>CM060967.1:28642283-28952283 GCA_030765045.1 Tenodera sinensis
GAACCAACTTATGAGACTACCTACATTATATATGAGTCCGATCAGACAGTAGTGGCGATGCTAATGATGCGAAACCATGAATATGTTTTGACTATTAGATATGTTTAGTTCTTCCGGGCATGTAGATCGTGGTCTAGAAGCCATTGTAGATACCAACGTTTCGCCAAGCGCGGTATATTCACAATTGTATTCAATAGTTAAAGATAAAAAGGTTAAAATTTGGTAACGCTTCCTGTTAATTTGTAAACGCCTGCATTGTATAAGGTCATTCACAATGGTCCTTGTAACAGAGGCATAAAGTAACATAGAAGCATTTTAACTGGTGAAATGATGCTCAAATGAGCCTAGGTTCCACAGAGTTTAGAAGTTACACGATATTCGTCTTTTAGGATAAGGGAAACCTTTATCCAGGCGATAACCGAGAGTCGAACTCACATCTTGAATATGAGACAGACGCGCTTGCCCCACACCACAGAGGAGAGCCATAGAAGTTTTTTTTGATGACATCTTAAAGCTCGCGTTCACATAGGCTAACTTGGTCATAAACTTAAAAGGAAAACATTAGAAGTTTGCAAGTTCCAAGCGTTCATGTTTTTGTCTACTTCATATATAATAAACTAGTCAATCAGAGGGCGAATATCCATACACATCACATGACCATTCTATACATTGATTTTCCGTTGCCATGTGTCAACTCGCTATCCTTCTACAGAGGACACGATCCCTAAAAGTATCAGAGTTAAACTCCCCGTATAACCGCCCCCCCCCCTGTGGGTTTATACACCTCTTTGGGGGGCCGGAACTCTGAGACCATCCTTGATCCGAGGGTGCATGCACCAGTGCATCGCACGGTGCAAGGTACAAAATGCGAATAGGAAAAGTTGACCTCGATGCAAACTTACACTCGCCCTTTCCTTACACTCTCCCTCTCTCCCTTTGCCGTCTCCCCCTTCCTCAATTCACCACTGTTCTTCCTATTTGCGTAATGTTCACGTGCGGTGCTCAGTGTTTGAGTAGTTAACTGGGTGTTTAATACAAATCTCTCTTTTGTTTTAGTGATCTAAAAATCACTGGTACAAATCTCGTTTTTTTGGATAACCTCTTTAATTCTGCAACCTCTTTAATTCTTCCTCTCTAGCTTTGCCAATGTTTTCACCAATATTTCCACGTGTACTCTTGTTTTCTTGCGTATTATTGTACCGCAGATGAGGCATTTGGCTCTATCGTCACGACTTTTAAAAGAATAGGAAAGTTTTCAACCTGATTTAAATGGACTTTCGGCATTCTTTGCTTTCTTTGGCGCAGGTTGTTCCATTATTAGGTAGTTCCATTGCACTGATAAGCTAGTGGGCTAACAACACACGCTTCCTCGATTCTCTCTGCAACCCACGAGTTGAGCCGAGCTTAACCGAGCCGCCACGATGCGAGTTTAAGCTTTGAGAGGCCTTGGTTTACAGAGAGCAATGCTAGACTCCCGCCGATACTTACAACCCTGAAACAGCTAAGCTAGAATGAAGGTGAAGTGAAAGGAAAAGAAATTAAGTGAAGTGAAAAGCGAGGTGAAATGGAGGGTTAGTAAAAGTCGGAGGAGTAATTATGCTTTCCAGCATTCGCTCAGCGACCGAGGGAAAGCCCCAAAAACCATGGATCAGAAAGATTAGACACAGGGATCGAACTTACAATCTCCTGAATGAGAGCCTCAGACGTTATCGCGGATCCAACTCACTTCACCTTTAGTCAAACCATAGGCTAAGCTCCCCAGTTGCCATGGTCAAAAGTGTGGAAAATCTAGAGAGATTCTTTAATTACTTTACGGCCGTTACAGTATGAAAAGTCTTCTTTGGGAGATTGAAAGAAAACCTTTGAAGTGTTTGCTCTTTCAGTAGGTGAAGTATTCAACAAAATAAGAATATTTATAAAAGAGCACACTACACAGAAAGCAAGTATGCAGAGTGAAACATAGATTAAGCCTTGCCTCTGAAATCCCTTCAGCTAATCCGACCAGAAAGCAACGCAGAGAACGCACACTGCAGCACATTTTCGATTTGGGTAAAAGCTAGGCAGGCAGCTGATCCAGAAAATGCCGGGCTCAAGCCTTGCTCCCTGGCACATCTGCTTTACGTTTTAAAGCTCGAAAATTGGAAGTAATGGTAATGGCTTGGATTCTGCACCATGCTGTGTTTACCTGATGCAGACATATGGGGCGGCCTCTATAGGAAACTCCCGTTAGGGAGGCAGGGTGCAGAGACCTCTAGAGGCCTACCTTCCACCATCCATTGTCTCTGGAGAGCAGGTTACATACAACAATCACATGATTATCTCTACTCAGAACAATTGAATACATATTCCAATGAATATTCTTATAATATATTGTGTTAATCATTTAGCAATTGACCTGACGATGAGAGCAGTGACAACTCTTGAAAGCTTAGCAGCAAGATCGCTATTTACGTGCTTGCCTGTCCGGGCTACGCTTTGAACAACAAGACTTGTTCCTAACTTGGAAACTATGCTTATACAACGTTTTAATATCAGTTTCTCTACTGCTTACCTATACTGCGTCGAAAAAGTACCTATTGCTTTCCATCGAAAAGTTTAATATCGAAATTCAAAGAGAATGCACGTTTTGAGGTTACCTCAATCCCAAAATAAAAATATTTTTTTTAAAAAATGTCCCTGGCTGTGAAATACGTGATCTTTTATCAAAGATTTCTGTTGCGTTAACGATTTCCAATATGTCCTCTGTTAATAGTTTCCATTTTCAAATACTTATATATAATTTTTGCAGTGCAAACTTTTGATCCGCTTGTATCTTATGCTATGTAAAGAGTATGCAACTTCAAATACAGAAAATTCAACGAAATGTGAAATGAAACTATTTCTACAAGCGTTAACCCGATCAACATGAAAAAGATAACATTTCATAACAATGTATTGTACAAAATTAATAGAAAGATAATGAGAATGTAACATACCTGGTGGCCCAGCTCATCCGGGATCGCGATAAGTAGATAGCCTTGCGTGCATTAAAACAGCTGCAGAACGTGGATAAGTGACGGCAGTGACGTGAGCTAACTTCCTTCTGCCTCTTAGCGAAGACGAGAGATGAGAGGTAGTTCCCAGGTTGAACTATTGTGTGTAGTCCGTGATAATACACTATAAACAACCAAAAATATTCTTATAATGTTTTGCACTTTACTTACAGCAACTTTACTTTCCAGGGAATAAACTCACTCTCGTGTATTATCTAACATTTACAGATTGTAAAGCGCTGTAATAAAATACATGCAAACATGAGGGCACGTAATGTTTCATTGACACTAGTTCGTTTCTTATGAATATTATTGTATTTTAATATTATTATTGTTATTACTATACTACTATTGTTTTTATTTATTATTAACTTTTATTAGAATATTTATCACCATTATGCTTATTGTTGCTATTCTTATCATTATCATTATTATTACTTTGCAGAAATGGGCGTGGCATCCCTACAAAATTCACTTCAACCAACAAGTCAATGGCAATGATTTTGTTCGCAGGATTGATTAATGCACGAGGGTTCGACAAATACTTGTCGACATCCCTGACTTTCTTGAAAGTGTACTTAGGAGCGATGTATGCTACTTCAGTTCAGCATTTTGAACACCTGTTCTATGAATGAAGTCAGCAAATCAGTACCATTAGACGATGATGATGATGATGATAATAATAATAATAAATAATAATCATAATAATAATAAAATAATAATAATAATAATAATAATAATAATAATAATAATAATAATAATAATAATAATAATAATAATAATAATAATAATAATAATAATAATAATAATAATAATAATAATAATAATAATAATAATAATGAACAATAATAAACAATGAGAATAATGAAAAAGATTAGCCTAATAGTGATTAATTGTAAAATTGCAGGTCAAATATCTGTGATATTTGAAATCGCCTTGAAGTTTTAACGAGATATTTGAATCAGATGAGACAGTTTAATGCACATACAGATTTCTCGTCATGGTACCTCATGCAGTAAAAGATAGGGCGGCGTTCCAAAGGTCCGTGGTTAGTCACTAATTTTTACAAAACTGGTTTAATTTCAACTTAGTCCGTACTTATGGTTTGCATCCTTAAACATGTATTGAGTTATATGTTCAGTATAAAATTTGGAATATTAGGTATTCTTTCTGTAAGTTGATGTGAGTTATTTTACGAATTTTATTTCCAAGGAAGTTACACTGCTTTATGCTACTGGTTGTAGAAGCAGGTAAGTATTTTGGAAACAGTTAACGCCATGATAAGTGCAGTTTATTTAGATTGTTGTGGTGCAATCAGTATGCTCCTTTTTTATTCCTACGGTCACTTTGTAGTTTCCAGTTAAACAAAGTTTATAAAAATTAACTGAGGTAGCTACCATGAATTTTGTCATGACTGACCCAAATTTACTTAGTAGAATTGTAATCGTTAGAGCAATTTTAAGCAGTAAGGTACTGAGGTATCTATCAATGCGTTCTGGGTAGATACCCCGAGCATGTTGCAAATTTACATCCCTTACATCCAAATTTATATATTAATCCTGAAAGAGTTTATTGTTCTGTCTAATTCATATTAATCAGAAGCGTTGCATTATTCATTTCATTTTAAGCACATGAGTAATTCAGTAGACTGAGGCGATAGTCATATCTTAAAAGCAGATTGCTACATGCGCTTTTAAATTACGTTGCAAGAAACAAATAAATCGTTACTCAGAACTTCAAATAAACACGAGTTGGAAATTCAAACTAATAGTAAAACATATCTCAGAAATAGATAATGTCACAAAAAGGTTGACATAAAGTGTGTGTTTTATTTCGTGCACTAAGTACCTATTTCTTTTTCTCAAATGATGTACGGGTTTTACATTCTACAAAAGTTTAGCGTTTGAAGGTCAAGAACAATTAGAAGCAAGTTGACGAAATCGTCTAACACGTTTGAATATTTAGATACTAGAGGTGTGGTGTAACTGCTGCATTGGAAGAAAGATTGTACCCAATAAACTTCATAAATTCAGTCTCTTGTGCGGCACAATAGGAAGACTACAAAGACAAACAAGGTAGGAGATGCAGATAAAACGTTGTAAAACAATGGCAGTTCCTGTACTTCTCTATACAAGTGAAACGTGGACCTTCAATAAGAAACAGAAATTAAGACCTGGTGCTAGATCTTCTTTGTTGGGTAACAAACAGCCAGGGCATATTAAATATATTTAAATTCATTGTAAGGATTAATAGGCGGCGCCGTGGCCGAGCGGTTAGACCGTTCGCCTATCTCCTAGGCGACCCGAATTCGATCCCAGGGACCCGCATATGGTATTCATGGTGGACGAAGCTGCGTCTGGGCGGGTTTTCCGGTTTCTCCCGTCACTCATTTCACCAATTGTTCCATCATCTTTTCGTTCATCGATTTCGCCTACATTTCATATCATCTTGTTCCTCACTCTCATACCTGATGCTGGGCTGACCACCCGCTTCCAGGTCTTCACTCTGCCCGGTCCATAGGTTCCTGTGCTCCCCGACAGGCGTCTGACTCTAGGCACTGGCTTGTAAGTCCTAGGCGGTGTGGGAGGGCAATCAGGTAAAGAAGAATTGAAACAAAGAAAGCTGGAGACTACAGTAAGACCAAGGCGTAAATGGAGGGCTGCGTTTGACTAATGCTAACGGAACGGATCTTCAACGAGGTCGATACCTCGATTGTCGTTTGTTGTTTTGTAGTATTTAACGCCCATACGGCACCGCAGGTGGTGACACTGATGATACATGGAATGAGATGCCGGGAGAAACCAGAGAATCCGGAGGAAACCCGCCCCAGCGCCGGTTCGTCCACCAAATCTCACATGCGGTTGCCTGGGATCGAACCCAGGCCGCTTTGGTGAGAAGCGAATGGCCTAACCACTCGACTACGACGCGACCATGAAACCTCGATGATGATGAATGGTGGTGGTGGTAGTGGTGGTGGCGGTGGCGGTGACGGCGGTGGCGGTGACGGCGATGACGGCGGTGGCGGTGACGGCGGTGGCGGTGACGGCGGTAGCGGTGACGGCGGCGGCGGCGGTGACGGCGGTGGCGGTGACGGCGGTGGCGGTGACGGCGGCGGCGGTGACGGCGGCGGCGGATGATGACGGGGACGATAGTGATAACGACAATGACGAAGACGATAATCATGACAAAATTTATTCCGAATGAAAGGCTCTCAGAAAAAACAAAATACATTTTATTTAAGATATAAATACCTTATGACATTTCAATTAAAATCGCTATCGCTAATTTCGAAAAGAAATAATATAAGTGTAAAAAGATTGTTTTGTTGTGAAGAAATTTAAAAATCTCCTAGCATAATTTGTTTATTTATTAATTATTTTAGTTATTCTATTCACAAACAAATTCAGACACACATGCTCAGACCTTTACCTAGTTTTTAGTCAGGGGACCTCAAAACGCGTATTCCGGTGAAATCTACATATGGTGAACTACAATGGTTCCTCTACATACTATAGATAAATGACAGGGAATCTAAAACTCATTGTGCATCAAAAGAATAATTGAATGATATTTCAATGTCGAGTTTTTAGATTCTACTCACAAAAAACATCAACTCATTCTAAAGACTAGTACTAGTATTTATAAAAAATACGTTTAAACTTGTCTATACTTTTTTCTTTAAAACTCGAGTTATTGAAGCGACTATTTCAGGATTTGAATGGGAAGTAATATTTCATCCGTATACACATGTACATAAGTCCGAAGGGGCATGCTGGGACGGAACACCAAGTGTGCATGTAATATTTACCTCTGTACGTTGTGGCATAAATTTAAATGACAGCAGCCATTGTACTGCAGGGAAATCTGCCTTCATTTCAAATACGGTGCTGTCCGCTACACAAAGATGCTTTTTATATTTCGGTTTATCTCTCCTTTGGTTTCTCCAACATGTTTGTTTGAATTTCCGTTTATAAAATCTCCGGGAAAAAAAACTTCAAATGAAATGACATCTGGAGGCTATGCGATTGATGGTCCAAAATGAAAATCTGAAGTGCATCACATACGATTTTGTTTACCTCTTACCATATCTACGAGTTGAACTGACTCTGTTATTAAAATATCTTATATATTACATTCACATAACTTTCTCTACCCGTTCTTAAAAAAGTTTTTGCTTGAAAGAGCTTATTTCTCTATCTATTTTAGTTAGATCGAGATAAGCATTCTAAGCCTCTGATTTTTACTTTCTCTGCTGGTAAGTAGGGGAAGTATTGTATTCCACCCAAAAATTTGATGTCGAGATTTCACCGGAAATATGTTTTGAGGCCCCCTGAATAAAAAAAAAGCATTTTTAGAAAAAGTTCCGTGTGTGTATCTGTGTGCCAGTCTGTGTATCTGTGTATCAGTCTGTCAATCTGTGGACAGCATTACTCAAAAACGAAAAGTCGGTTAAAAACCAAAGTTGGTATTTAATGTCTTTCAAGGGTGTGACACGAAGATTTTGAAGAAAATAGCCCCACGCTAAACTACCCTTTACATGGAACATTTTTCGAAAATTTTGATTTTCTTAAAAATGACTAACGATTTTGATTAAAATGTCATATGTTTGAGATATTTTTATGAAAAATGAAATGTATATCTTGAATTTTATGGCTATAGCCCCTGTAGTCGTATTTACTCTGGACGACTTTTGCATAACTGGTAAACCGTTAGAGATAGACCAAATCATACTATACAAAAACTGTAGATCTTGCTAAAATACACAATTTATGTCTCAATAAATTTTCTTGTAGGGAGAAACATTTCGGAGATATACCTTGTTATGTGTGTGAGTTTTGGAAAACTTAGAACTTACGTGAAATGGATCATCGTTGTTCATTTTTTTCTATTTTATATGTTAAGTGTGCAAAGACAACAGAATCTCAAACATTTGACTATCGCACAAAGCCTACTATATTCTAACATTCCCTTTGCACCAACAAGGAAATGAGCAATAAGATAATTTGTACAAATGTTTGTCTCAGCTAACACGAAGAAGATATAGAAATAAGAGTTTGTAAGAATGGTTAGTACAAGAGTAGAGAAAGTCATGTGAGTGCAACAGATCAGATTTTTTGTTATTTATTTTACAGTCTTTGGTTTGAGTGTAGATAACTTAAAGTCAACTGCTTAAGAATCCTAGTGATCAGTGCCAACCTTTAACCTCTAAACAGCAAAGTGGTTGATGTACTTGTGTAAATTGCCATTTCTTGATAAAGCAAAATTGAAAGATACGAGGTGCTGAACACGGACTGGATGTGCAAATGTTTGTGTCGTTTGGATCGAACCTCGGGAGTTAGGCTGATAAAAATAATGCAAAGTGCGTGTTATTATAGTTATTTATCTCTAAACATCTTAATGAGACCATTGAAGACTTCTCCCTTGTTTGCCCGGGAACGGACAATTTGTCCCCTGGAGAATGGGTGCCGCTTGGATATCATGGCCGTTGAGGACTTTACGCGTCACCCTGTGTAAGGAACCCTTCGATCAGGTGCTACACACCGGGTCAGTGTGCCCTGAAGCTCGGAGGGAAGGGAAGGGACGGGACGCTACTCCCTTTGGCGAGACTGCCTCAAAGAGGGTTCTCACCGCTACCCACAACACACACAGACCCTTTTCTAATTTTTTTTCAGCAAATGCCAAAATATATACTTCCGCTGAAATCTCGATATCGAATTTTTGACTTAAA
Organism: Tenodera sinensis; assembly: GCA_030765045.1. NCBI lineage: Eukaryota > Metazoa > Arthropoda > Insecta > Mantodea > Mantidae > Tenodera > Tenodera sinensis. The sequence continues at coordinate 28,651,044 of CM060967.1, forward strand.
TGCAATATTTTCTCTATTTACTGTGCGTATAGAGAAATTAAAAATGGCGTTTTCCCTTTTTTCTCACATCAGTTTATTTCTGGTAAAAATCTAATTTATATAGTCAACTGCTTTTGTTTCTTAATCATGTAAGCTAGCTCCTATTGCCCAATTTGAATCCGTTTCTGATCACTTATATAGCAAATAATGTAAAGTAAATTAGAAGACATCCTATAAGTAACGTAAAATTACGTTTTTCTAAATGACAGTCTTGAGTAAGAGTACATCTTACACCTAAAATGGCTCTAGTGACTTTGAAATATTGAAAATGTTTTTTAATGTGTTAACGAAACAAAAATTAACAAGAAAGATAAATAAAATGGAGAGAAAGAAATAGAAACGTTTAGATGATTACTAAGATATGAACCCTCATTTCTGGATCTAGAAAACTACGTTAAACTTAGAAAAGAAAATCATTCAATGACTAGTACATATGATATTTTTTGTCCTTTTTAAAGAATATACACATTTTTCAACTTTCTCTGCTAGTTACATGGTAGATAGAGCTAATCTTGTATTTCACCGATAAATTTAGCATCGAGATTCTATCGTAAATAATGTTTAGCTATCCACAAAATGGTTCCCAAAAGTACTTTCAAGTGTGTGAAAGAGAGAGAGGTAGGGTGGGGGGGGGGGGGGGGGGTAAAGTAGAACTATAACGAGAACTCAGCTAAATGCCAAACTCAGCATCCTCCAAGTATGTGACACAACAAATTTTCAAGAAAAGAACCCCGCCCTTTTACATAAAATTTGGTTTCGCTACTTATTCTTTCGAAAATACGGACTTCAGATGTTTAAGTGAACGTAAAACCAAGCGTCTTGAATTTTCTGTGCATAGTCCCTAAAGTACTGAGTGAAATTTGTACCATTTTGTATAACTAGTAAAATATAAAATTAAAGAACATTTTGTTAAAACTCAATTTATGAGAAATAAATATATTCCGACATTAACGAGGCCGTAATATTGATTGTCATTTGTTAAGAGTTTTCCAATCCTTCCTATGTTAATTAGGAAGACACCATTCTTTCGTTTTTTCGTAATATCAAATAAATAGTTTGAATTTTAAGGCATAGCAACTCGTCATTTAAAGATTTGACTATGGCTTCAGCCTCCTCCCTTGCACCTAATAAAACCTATAACGTACAATAGAGTATACAGACAAATATGCTTTTTTAAGAATAGTTTGTGAAAGAAATAAAAATGAACTAGCCATGTAGGTTCAATTTTCTTCCAAGAATGTGGTATGGTTTTGTTCACGAAGCCTAGAACATCTGTTTCTCGATATCGAATGCAGAGGTTCTTCAGACGGAGGGTGGAAAATTGAAGAGTTGATGAGCATCGAAACGTTGCCATGACTACAAAGATTTTAGAGGGAATGTACCGCCCCAAGATGGGCAGTCCATTTTCGAGAGTGGTTCATTTTGGAAGGAAATGGGTTTGTGGCGTGCGGTATCGCTGAACGACGATAACTTTTTGTGTGCGACAGAGAACCAACCCTATTTCACCAGCAATGGAATTAAACGCTCTCTCGCTCTCTCCCTACCAGTAAACTTCGCTGCATTACTATGACGAACCGTACTGTTATAGGGTTGTTAGTGAAAATAACTTACCTACCCTTGGTCCGTAATCGCAAGGGTGAGCTTACATGCACAATTAAGGATCAAGATACTTCGTCATGAAGATATACCCGCCAGAGTGGATCTAATTTAAGGGCAGCAGATATTTTGAGGTAAATTATGTGCATTTGTGGCCTCTGCATAATAATAGTAAAAATGCTCATAAAATTCTTCTATGTTATTGTTATTATAACTGTTATTATTGCATTTATTTAACGATCCTATAATTGCCAAAATTATATTCTAACCTCGCAACGGTAGCACCGTTTAAGGGAGGCGGTCGCATCCGCTCTTCCATTTTTCTGGAAAAAAATAAAATTGCTATTCCAGGTTTGCCACATAAAACTATGAATTATAAAAAAATTATACAAACTGTTTTCTTAACACTGAGTTATCTTTTCTTTAATTTCTTTTGTATATTTGCTTCAATAAACCACACTTTTGAACGAAATTAATAGGTATTTAGTTTTATGAATTCTGAAAGTTGTTATTTTTAATTGAAAAACATTTGTAATTGTTCTTTTAGTGAAAATTATATCGCACTGTATTAATCAAAATCTCAAAATACAACTATTTTGCAGGAGTTAAGTTGGTAAACTGTCAACCTTTACTTCTCTATCCAAATTCGTTCAGAGAGCATTAAAATCTTGCCATGTTGAAGCTGAATTTCTTTATTTTATAAACTCCAGCAGACTCCCGACAAGTTTTACTGTCCCCGCTTCCTAATTTCTAATCGCTTAGCAGTTTTACCTGCAAGTAAATCAATGAAGGTGCCGTGGTCGAGCGGTAAGACCTTTCGGATATCACCTAGGGGGCTCGGGTTCGATCTAATGTGGTATTAGTGGTGGACAAAGCGGCCTCTGGGCGGATTTTCTCCGGATTCTCGGGTTTCCCTCGCCACTCATTCCAACAACTGCTACATCTTCACCTTTCCATTTGTCGATTTCCTCTTCCTCACTCTCATACCTGACCTTTCCTGGTTAGTATAAGGTTTGTTGCCATTAAACAAAGGACCTGTGTAAGTCTCAGTAGGCGAGGTGTCCCCCTCCGTTGCATAGGGTTAGAGTTCGTAAACCAGAGCAGCAAAATGCTGTCGTAAACTTAGAATAGTAATTCTAAATGGTAGGTTTCACTGAACTGTATACTGGTGTTGCCACATAGCTTTCTTAAGATATCGGGCAAATAAATTTATAAGTAGATAAATAAAACACCTAAACTAAATGAATTTATAGAACGCATAATTTAATTTCGATTGAAAAACAAGATTTGCTGTTCTCTTGCCGATGCAATGAATATGAGTACTTAAAAGTAAATACATATTTGAGAACTTCTATGACAAATGAGCGATCCATGTTAGCCATGGAGGCTAAAAATGTCTTTTGTATGCCCAGAGTCTAGTTCAGAGTCATGGATTGTGCTAACATGAAAATCGAGCCGCTCTACACGAAAGTTTAAGGTTAATTTAAATTTAGCTAAGCTAGTATGTTTCATTTTAGGGTCTACAGTTGAGTGTTATGAATGCTCATTAATACTGTTGAACTTGAGTCGCTGCAGCCTTACCCAGAAAAGATGGTCACGCTATGTATGCTGCCGATGACACGTGGATTACAGTGCTGTCATGCGGCAGGAAATCGCACTACCTTCACAGTTCCACAAATAAACCTGCCGTATCTGGCTTTAACTCCGAACCTACTTTCAAGTTACATATCTTGATATAGTTTTGCTAATCTATACCAACGAGCTCCTATATTAGTGACATCTGTTTGTAATGCTTATGTTGTTATAGAAGTGAATGTACCTTAGTAAAATATACTTGCACCGCCTATCAGCATGATCTGATCCGAGCGTAACTTATAAATATCTCACTAAAATAGATTTAAGAAGTTTGGATACCACAATACAAATATTCTAAAGGCAGAAAAGAACATATTTGCAAAACAGGCTTTGACTTTTCGTTGAAGGTATCTGAAAAAAACTAAAAACAAAAAAACACATGCTTTTATAACAAACCGAACTAAAAATTAGAGAATAATTTTTAAGTGTGAAAAGTTTGTTCTATAGCGATATAAACTCAACTAGTTCATTATATTTCAAAATGTTGTAATAAGTTTTAAAATAAAAAATAATGTATATTAACAAAATAATAAATGTTATTGTAAAAGCGTGGGGTGCTTTTTAAATATTTTTATCATATATTTACTTTTATTAATAGGTACCAGTGAACTATTTATAACATTTGATGTCAGACACTTTAAACTTATTACAAAATTTTGAAATATAATGAACTGATTGACTTTCTATAGAACAAACTCTTCATACCTAAGGGTTTTTTTTTTTTTTTTTAGTTTAGTTTTTTAGTTTTTTTAGTTTTTTCAAACTATAATTTATTTTAAATTTTTTTTAGTGATTTCAACCTCCTCTAACTTGCCTGCGGTTGAGCACCCCTGAGATAGTGTATCTCGGCGAACATTGGATAGTATTTTAGGGAAATTGAAACAAAATTTTAACCTCCTGTAGCAATTTGAAAGCGCCTGTTTATGTTACTACAATCATTCTGCTGAGAACAACAGAAGAACTGGTTTCTAGCTTCCGGGACACATTGCACTTCATCTTTAAAGCTGGCCTTCTAAGGCAAATATTCCACACCTAAGGTGTATCACACCATATCTGCTGAAAATACCAAGAGTTTGAGAGAAACATCAGATGGAAACTGACAGAGTGAAAGAGGATCTTAGATAAAAATAATGATCCTGAACCGAGTACTAGCAAGAAGATCCAAGTAAGAAAGATAATAAAGAAAGTATTCAATTACAATGAAACCTTAGATCAGAGAGTGAGAAGATGACTGGAAATGCTTATTTTGCAACATGAGCTACTATTTTGAACTTTCTTCCAAAAAGGGGGATTGAATTCTGTGTCAAAGTTGCCAAGCATGCTACCACGAATGTGGTGATATATGGTATTTAGTTAAAAGCTTAGTAATTTTTGAGAAAATCTAAATTGTCGAAATAAATTCCATGTAAAGGTAACCTGGGTTGAAAGGATTTTTTGAATATCTTCATGTTGTATCTTTGTAAGATGCTGAACTTAAGTAATAACTTTGATGTTTAACCCACTTTAAGTTTTGGACTATTCTGTTCATAGACACACACACACACACACACACACACACACACACACACACACACACACACACACACACACCACAGAAACTGACTTCCAAAAATACTTTTTTTGGATTCAGGAAGTCTCAAAAAATGTATTTCCGGTGAAATTTCAATGTCGAATTTTTGGTTGGAATGCAATACGTCCTCTATACGTAGTATAGAAAGTAATACTCGACTGTTCCAACCGTCGTTCGCCGTCAAAAATACTTAAGGCACACAAACATCGCCAGAGATAAAAAGACTTTCAGATAGAATTACGGTAATTAGGAATAATACATACACTGGTACTTGATATTCAATTCCATATATATCAGGGACTTTTTCGTTCTTTATTGCGAATATCATGGGGATTTTATGAGTTACAATTATAAGAAGTAAACGAAAGATTTACCATTATTAAATTTCATCATTGCACAATAACTTCATAAAGAATACGGAGAAGTAACATGAAAATAAATCACTCAAGGTTTGTAAAGACATCGTGCAACGCTGATTTAAGGATAAGTCGTAGCTTTTCGGGCGTTCTTTAATGTCATATATTTTGCTTTAAGCTAGAAGTGAAATTTGTGGTTAAAAGTTTCAGAGTTGGTAGGCCTAAAGCGTGTTTCTGGTTGTTATGTTTTACGGAAAAGGAAGGAAAGTTGGAGCGTTTGCCAATATGTCCGCCACACCTGTACTCGTGAGCTGTATCGACCGGCATGTGTTCGCTTCGGATTTCAATTTTGGACCGGAGAACAATGTCGACCGCATGTCACCAAAGCCTTGTGTTCCTGCTTGCAACTGTTGCCGGTGATTATTTCCTTACCAAACACCAACATGGTTCGGTTGCTAAGCGACCGGAATACGACCGTCATTTACCAATCGGTTATCCGTTAAACATACCTTCTCACATTTCAGTGTTGTTGAACACAGAACAAACTGTTTGTTATAGTTATGACTATTTCATGTGACGTCATTCCAATTTGGACCAACAAGATGTAATGAAATGTTGATTTTCAGTCACGGCCACACCGATCATTTTGCAGGGTTATTGTTTTGTTTTAAGATCATCACGGTTTCCTTCTTTTGTTTTTTCCCAGTGTTGACTGAACGAGATGGCTTCCCGATAACGTGTCAGGCTCGCATTCGGGAGGTCATGGGTTCGATTCCCGCGGCCGACCTTCCTGACCCATGGTTTTTTTTGGAGGGTTTCCCAGGTCACCAGGCGAAAGCTAGGAAAGATAATTTCCCTTCTTTTTTATGCAGACAAATGCCTGTTTTTCTTCACGCAGATTCCGACGGAGAGGCAAGACTAAATGTCTTCCATCTTATTTTTGGACGCTTCTTGGCGAAACCTAGTGTCGACATGAAGAATCTCCAGCACACGTTAGGGACCCTCGCGCTGGTTCGCGCTACTCGTCCGAGTTTCAACACATCCGTAGAGCGCTCTGATTTCTCTCTTCCTCCCGGGGTCTGATATATAATAACCTCAACAGTTAGTTCAGTCTGAAATCCCTGCCTCTATCTCTTTCAGTGAACATCATACAGAAGCACAAAATATTATGCATTGTTGCCTCCACATCTTCATCTTGACATGTCTATCATAACAAAATAAACCGAGATTCCTTTTGATAACTGCAGTTTTAACGAGTCAAATTTTAAAATTAAAGTGTGTTTTCAGCTAGCTAAATGCATTTCTATTACGCCTAATGACAAAAGAAACGTGCAATACCTACAATTGAAATTGTTAACATTGTTTTTCGCTTTTCTCTATTGGTATTACTGATGGATATCCATATATTGAATATATGACTGAATAGGTAAGGTATTCATAAATATGCAATTACCAACATTTTGTGAATAAATGTTAGGGCAGTTTTATTTAAATTCTTATTTCAATCATTAAATTCATACATCGAATACATTTTGTTAACCCGCCTTTGTGATGTGGTGATAATGTATCTGCCTCACATACAAGAGATCCCGATTTCGAATCTTGGTTAGGGTCAGTTATCTGGATAAGGCTCTTTTCCTCGTGGTTTTCCTTTGTCCTGTCGATTAACCTTAAGTTCTATGAATCTCTGGCTCATTTATAAATCATTTCACTTATTTCATTCATTCATCGTCCGATATAACATTACGTTGGAGGACATGAACATTTTTAATTTTTATTTTCAGTGCAAATTTATGAATAACTAAGTTAACAGCAAACTTATGTATTGAAAATCAGAAATTGTTGTTGTTGTTATTATTATTATTATTATTATTATTATTATTATTATTATTATTATTATTATTATTATTATTATTATTATTATTATTATTATTATTATTATTATTATTATTATTATTATTATTATTATTATTATTATTATTATTATTATTATTATTATTATTATTATTATTATTATTATTATTATTATTATTATTATTATTATTATTATTATTATTATTATTATTATTATTATTATTATTATCTACAGTAACCATACCTAACATGAAAATCTGCTGTTAAAAAAACAGATCAGCATCGTTCGATACTGAATTTTCGACTAAACGAGCTACGTAGGTGACTTTCCAATATACATACCAATTCTTTGCGTGGATGAAGAATGTGTTTTATACTGTAAAAAGTTCTTTCTTCACGCCAAGAATATTTTCGTACACACAGAAAATTACGTGTTGCAGAAAAATGCAGAATGGTGAACAGCTCATCGGGTATCTTCTGAAATTGTTTTAACTTACAACATAGACGAAAATACAAACTGTATATCGCATAGGTATGCTAGAGGAGAACTTTTCGGCAACACCGCCAAAAAAAAACTACTTATCGAAAACTGTTCGAGGAATCTAATAAAGCGCGTAGGCATTAGCATCCCGTTAGTCAAAGCAACTCCTGTTTACACTTGCTGTTTCTCTTTTGTTTGTGTTTTTGTTTCACCTTCTCGCCGTTTATAGTTTCGCATCTCTTTGTTTTTGCTTATCTCTTCCCTCCATTGCAGGTCATTAACAAAATCGCATCGGTACGGACGGCGGCGCGCTGAAAAATAAAAAAGACTGGTGACTTTGCAAGCAGTTAACAAACGCACCTCCGGAATTACAAGAGTGGAAATCTTTAATTAGTAAACTCTCATGTTTTGTTTGAGAGAAGATTTATGTTTTAGTTTATGGCTGTGCTGAAAATAATGGTTTTGGAGTATTTCTGTAAGCCAAATGCTATAACGTGTATACTTGGCTCAATAGATGTTTTATTTACAATGAGATATCCCTAACATCATTTAGTTAGTAAACAAAAATAATTCTAAAAGGTGATGGTATAGTTATGTTCTGGCCTTATGAACTCTGAAAGGAATGCGTTCACTGCACGTACACACACGTACAGATGAGGTGACGTAATGATATCCGAGATAGAAACGCTGGGAAGATCACATGCAGCCTAACTTAATACGCAAGCGGCCGTGCCGGTTCTGCATCTTGCTACACAAGTAGGCTACGTGACTTTCTGCAGATTACTCACTCGCTGGGTCAGATGACAACTTTTCCTCTCTCTCCCCACACCTCACCCCGCGGAGGTCAATAGCCCAGAACACATCCACAATACAACTATTTATCGACACATGATCAGTGTTGCCAACTTAGCCTTTTTATGGCTATATCTGGCCTTTTTGAGAACCTATCTAGCTATAAATTTTCCAAAAAGCTACAAGTAGTTTTCCTGGCCTTTTTTCTAAGCTTCGTTAGCCTTTTCTAGCCTTTTTCATTTTATACTTATCTACCGGTACCTTTAAAATAATACAGAATTTAATCTCGCTACTGCAGCTATTGCACGTAATGATATAATCTTTTTGGTGAATTTCCGAATTGTTTGAATCTGGGAGTGTGGATTCCACTAAGTTGTTAGATTCTTTGGCACTTTCTAGAAAAATGTCCGTGAGTGTATCTCGAGCCTGTGGACAACATAACTCAAGAACGAAAAGTTGGTTAAAAACCAAAGTGGTATTTAAGTTTAATGTCTTTCAAGGATGCGACACGAAGATTTTGAAGAAAATTGTTCCATCCTAAACTACCCTTTACATGGAAAATTTTGATTTTCTTGAAAATGGCTCTAACGATTTTGATTAAAATGCCATAAGTTTGAAATATCCTTATGACAAATGGAATGTATATTTTTAATTTTCTGGCTATAACCTCTGTACTCCTATTTATTCTGGACGACTTTTGCATAACTGGTAAACCGTTAGAGATAGACCGTATCTTACTATAAAAAACTGTAGATCTTTCTAGAATACACAATTTATGTCTGACTAATTTTTTATAGAGTTAACCATTTCGGAGATATGCCTTGTTATTTGTATTTCTGTCAAATGGAACATCGTTATTGAATTTGTTATATTAACCCTGCAAAGAGAACGGAATTTGAAAGCTTTAGAAGTTTTGACAATCGCCCAAAGCCTACTGTATTCTAACATTCCCCTTGCACCTACAAGGAAATAAGCAATAAGATAATTTCTACAAATGTTTATATCTCAACTAACACGAAGAAGATAGAGTTTATAGGAATGGTTACTACAAGAGTAGAGAAAGTCATGTGAGTGCAGCACATTAGACTTTTCGTGCGAAGTCCCAGACGAAATATTGAAGCTTGTTGGTACAAATCCTGCATACATGCAAGAACCTAAGGGAGATCGCAGCTGCAGCAGTAGAAATGAGGCAGAGGGGGATGACGAATACCACGTTTATTTTTGCTAGGTGATCCATGCGTATTTTTTTAATAATGTAGTTTTCTAATGTTTATATAGGTATTCAAATATGATATAGCTTTTTCTAGCCTTTTTGGCAAGCCGGTTTAGCTTGTTTTATTGAATTGTGGTTGGCAACACTGCACATGATGCTACGGCATCATGTTCACATAGCAACGGGAAACTGGTACATTGTCATTTCAATAGAGGTTACATAAACTTCACTTGGTTTATGAATGTAACGTGCTTCTTTAAGTTTGTTGTATTGTGTGACCTACCACGTGACACTTTTTTTTTGCGTATTTTACAAGCTGCTCGGTTTATTATTAGCATTGCCTACTTCAAAATAGGGTGGTGGTTCCATAGTCTCAAAGCGTGTATTTCCGGTGAAATCTCGATATGGATTTTTATAGGAATGCTGTCGTACTTACTCTACTTAACTATAGATACTTATGAAGCATAAGGGAAAACAGTAGCGAACGCATCTAAAAACTCAGAATGAAACTTTTCAGCCCCACCTAATCTACTCATGCATCTCTATATTAGAACTCTGCTTTCATTTCTGCAATTACCTTCTGTAGCTTTTCACCAGGCTTGTATGACGAAACAGAAGCACATTGTCCGTTTTAATTTAAAAACTAAATACAAACATTTTCCATTTCCGCATTTGCTTGCCGAGAAGCAAACAGAAACTTGGACTTCTTCCTCCCATTTCGCGGAGAAACAAAAGACTGTAGTAATAAACCTATAGCATGGGGAGAGGTGTAATTTAGCGCTGTGACGTAAATGCTGCGTCTTGTGCGGACAGTTGGGAAACTTTACAAATAAACTTGGTGGAAGTTTGGAACAGCAGTCCATATTCCTGCGGGAACTCCGATATATCAGTTGATAGATGGGAATCCAGTCTTTTATCGGGTCGGACGTATGGAATCGCATTTTTCTCGTAGGAAAGTTCACCTCTGGGAAATCGCCCGTCTTGATCTCGGAGTGCTAGAGAGCTTGAATCACCTGTCGACGATGTGCAGATCTATCATCCTTCACTCTGATCTGAAAATAAAGCGGAGAAGGCGTGAGATTCCTGATTGAATCCTCCAGACATCGAATGAAAAACTTCTTTCCATTTCTTACCAGTATTTAACGCCCGTTCATACTGCATAGGGCACCACAGGCGATGGACACCAGTGATACTTGGAATGAAAATTGGGAAAGGACTTTGGAAAGGAAACCTTCCAGCCCTAAGCTTAGTGTGGGTATCTCCCCGGTATATGATAGCTATAAAGACTAACGAAAACCTGTAAGAAACCTCAGCCATGGAGGATGGTTTGGCAAGATTTGACCTGTTCGTGAGACCGTGCCTTAACGAGCTCTGCTACTCATTTAGGTAACTTCTATCCATTTTAATACATTAATGTTACCAAAGAGGCTGGAAATAGTTGTGAGGTAAAATTATACTAAACACTAACTTAAATGTGTGTATTGTATCTATTAATTTCCTTTCACACTAGCTGTGTATAAGATCAACTTAGAAAATATATCTGATGTCTTGCACTCACATTACTTTCTCTACTCTTGTACAAACTATTATTACAAACACTTATTCATCCATCTACTTCATGTTAATCGAGATAACCATTTTAGAAATTATCTTATTGTTAATTTTCTTGTAGCTTGCAAGCAGAATGTGGAAATACAGCAGGCTTTGGGCTTTGAAATTCCGTTCTCTTTGCGTGCCCAAGAAATAAGAAAATGAATGACGACTTTCTGCTTGAGAAAAGTATAAAAGCTGGTTTACAAATACTGATAACGATAACCAGAAAGAGAACCTTGAAATATATGTATTCAAATGGGACAATTCACAAGCGATAGAAAGCTTTTCCGACCCCGGGAACAGGAAGAAAAACTTGGCCAAGTTTTAAATTTCTCTTTCTCGTTCCCGAGCACGACATTTTAGGTTCATATTGTGCATATTAGGCTTTTGAGTGTAGAAATTATTCAGACAGGCGTGTCATGAAAGAGCCGCTAGAGCTCTCTCTAGTCGCAAGCTAGAAAAAATATTATTGGTCAGAAATAAATGAATTCCCAATGCACAATATCGATCCATACTTTCCTATCGATATGATGATCGATAATATGCATTCTTGTTCTTGTTGCTGGACTTTTGTGAACCAATATATTTAACTTATATAAAAAGAATAAAAAATGTTGGGAACAATATTTATGATGCCTATATGACTATTTCATACATAGAGACCTTAATTTATCATATACGTATTATCACCTAGTCATTCTTTTGTTTACTCAGTGTCATCAACTGTAACCTATAAATTGCTTAAAACAGTTTATTGCACATTACAATCGATTAAAGTCAAAATAAAACTCCATTTCAATTTGACAAGTGTGTTTTAACAACTGTTTTTTAAAAATGTGTATTTTTCCAGAAGAAAGGATATTTGTTCATGTTAAAAATGAGGTGAGGTTTAATTTGAGGTTATAAACTGGTTTTCTGTTATAACAAATAATTTTTGGGTTTCGTTTTCTCAGTTGGCAGTGCTGAGTAACTGCACTAATCGACACGAATATATTATAGTTATTTTTATAGAATTTAACATTTTTTGGTAAAATCTTTGCGATACAGTATTTAAATGCATATTTTATTTATAAAACAGCCCAGATAAATTCTCATGCTCCATTTGATAATTATTTATCGTTAAAGTTAGGCATCCTATGATATTATTTGTGACAAAATGTATAGGTACCTATCTTGAATTTACTGGAAATGTGCTGTGAAATCTATTTTATATGGAAGAATTTTGTATAATCTCGTGTAAAAAATTACTACACGAAAATGTAGGTATTGAAAATACACAACTATCGCAAATAAAATATTTCGTGACATTAGCCATTTTTGAGATCGCCGTTAATATTGGTTGGAATTTGCAATATTTTGTAAGTTTTTCAAAGTGTTGTTCCTGTTCATAGAAAGAGTATGAATTTAAAAGCCAGAATACAGAAAGCCGCTGTTAAACATCGATTCGGTTTTCTTTTAAAGTTGGAAGGAAATGTATAAAAAAATATTTCCCCAAATGTTTATCTTGATTAACAAGAAGATGTAAAAACAGGTATAGTTTGTGAAAGTTAAAATAAACGTTGCTGGTTAAAGAAAGGCATGTGAATGTAACACATCAGATTTATTTTCCAGCATCAGCACTTAAAACTCTGTCCCAATAATGTTTTGTTTGTAGTCAGGACTGGAGAGATTTGCTGGGTGGATGCTGTATGTGGCTGGAGTAAATTGCAGCACAAATAGGGTGCAGTTTATCTTATCTCTTACAGGTCACTAGAAATAACCTCCCTTGTTTGTTAATTTGACTGAACACATTGGCAAAACGGTCACGAAACCCTAAAGCAAACTGCAGCTCTTCGTGTTGGGGCACAGAGGCAGAATAAAATGTACGGTTTCAAATAAAAGTAGAAACGAATGTCTGCACACGCTTAGTTACTGTACTGACGGATAAATTAAGCAACTCTGAGCTTGTGTCCTTCCCTTCTAAAACATTTGCCTGTAAAAACCAAACCGAATAGTGTTTTATGTTCTATGTCGCTTATCTTCAGTAGCTAGGGAACATGACGTAAGTATTTTACCAGACATAAAACTTTTGAGATCCCTGAATATTTTTAAAGTCGTATTTTTTATATTTATGACTATATACCATCGTTTACTTCTATATAACTTCCGTAAACCATTCTTAGAAAAGCGTATCTATTACTTTACTACGTATAGTTAAGTAGGGGAAGTGTAATATTTGACCCAAAATTTCGATTTCACCAGAAATATATGTTTGAAGGTCTTCTGAATCCAAAAAAAAAAAAAAAAAAAAAAAGCACTTTTAGGAAAAGGCCTTCTAATTTCATAGCCTTTCCATGACAACTCTATAGCGACAGTATTCAAAAAGGTCAGATCAATAATAATGGATATTGCAGCAATGGCGGATGACATTTATTTAAAATAAATTGTCTGTGTCAAAGAGATATGTATTTTTGGTGTACACAGTATATTTCTGGCTATCTCTTAGGATTACTCGTTATAAAAGAAGTGTACAACATTCCAGCCAAACGAACAGGACTTCACAGGCTATTCCCAAAAAATTAGAGATATAAATGATATTTGACATCTAAATGTATTAACTATAATAAATTTTAATCAAAATCGTTGGGGCTATTTTTAGAAGCTGTATTTTTAGCTTCTGTATTTTTATCTAGGAATTGTTTCAAATTATATGAGAAGGTTTTAACATGCGGAAACAGCATTCAAATGTTTGTTCGTGGAAATAGGTTCAATTGCAAACTTTCAAGCTTATCCGTTAGATAATGGGAAATAGCATCAGTAAAATCAGTTCACCACCTTTTGTTTCTAATGTAAGAAGGTAAAACATGTCCTAAATTAGGTGTTATTTTTATTGCATTTTCAGGTGCATGCCCCAGTGTGTGGAACAGATGGTATTACATACAAAAATGAATGCGAGTTACGTGCCACCTCCTGCAGAAGCAAATCACTCGTCATGGTGGCCTACAAGGGAGACTGCGGTAAGTGAGACCGCCTTGATTATCAAAGCTACCTTTATTCAAACGTTGCTTGCCATATCCTGTCTGCTGAAGTTTCTTTCTCTTTTGCATTTGTGTCTATTAAGTCGAATTTAAGTGGACAAAAACAGTACAAATTGTCGAAAATTTTAAGAAAAAGTCAGTGTTAAATTCACATCACTTTCACCACACATTATCGCTTAATTTTATATAACTTCTACACAACATTCTTATGTGTTTGTGTGCTTCGTATTAATCGAGATATGCCTTTGCAGAAATAGTTCCATTACACATTGTGTTGTAGGTGCAAAGGTGGATAGAAAAATCGAATCTATAATAGTCGGCATTTAGTGGTGGGTTGCTATATGTATGCTGGACTTGAAACTCTCTTTTGTTTCCATGACATCGCAAGGAATGGCTGAATGGCGACAGCAGCAGTTTTTAAAATGACAGGGCTAAAAAATTCAAATTATTTATTTTGTTTGTCAATTGTCAGAATCACATCAGCGTCGCCGGTGTGCCTGGTGACGCTGAAACTTAAAATCCATCGATCTGGGCCGGATTTGAACCCGCTGAAAAATTCAAGCCTATAATAACGGATATTTGAAAATAGTCAATGCTAAGGAAAAAGTTATTTCAGATAAATAGTATGTTTTACAGATACCCACATTTTTGGTGTTTTTAAGTCTTGTTTATCTTTTACGCCTTGCCCGTTACATATACTTATTCCCATAAAATTCAACACGTGCATTTTATTTATCTGTATGTATTATAAATCTACGACATGCTAGTGTTTCATAGCTCGTCTAAAAGTAGGTGGAGGCAAATGCGCCCTCTCCTCTTTCGCATAACGCTGGACGTTACAAGTACATACTGCTCCTTGAACCAGGGATAACACGCTAGCCTCTAGTTACCGAGGTCGCGTGTTCACATCCGGCGGAGGGCGATGGATTTTTTCGATGTATAAATCCTTAGCATTGCTTCCTTCGGAAGAGAAGTAGAGCCGTTGGTTTCATGTCCTGAATTGGCACATAAAAGGATCTCAAGCCTGGTAGTGAGGCCTCTGAGCAAAATTAAGCGATCTTTTACGCCCAATATAGAATGGGATACTGAGAACCACAGTGCTTAAAGAGCGTCCATAAATAAAAATTTTATCTCAATATTTCCACCACTGTCATACATACGCGCTAATATTTTAAATAAATGCTTGAGTTCAGATTAGCCGCGCCGTAGCCAAGTGGTTAGACCATTCGCCTCTCACTAAAGCGGCCCCCAGATGCGATCCCAGGCAACCGCATGTGGATTTTGTGGTGGACAAAGCGACGCTGGGGCGGGTTTCCTCCGGGTTCTCCGATTTCCCCCGCCAACACATTCCAACACTGAAAAATGAGTTTCAGGGTCTTAACACGTGAAATTGCGATATGAAAATTTTTAATGGAATAAAATAGATACTTCTCTATCTACTATAGTAGGTTCTAAAGGAAAAAAAAAAAAGAAAAACAACATATTTCATTTCACCTTATTTACTTAATGAGATGTTGCCAGAACTCGCGCTTGAAATGGACCACAAGTTGGCTGAATTCAATTTCTTTTTTGGTCCAAAACAGCAACAAAGGTTGCTGATTGTGCTTGCTATGTAATTGTTTACCCCAGAGCTATGTAAATGGTAATGTTTTACACGCCAGACAGCTTCCCTTTCTGGTCAGCGTTTACGGCGTTCACAGACGACCACCAGTACGATTTTTCCGGCTGACAGGATTCTCTTTCGGTTAAATGTCTCCAGCAAATTGCATTCCGAAGATTCTCGCCCTTGAATTCCTATTGGAAAGCTCTCGGTCCTTCGACCATTCAGCCACCCGCTTTTCAAACGCGCAGATTTAACAAGTGGTTTAACACAAGATATCCAGTGCAATATGCGATACGACTGCACTTTTCACAGGAAAAGTCGGGGTTTGGATTCCTGTAACCTTTGCGTTGAATTGAACCGTGTTTTTCACCTTCTCTACCACTTTAGTACGTAGAGGAAGTGTTGCATTCCAGCAAAATATTCAATACCGAAATTTCAGCGAAAATACACGTTTTGAGATTGCCTGAATCCCCCCCCCCCCCATAAAACACTTTTAGCGCTGTCTATTTGTGGTCAGCATAACTCAAAAAAACGAAAAGTCGTTTGAATATCAAACCTGGTGTTTAAGTTCCGCATCTTCCAAAGACACGAAGATTTTCAAGAAAATTGAGAGATCTCATTTCTGCAGCTTGTATGTAGACCGTCTCCGTAGCGCAGTTGGTAGCGCGCTTGCCTCTGGCGCGGAGAACCCGGGTTCGATCCGCGGTACTAGCATGGGGATTTTATCCCCTCTGGGAGGTCTGGCACGGGGTGCACTCAGCCTCGTTAGGTCCCGGGGGGACCAATTGAGGAGCTACTTGATGGAGAAGTAGCGGCCCCAGGTCTAGAAGACCGCATAACTGGCCGGGAGGGCTCGGGGCGCTGACCACGTCCCACCCTGCAGTACTGCACCTCACATATGACGCCTGTAGTGGGCAGAGGTGTCGCGACTGGGTTCAGTTTAGCTTGTATGTAGCTGAGTGTTGTGTTGCCATAGTCCATATTTCTTGATCAGGTTTTCTTTTATAACTCCTTTAAATTCGCATATACAGATTCAGAATGTCATTCATACTTCCAAACTCTGTCGAGGAAAGGGAATTACCTGGCTAAAGAATACTTCTCCACCCTACAGTCGGGAATCAAACCTGGGACTTTTGGAGTTGAAAGATAGCCTGCTAACCGCTAAACCACGGAGGCAGTTTATTCATGTTTTGCCGTGGTCATGCAGAGAGCAAAATTTCAAAACCTTCACATAGCGACCTACTTTTGGAAAAATCTCATTAAATCACAGTGTAATGAACAGTATTACATCTATATTTGCTTCAGTTGCGAATTTATAGTCTTAGGTTTTAAGAGTAGTACGTTTTCAGGTTGTTTAGTAATTCTAAATAAGCGTGGTGGTGAGATAACGAATGGCGTATCGGAACCTAGTTCCAATGCCTTCTGAATGGCCAATGGCCTCATAGTACCTATAGGCTAGTAGGTCATGCATTGAAGTGCGAAGCAAAACATATGTATACTTCAGGCGTCGCTCATTTTGCGACGGAGTTACGACCATGCAAAAAGCATCAGTTAGTAAACGTCGGGATTGGTTTATGGGAAAACTGTTAGACAAAGAGAAAAACGAACGAACACACCGAGGTGGATACATATTAAGGTATCAAGTATCAAATGGAGAGTCCCATCTCCTCCCTCCCTAGAAAGTCTGACTAGACTAAGTACGGAATTCCCTCCGTTTTGTCTATCACTCTATCTCTTACATACCTGGCAGAGAAAGCTACGATAGCTTGAGGTAGCTAACTGAACCATCACGTATTCAAGATATTGAAGATGCTGCATTAATACAGTGTAAGCTGTCACTTCATTGGACGACGGTCCCGATTACCTCATTACTGTCAGCCTGTAGGCGCGCATTCTAATAGAAAACTCTCCACCTCCCTTCTTTTGCAATCCTTCATTCTGTCCCCTAATGAAGGCGTCTAATTCCTTCATTATTCCCTCACTCCTGATCTCGTCCGTTCTCTTTTATCTTGTAATTGGCTTCAGCAATCTCATTTTCGTTCGACATTCTCTTTTTCACCTTATCTGCCGTATCTCAATGTCTTTCAGGAATTATTATCCTTTGGAAAAGTTATTCCTTTCTTACGCCTTAAATACTCATGAGCACAGATATTCCAGTTGGTGGTTAAAGATGTAATTAAAGATATAACTGTGATTAATATCTATTACTCTTTTTCCATGTGTAACACACAAAGAAAATGGTAATTATATTCCAATTCAACACACCAAATTACGTCAAATTTCACTAACAAAATTTAGTTGCAGTTCAACATCACTTATTCGCTATTCTTTTATTAATTTAACTCCATTATACGTCATATCATTAATGCTTCACATTTTTCAGTCTGTATGTACAAGATATATTAATGTATTTACTCGTTTAAAAGTTATTTTTATGGTACATTAAGATATATTATTCATGGTTTCTGTATACTGTATGTTTGCTGTCAAAACCAAAACAATAGGCATGTTGGATGAAGATCAATGTTCTCGGAATGCATTATTGCTGCGCATGTGTCAACAATACATTTGGGCATGGTTGTTCTTGCCCAAATTGAAAGATAATGGTGATTATGGTGTTAAAAAAGTCGAACTGAACAATGAAAATGTTCTCAATAAGAATGAGGCAACTTACACTCTATAAATCTGTGATTAGTACATTTTAAACTATTAGTGTATAACAAATCAAAGAAACAAAGGAAAATTGACGACTTTTTTAAACCAGTGAAAAATACCATTGGTCTGAACCCTTTTTCCTTTTCTTATTTTTTTCTTCTTTTTTTATCCTGCCTTTAATATCGAAGGTCGTATCGGCAGCTTTTAATCTTTTGGAACAATTGCTCGACAGCAATGGTGCTCACTCGCTTGACGTGCTTTTGAACTCTAGAGAGAATGGGAATAATCCTTCTTAAAGAAAAATTCCCACGCTTACAGTCGGGAGTCGATCTCTTGCACAGCCGGCTGAGCTATAGGGACAGCCCTTTTTTAGTTTTAAACGCAAATAACATTATTGCATGCAAAGTCATTTAAATATGTATTACGTCTATTATTTATGTATTTCATTTCTTTCTTATTCTAAAAAGTATGTAATTAGTCTGGGTAATATTTAAAAAAACAAGTTAAGGGGAGGGGTAGTGTAAGCATTATATGGACAAGCAGTTAACCCCCCCCCCCCCCAAATTTCATTTTTTGGCTCTAGTTTAAAGATCAATGTAAAAAGGTTCTGAAAAATACATATGCATATATATTTAAACTTTTGTAATCATGTATTATGTAGTTGAGAAAATTGTTTACTTCAAAAAACGTTTGCTAAAACATGTGAAAACGTTCTGTTTCATATCACTAAACTAGAGGAATTAATCTTCCAATATTTCCCTTTTTTTTTTTTCTCTCTCTCTCTCTCTCTCTCTCTCTCTCTCTCTCTCTCTCTCTCTCTCTCTCCTGTAGAGAAGATGTAACAAAATTTACATCTAAATGTTTGAAGCAATTTTCTCAATTATTAAAATGTATTACACTTTAAAATATAAATCTAGCTCAGTGTATGTAACGGATTATCTCACACACCTATGCTTGAGCCTTGTAGCTTATATAGTTTTAAAAAAAATGAAAAAAGGAATATGTGTTTCAAAACATATATTTTTCAGATAATACGGTTGAAAATTATCCTCAAAGATATGACTCATGTTACTGCATTGCAGGGGAATAGCATCATTAGCTGCATCCCGCGTTGCCTCCTAAATTGCAGTTCTATGTCTTTTGACCCGGTAGGTACTGAGATGAAACTTTCCATGGCCTTCATTACATAATTATCAGAAGTAATATCACAAGACATCTGGAAAGGTCAGACCGTTGAATGATATTTATCTGAACCATTTCATAAACGAAATATGAATTTGAATACTACATCGCAAAGATTTGACCAAAAAATGTTACATTCTATAAAAATTAATTAATTAAAATGTATTCATTTCGATTACTATAGTTGGACTATAGGAAAGCACAACCCAAAAATGTATGTATTTCGATTATTCGTTGTTATAACAGAAAATCAGTTTATAATCTCAAATAAATCTCAATTTATTTTTAACACTAATAAATAATTATCTTTCTTCTGAAAAAATACATTAATTATTAAAAAACAATTGTTAAAAACAGTTGTCAATTTGAAACATAGTGCTATTTTGATTGTTAATTTATTGTAATGTGTAATAAATTGTTTTTCAGTGACTTATGGGATACAGCTGCGACACTGACTACATAAAAGAAAGAATGACTTAGTGATTATTAGCATAAAACAAAAGAAGGACCAGATGATAATGTAATAATTTAACCCCTCTATGAATGAAATATTCTTAAAAATGCCCGAGATATTAAAACAAATTTCAGGGAAAACGGGCCTGGTATTGTTTAAAGAGACCATTATCAATTTAAATATTCTTTTTAAAGGATTAAGTTTTTAAAATGACCAATAAAACATATATATTCTGAATCAGAAAGAATCACAGAATTTTTACCTTCTCTACTACGTATAGTAAGGAAAGTATTGTATTCGACCCAAAAATTCGATGTTGAGATTCCACCAGAAATATATGTTTTGAGACCCCCCTAAATCCATAAAAAATAATTTCAGAAAGATATCCCTGTGTGTGTATGTGTATATCACTTGTCTGTGATATATATGGCAAATTAAATGTATATTTTGAATTTTCTGTCTATAGCCCATGTATTCCTGTTTGCTTTGATGATTTTTGCATGACTGGTAAACCAAAAAAGATAGACCAAATCTTCATGCACAAAAAATTTAAATCTCGTTAAGGCTCACAATTCATCTCGAATAATTTTTTGTGACGTGAACCATTCCGGAGATATTCCTTGTTATTTGTCCGAATTTTTCAATACAGTTATCAAATGGGAGGTCGTTATTCATTTTTTATCTCTTGGTCATGCAAAGAGAAGGGAATTTCAAAGTCATCATATAGTGACCACTCTTGAAACATTTGACTATCGCTTAAAGCGTACTGTATTCTCATATTCCTCTTGCACCTACGAGAAAATTAACATTAAGATAATTGCTACAAATGTTTATCTCGATTAACATGAACTAGTGTGAGAGTGTTGGTGCAAGAGTAGAGAAAGCCATGTGAGTGTTAACATTACCCATTCCCCTTCAGTTCCACAAGAAAATTTACTTTTACGTTTTCTCATAGATTATTTTAGCTTTCTTTACACCCTTTGCAAGCTTATAACTTCAATTTTGCAGGCCTAAGTATGAAAATGTGTCAGAAAAAAACTGATGTATTGCACTCACATAACTGTTTCTATTCTTGTACTAATCATTCTTACACCTCTTATTCCTGTGTCTTATTTGTGTCAGTTGAGATAAACATTTGCAGAAATTATCTTACTGCGTATTTCCTTGTAGGTGCAAGGGGAACATAGGAATACAGTAGGCTTTGGGCAATATAATATTTTAAAGCTTTGAGATTCCGTTCTTTTTGCAGGGCTAAGATATAAAAAATGAATAACGATCTTCCATTTGATGAAAGTTTGTTTTCCGAAACTGACACAAATAACAAGGAATATCTCCGAAATGGTTCACTCTACAAAAAAAAATGTATCTGGACATAAATTGTGTTTTAGTGAGATATACATTTTTTGTACAGTAAGATTTTGTCTATCTCTTATGATTTACGAGTTATTTAAAAGGCATCCAGAGTAAACAGGACTACATAAGCTATAGCCAGAAAATTAAAAATATACATTTCATTTGTCATAAAAATATCTTAAACATAAGTCATTTTAATCAAAATCATTAGAGCCATTTTCAAGAAAATCAAAATTTTCTTCGAAAAATTTTCCATGTAAAGGGTAGTTTAGGGTGGGGTTATTTTCTTCAAAATCTTTGTATCGCATTCTTAAAAGACATTAAACTTAAATACGAACTTTGATTATTAACCGACTTTTCGTTTTTGAGTTATGCTGTCCACAGAATGGCACACATACACACATATAGACACACACACACACACACACACGGATCTGTTTTAAAAAATCTTATGTGTTACACTCACATGACTTTCTCTACTCTTGTACTAACCATTCTTACAAACTCTTATTCCTATATCTTCTTCGTGTTAGTTAAGATAAACATTTCTACAAATTATCTTATTATTTCCTTGTAGGTGCAACGGGAACTTGGAATACAGTAGACTTTTTGCAATAGTCATATGTTTTAAAGGTTTGAGATTCTGTTGATATTGCACACTTAACATATAAAAAAATGAACAACGATGATCCATTTCATGGAAGTTCTTAAGTTTTCCGAAACTCACGCACATAATGAGGAATATCTCCGAAATGGTTCACCCTACAAGAAAATTTAGGTGGATATAAATTGTGTATTTTAGCAAGATCTACATTTTTTGTACTGTATGATTTGGTCTATCTCTAATGGTTTACCAGTTATGCAAAAGTCATCCAGAGCAAATACGATTACAGGGGCTATAGCCAGAAAATTCAAGATATACATTTCATTTGTCAGTAAAATATCTCAAACATATGACATTTTAATCGAAATCGTGAGAGCCATTTTCAAGAAAATCAAAATTTTCGAAAATTTTTCCAGGCAAAGGGTAGTTTAACGTGAAGCAATTTTCTTCAAAATCTTTGTGTCGCATCCTTGAAAGACTTTAAACTTAAATACTAACTTTTGTTTTTAACCAACTTTTCGTTTTTGAGTTATGCTGTCCACAGGCTTACACACGTACACACAGACCTTTTTCAAAAAATGCTTTTTTTTTATTCAAAACATATATTTCCGGTGAAATCTCGACATAGAATTTGTGGGTGGAATACAGTACTTCCTCTACTTACTATACGTAGTAGAGAAAGTAAAAATAATATGAGGGGAGAAGCACTGAAAAGGTGAAGGGCATAAGACAAAAGAATAACGCGGGTAAAGCTGCGGGTTTTGCTGGTTAATAAGTAAATGTGTTTATAGCTTGCTTCACTTGCATGTGGAGGAAGGAAAGTCGTGTAGTTGGTTTACTTTAGGAATAAGGAGGTAGATACCTAATCCTGAAAGATGATTTGTTGGTGCAGACTTGTGCGAAGGAGTGGATTGCCAGTGGGGAGCTCGCTGTGAGGCTGGAGAATGTGTTTGTCCAACGGATTGTGGTGATCCTGGGGAAGAGCCCGTCTGTGCCTCCAACATGGTGACTTATCCCAGCGAATGTGAACTGCAAAAGGCTTCCTGTGCACAGCCCCCGGGTCATCCGCCCCTCACAGTCATCTTCTACGGCGACTGTCGCGAGAAGAACGTCGTGCCCCCAAGTGAGTACTAACCTTGACATTATTGTGCCCTAACCTTAACTTAAACCGCCCCTTGGGGTGCTTTTTCTTTTGCTCGGCTACTTGGAGACGCAACTTCTTCCCACCTTAGGTAATCAAATTTTATCGCTCTCAACTTCAGCCTACAAACTTGGGGCATAAATCTTCCAACTCGAATAAACTGCAAGTTTCAAACACAGTGCAGTGACGTGTCCTTAAAATGTGGCTACTCTCAGCTAAGCGTTTAACCCTAATGCTTTTCTGGAGCACGTACCTAAAGATAAACTTTTACATCCTCGATCAGGTGTTAACTATATCATATTACAGGAAATAATAGCAATTTATGCAATAAATAGATAATCATAATGAGTATGGCACAATACAGTTTTCACGAGTGTCATATTAAGATTGTCCACGAGTTTTATACAAAATTTTATGCAAACTTAGTGCTATAAATTGTAGGAAGTACATACAGGTGTCCTAAACAAAAACACCGACAACGTGTAGTATGTTGTGCGGGATGGCAAACTGATTGGTTTTCAAATATATATCTGAAAATCAATCAGTTTACCATCCTGCACAACATACTAAGCGTTGTCGGTGTTTTTTTTTGAACACCCAGTATAAGCAATAAATTTGGCACCCATAAAATTAAATTTTATTTTATTTTTGGACGCTGTTTAGCTGCTATAGTTCCCAGCGTCCAGTTCTATGTTGGACGTGCAAGGCCACTTAATTTTGCTCAGATGCCTCTTTATTGGGCTTAAGGTTCTTTTAAGTGCCACAAATCTAGCATGGACCGCGACTTTAGTTCTCTTCCGAAGGAAGTCACGCTAAGGATTTTTACGAGAAAAAGTCCATCGCCCTCTGCCAGGTGTCCCGCGACCTCAGGAACCAAAAACTCATCCACTCACCCACACACTCACTCACTCCCCCACTCACCCACCCACTCACCCACCCACTCACTCACCTACCCACTCACCCACACACTCACTCACCCCCCACTCACCCACCCACCCACCCACTCACTCACCTACCCACTCACCCACCCACTCACTCACTCCCCCACTCACCCACCCACCCACTCACCCACTCACTCACCCACTCACTCACCTACCCACTCACCCACACACTCACTCACTCACTCCCCCACTCACCCACCCACCCACTCACTCCCCCACTCACTCACTCCCCCACTCACCCACCCACTCACCCACCCACCCACTCACCCACCCACTCACCCACACACTCACTCACTCCCCCACTCACCCACCCACCCACCCACTCACTCACCCACTCACTCACCTACCCACTCACCCACCCACTCACTCACTCCCCCACTCACCCACCCACTCACTCACCCACTCACTCACCCACTCACCCACACACTCACTCACTCCCCCACTCACCCACCCATTCACTCACTTCGTGTAATGTTTTTGGGGCTAACGCTTGTCATTGGCCTACACTCGCACAGTAAACACGAAGGACAAGACAGGGTATGAGTTTGTTCTCAAGAAGCACCGTTACGGTGTTAGTTAATGTACTGAGCTAGGCAAATGACACTCACACAATGTGCTGTGTTGCCAGCTTGTTTTCTACAAAACTAAAATATCTCCGTAGCAAATGGCCAGAGACAAAAATGTAAGATACAAAATGTGTTCAAAATACCGAGATCGACCACTGGTTTAATTTAATGTAATGACTTTCCTTCCACCCGATATAAAGAATAATTTTTCCCCTAGGATTGTGTTTAGAAGGCGTTAAACGAAAATGTCTATTGCTGGTTTGTTGAGTGCAAGTGATTTAATCGCATCAAGTGCTCAGTGAAATATATCAGTTTGTATTTTATATTTTTGTGCTAGAGGTATCAGGATCGATATGCGGCGCTAGGATGTTGTTTCCGCTTTCCACCATGAAGCCAGGATTACGATGAACTTAATGTAACATGACTTAACGCGGGGTAACGTGAACAGAGTATTAAATGGACTCATTTAGGGCTAACTTAGAGCGACGTAACCTAAGAGCTTGGAAATGTCATTTTCTTTCCCCTTGCGTTAAATTTAATGTCACGTGACAAGTACAATCGTGAAGTAATAAAAGCAACCACCACAATCAGTTATTCCCATTCAGTTAACTGCACCCTTATTAGACTTTTAGTTTAGCATAGTTTCTTAATTTCACGTTACATCCCGTGGAGTTGTCCATGGAATGAGCTTTGGTTATTAATTTGCACCACTCATGCGTTCGATCACAAAACGATTATGTGTATACGAGCGAGTTGGCTATATTGAAGTTCGAGCGGTGTCGCGCTCTCAGTTCATTCTGCTTGGTATACCAAGCGATTATGTCAGGCATCGGCATACATGTACTCAATGAGGCCTCGCAACTATGACGTATCAGGGGCAGCGCTTACTCTGCCCACCCAGCCTTAACTGGCACTGCATATACACCAATCACGGGCGGACTGTCCTCTCGTATTTACCTGCACTTCTAAATATGTCTATGAAAGTGTAATTTAATACTAAGACTTAAAGATAAATTTCTTTATTTATAACTTTGAAGAATATTAGTTTATTTAACTTAAAGTCTTAGTAAATTCATAGAATTAGAGTGCATCTAATTATTCCTGGTCTATTAAATTTGATATCTAGAATAGCACTTTGATTATTTCTTCTCTCATCATGTAAGGAACGTAAGGTGTTTGTTGTGCTCTAAAGTTCAAAAAGGCACTCATCAATGGAACATCGAGCGGCATTATGATACATGTCATAAGATCACCATACAATTATAGACAAGCATGTATTCATAAAGTTACACCACTATTTAAAGTGCATAACACTGACGTAATGTCCTTTATTCATTTCATTTGTTCAGGTCTAGATTGGACTAACCAATTGCAGCACCTCAAAGAGCAATATTCAGATAATACATCTAATATTAATTCAAATATTACAACTGATAGACAACTTCACGCCTGCTATGCTGTTGCTTTGGAGATTGCTCAGTCACTGAGGTGTTTTAGTAATGGAGATTTCATAAAAAATATGAGAGTAAAGTTGCCAAAATAATTTTCCCTGAACAGTATGATATGTTTAGTAATATTGCATTATTACCACGAACCATACAGAGAAGGATACATAAAATAGCAGAAATAACCGAAAAAAGACTACAAACCGAGGTCCATGAATTTATAGCCGTTTCTCTCGCGTTGGGTGAAAGCACTGACAACGTTGACACAGCACAATTGGTAATTTTCACTCGTGGAGTTACTAACAACCTCTCTATACAAGAATATATGCTTGAAGTCATTCCACTTAGGGAACATACAACAGGGACAGAATTATTTCAAGCATTTAAGAAATGTGTAGAAGGAAAGAAACTGAATTCAAAAAAATCTTGTATCGCGATTAACAGATGTTAATTTGCGTGCTATACTGAGAGTGGCTAATTGTGATATATCACTAGATTTTCATGGTACATTGCAAATAGAAGTGAATTGAAATATATTGCTCAAATATCGAGGCTTACCTGAAGTATCGTAGACCAAAATAGCTGTATTCAAGTATGTGTACTATTCCTTATTGTACTCTGTAGCGAGCGAGTCCAGCACTGACTCTGAACGAAGGTCAACGCATCCCCTGTTCCACATTACGTCATGTGCATTGCGGGTTGCATGTTGAGACGTCATACTCACCCCTCATTGAGTACATGTCTGCCGATGCCTGGATTATGTGTATCACTTCCTGTTCGAACGTCCACCATGACAGACTCAAGGGGAAGGCTGTCTCTGTTTGCTGTGGCGTTGTTACCGCGCGGTGACCTGCACAGCCTGAGTTCACATGCTATTTCAGTACGGAGTCCAGCAGTAGAAGTGCAAATAGTTTCTTTAAATTAAATGGAGTTTATCAGTTAGAACATAAAACTGGACGCAGCGATATATGGAAGCGCTTAAGGATTACTGTCGAGAAAAGAAATAATAATAATAATAATAATAATAATAATAATAATAATAATAATAATAATAATAATAATAATAATAATAATAATAATAATAATAATAATAATAATAATAATAATAATAATAATAATAATAATAATAATAATAATAATAATAATAATAATAATAATAATAATAATAATAATAATAATAATAATAATAATAATAATAATAATAATAATAATAATAATGACGACGATGATAGCAAGTGTTGAAGTGTCCTTAAATTTACTTTTAAGATAACTCTTGGGTTTTATTTTTATACTGTTTCAAATTTCGTACTGCGTATTAAGATTCTCTCAAGTATCAATAGTTTTCAATTAGAGAATTTTGACATCCTCAGATGTGTTAATTTGTATCTCGTTTAAACAAATGCAGTTTAACATACAACCATTGTAGGTACATAACATGTAAAACAACCTTTTGTTAATTAGCCTTAATTTCTGTTAATGGTTTGTAGTGTTTGTAGTTGCAGCAGTTTACTTTATTGACATTGTGCAATTTTGGGGTTTAAAAAATAAATTTAATTTATTGTACATATTATATACAGTGTTCTCTTAGATCGGCCGGACCGCTCCGCGGTGGTACTGGATCGGGCGAGGACCGGCGCGCCCTCTGCCAGTTACACGTAAACGACCGACAAGTCATGGGTACGGAACACTATACTGCTCGCAAAAGTTAAAGGCATGTAAACACTGGCCAATGTTCAAGCGGAGCGCTGTTGCCAAGCGTAGTGCGTGTACTGGCAGAGGTTCTGTACATAAGAGCGTGTACCCCATTCGGCAGCGCAGGTAGGAGGGGCAAGCGTAGGATTCGCTGGAGTCTGCAGTACGGCCCGCCTCCATATGCCTTTAACTTTTGCGAAGATTATAACTACTGTACTAACTTACATTATACTTTCCTGTATCACAACAGATTTTAAATTGACGACCTTCAGCGTGAACACATTCCTTGTAGCTCTAAAAACTATTCTAATTTACCGAAAATGTCCATGTTATTCATGAAATTCTTCACGACGCTGCAAATGTTTGGGTTTGGTGCGCTGCGAGTGCGCTTAGAATTATTGGTCTTGTATTTCACGACACAACAGTTGGTTCACACGTTTATGTAAATTTTATTTAAACAACTAACAAGAAACGAAAGATTGTGTGGCTGGTTTCAAAAGGATTCAGCTACAGCGCCCACTGCTACAAACTGTAGGCATGAATAATTGCCAAATGTGCATGGTGACAGAATTATTAGTCAATAATTGTGGTCACCTCGTTCCCCTGACCTATCGCCATCTTTTGTTTTTTGTTGTGTTTTTAATGGGGGACGTTAAAGAATAAAATGTAGGTACACATCAAATCCGCACTCATTACAAGAATTGAAGGACAACATCATGAGAGAAACACAGGCAATCAGTTAACATGAACTTTTGCGAGTTAACCACAATTTGTTTTCGGAGATATAGGGAAGTGTTCGCTTTGAAGGTCATCAATTTCAACATCTGTTGTGATGCAGGTAAGCCTAATGTAAATTAGTGCAATTGTTAGCGTTCCGCAATCATGACCTGCTGGTCGTTTACGTGTAACTCTGGTGGAGACGCGCCGGTCCTCGCCCGGCCCGGTGCCGCCGCGGGGCGGTCCGATTTACGAACGCACTGTATAATCTGTAATGTGCATTTAACTAAATGTTTATATATCACTCTGAGTTGTGTTTTTTCCTCTAATAGAAATTGTGAATGAAATTGTATATAAACTTGTATGACATTTATTTTGGAACATATTACTCCAACTAATAAAAGCACATTTCCCACGAGAGGGCATATGAATCAGAAGCTCGGCCACAGTTTGATGTATTCGTTGCTGCTTCTCGAACGAGTCTCATTATATACCTTTAACGAACGAGTAAAACGAATGTCATTGACATTAAGTAACCTTTATCACACTCCCGGCTTTAGCCAATCAACAGAAGGGAACGTAGAAGAATGTGGTTTATTTTGTGTGCATGCTACTAAGGTAAAAGGAAATAAATATTCTTTCCCAGGACGAATTGTGAATATGTTAAAAAGAACTGATACCATGCATGTGTAAGAGTAACTTTGAATGGAAGGTATGATATGAATCAAACAAAACGTACTATTTTCATAGCAAGTATTTGATTCGTGTCATGCCCTCCTTTCCACTAACAGCATGTTGAAACTAACCACAAACTAACAACCTCTAGCGGCACCAACGCTCCCGTCGCTGAGGGTAACTGGAATACCTCCTCCGGGAGGTGGCAACAAAGCCCTGGAGGCGGCAGGGGAGGCGGAGGCGTGCCGAGACATCCATTGCGACTTCGATGCAACGTGTGAACTTGGGCCGGATAATTTCCCACGCTGCTCCTGCCATTTCGATTGTTCTGGTGCTGGTACGGGGAAGCCGGTGTGCGCTTCCGACATGAGGATGTACCCCAGCGTGTGCATCATGAAGATGGAGGGCTGTCAGCGCCAGGAGGAACTCAGGCTGCGGCCGCTGGATCTCTGTGAAGGTTTGATGTGCAGCATGTCCTTACTAACTAGACCTACTAATAGCAGAAAAGGTAGTAACAGACTGAAAAATTCAACATCTTAACCGGGCTTTGAATCACAGTCTGGTTGCTCTCAACAACTAAACTACCATCTCAAAATGATTGTGGTTTAAAAAAATGTAACTTAGTAAACACGCAAGCATATTCACAACCAAGAAATTGTTTAATTTGGATACTTGGGAGAAGATTCAAATCTTAAAACACCACTTAATGAATTTTGAATTGCCGCCACCAAATCCATTATAGAAGAGAGGTAGAACTGGAACTTAAGAATTCAATACCATAGCTGGGATTTGAACCACAGACCCTCCGCTTACTAGACGGGTGCTCTAACCATTAAGCTACTGTGACAACCTCCCAGAATGGCATTGAATTCTCAAACCAGTTCGTATTTTTCCCGGTAAACCACAAAGGCAGTCTCGGGAGATAAAGTACTTGCAATAGTAAGTCACCATTGGGGGTAATTGTCTCTGATGTGAGACTGCCCTTGTGGCTTTGTGCATTTTGTGTTTTTAATAACGAAATATTGCTTACAATCAATAATGCAGATATTGCAGCCTTAAAAAAAATTGTATTAATAGCCCAAGCTTTACATTGTAGTCCAAAATGGATTCTACAATAACTTTTTTTGATAGTATTGTAGAGCAATGGTGCCAAGTTCCAGGCAAAAGTAAAGAAGACTGTACTATGGGGTATTTGTCAAAAAATGTTGTTCTGAGAAAACTTCAATTTTTTACTGCAAACATTGATACACGCTATAGTTTTCCGTGGTGTAAAGGATTAAAATTGTCCAGCCCTTAAAAATGTCTGGAACTCCATAAAATGCATTTAAATGTGTTACTAGCATTATAAAGAATTCATTTTTGCACAAATCCAAAAATCGAAAATATTGGCCACTTTGGCCAATAAATCTGTCCTAGGTCCCCTTAAAACTTGAAGTCTCCCCCAGTAAAAACAGAACTTGTAAACTATTGGCATTCTCATATTCTGATGCCTGTTATTAACTGCATAAAACAAATTTCCTAGTAATTGAATCTAATAGTTAACAAGGTATTCAGTTGGTGCAAAATTGTTGGTTAACTCTGCATATTTTATATATGTTTCCATCCTGGTTCAGTTTAATAAAAAAAAAAATTACAAAAAAGCCCTGAAATAGGTTGAACCTATTGAAATTTTCTCTAAGATACCAGAATCCTTTTCAGTTATGGACAGGGTGCAAAATCGTTAAGAGTTGGGGGGCAGCATTTTAGTAGTGTATGTTTCGCTGTTTGTCTCGTTATATAAACTGCCACCTGGGATATTTTACTAGGGGGAAATTCTGGGTATAAAATCATTTGTAGGAGAAATCCTACCCATCCCTCCTAGGATTTCACTCCCTGGTTATGCATGAAACGGTATATTACAAAGTGAGTGTTGTACTTGCAGGCATGGAAGTGAAACCCTGCAATGGGGAGCCACCACTGGCAGATCCAGACACAAGAAGGGAATATGACTGTGGCAGTGGTCCCAACCGCCAGGATTGTCCATCAGGAAGTTATTGTCATCAGACACCACATTTTGCAAGATGTTGTAAGAAAGGTTAGATATATTTTCAAAATATTCTTTCATATGTATCTTCTGGTTTTCAAAACAATTAAGTTAATAAGAAAAGAAACCATACTGGGTGAAAGAGGTATATAATATTCTGTAAGGAAGTGATTCTACACACCAAAAGAAATTAAAATATAATGATATAATATAAGAAGTGTTTATACACACATATACCATTCATTATCCTCTTTTGTTTTAATGAAAATTATTACTTGGAGCTTCCCTCGCTTTGAAAGTCACGCCTTGCCACTGCACATTGCTGACCACTAAGCAGGCCTTCGTTATGCCTTAAATAACACACAGACTTTAAATTGATTTGCGTTTAGGTAGTTTCCTACTGATGAATGATTTCCAAAACATTTCCATTAAAATAAACTTATCACAATACCATATTATTTGGAACATATTAAACTGCTTAAGTGCATTTACTGTAATCTGTTGTAGACACAAAAATTCTACCCTGTATCCTTAACAATGAAAACAATATAAGAGAGCAGAATTCATGACGTATGTTATGTAGGAACAATGTCAATGTTAGCCTATATTGTTTCCAACTGAACTAAATTCTAAGTCTTCCATGCAGTTTTGATTTCAAAGATATTTTAAAAATTTGAACCTAAAATGAATAAGAATTCTCTCTACAATCCCAATATTATTTTAACATCTAGAGCAATGCTCAATGGAAAAGAAACTTCATCCCTCTTAACATTTAAAATTTCAGTTGTTTTTGCTCATTATTTACAAGTGCAGTGGATCAATTGATGGAGAGCCAATGTAAGGTTGCTAACTGGCAGGCATGCCACTGTCTTTTGTTTTCACTGGCCAAGAAGTTTGCTAAAAATACCTAATTCATCTGCAATAACTTAACCTGAAAAGCAGTAAGGTTCAAATATCCTTATCTAAGAACAAAAGAATTATAATTGACAAATTAACACTGTTCAGCTTCTTAAATGCATAGTTTTAAATAATTTCAATGTAAGTAGAATTATAAATAAATAAAATAATGTACTGTGTTTGTAAAGTGAAATATCTTGATGTTGTAGATATGAATGCAAATTTGAAGAGCTGTGAAGATTCATGGTACGGCTGCTGTCCTGATGGGAAAACTCCAGCATTGGGAGCCGACAATGCAGGATGTCCTTCCATGTGTGGCTGCAATAAGCTTGGTAGGAAACAAGAATACATACCAAAACATACAGTTAAAATATTGTGAAATTTAAACAAAATAATTTTCTTCAAAGGCAATAATGTCATTTCAATCCCCCATCAAATTTCCATTTCTTTTTAATTTATTCACAAATGATACCTTAAAAAAATAAAATCTGATATTTAAAGGTTAATACTGAATTGATTAATGACACAAAATAGCACTCACCTTTAAATTTTCCTAAACATTGTTATTTTTTATGCCAACCAACTTAATATAAAAATATCTAAAGGTTATTTAAACCCGGGACATAAAGTGCTTATGATTGTAGGCCACCCTTGGAGTACTTATCTCAGATGTGAGATTTCCTGGTGGTCTACCAGGAAAATACAAATTGGTTAAAGCAGCCATGCATGTAGCAGAGGATCTGTGGTTCATATCCTGGCTATGACATTGAATCTTTCAGTCTAATGATTCTACATACCTTTCTTCCCTGAACATGTTTCAGAGACTACTTTACTCCATTGTTAACTAGATCTAGCTTTCATATGATTAATACACTCAGTTTTAGCTCGTAAATGACTTTAAAGACACTTTCATCATCTTCAAGTATATGAAAATACATACTGATTACTGAAAAATGAATGGCTGTAAATTTTATGCTCTCCGATGGAATATAGTTTTATCAAAATATAAAATCTACTCATTTTCATTGTAGAACTTAATGTAGTGTAACTCCTTCATTTATTCAGTATGTCTACTGTGTTTTATATTGTTGAAATTTTCTACATGCATAAACAAAGGTTTGGAGATCAGTACAAGACAGATATAAGTTTAATTGCAAGGTTTATGGCTGGTACACAGCAATATCTGAAGCTAAACTCATGTTTCTAATTGCCCTTACATTACATGTAACCAGAAGCATAACTCCAGCTTCAGATATCACTGTGTACCTAGAATTATTTATTGATGTATGGACTCATTGCATTCCTGCCAAGGACAATGACCTGGTGGACAAACTGTAGATAAGTTTGCCTTTTGTTTATTTCAAAATAAATATTGTCCTCTTAACATATCTTAATCTAGGTAATAAAGCTGTTCAGATGACAGAATTTGAAGCAAATCTTTGTTTAATATCATTTTCAGGGTCATATTCTGACACCTGTGACCCAATAACTCAGCAATGTTCCTGTAAACCTGGAGTTGGAGGACTCAAATGTGATCGCTGTGAACCTGGATACTGGGGATTGCCAAAGATCTCAGAAGGCTATCAAGGTTGCATTCGTAAGTGTCCACTTTAAATAACTATTTACATTAAGTAGGGTCAGTTGCAGTAGATCACATAATATAGGACCCTTATTACAGATGATAACCCAATCCTCAGGCTCTCTCCACTGTGACAGAACCAAGAGCCACCAGGAAAATGTTTCTATCAGAAGCACACTAAAACCCTTACTTTTTGTAGATGCTGGAAATGACCTTCTGCTCTTTAAGAGGCAGCATATCTCACAAAAATATTTGACCATTTGAAACTTACAAACCCTTTTAAAGTTATAAAAAAATTAACTTCCAAACTGCTTAAAAGTCACTTTAGCACCAAGAAAGGGAAATAGATACTGCATTACTATTTTAGGATTTCAGCTTTGATTTTGATACATTGCTACTCAAACTGGCTGCTAATATTTTGTGTCTGGTCTTTTCATGGCTTTTCTTGCAGCAGTTTCAAGGTATATTTCAATATAAATGGTTGGCTAATCCTTGTAAGAAACTGGATAATTATGATAACCACTGAATTAAAAGCATATCGTAAGTTTGATCTGGTGGTGCAGAGATATTAAAATTAGTGTAATAAATATGGCATTAATGTTTAAGAGGACACTAAATAACAAAAATCTGATGTATTACACTCATATGACTTTCTCTACTCTTGTACTAACCATTCTTACAAACTCTTATTCCTATATCATCTTCGCATTAGTTGAGATAGACATTTGTAAAAATTATCTTATTGTTTATTTCCTTGTAGGTACAAGGGGAATATGGGAATATAGTAGGCTTTGTGCGATAGTCAAATCTTTTAAAACTTTGCATGCTAACACATAAAAAAATGAACAATGATGTTGAATTTCACGAAATTTTTAAGTTTTCCGGAACTGACACAAATAATAAGGAATATTTCCCAAATGGTTCACTCTACAAAAAACTTATTTGAACATAAATTGTGTGTTTTAGCGAGATCTATATTTTTTTGTACAGTAAGATTTTGTCTATCTCTTATGGTTTACGAGTTATTCAAAAGTCATCCTGAGTAAACAGGATTACGTAGGCTATAGCCAGAAAATTAAAAAAATACATTTTATTTGTCATACAAATATCTTAGACATACAGCATGTTAATCAAAATCGTTAGCCATTTTCAAAAAAATAAAAATTTTCAAAAAATTTTCCATGTAAAGGATAGTTCAGGATGGAGGAATTTCCATCAAATCTTCATGTCACATCCTTGAAATACATTAAACTTAAACACCAACTTTGGTTTTTAACCGACTTTTCATTTTTGCTTTCTCTACTGGTAAGTAGGGGAAGTATTGTATTCCACCCAAAAATTCGAAGTCGAGATTTCACCGGAAATACATGTTTTGAGGCCCCCTGAATCCAAAAAAAGCATTTTTATAAAAAGGTCCATGTGTGTGCCTGTGTGTCTGTCAGTCTGTCAGTCTGTCAGTCTGTGGACAGCATAGCTCAAAAACGAAAAGTCGGTTAAAAACCAAAGTTGGTATTTAAGTTTAATGTCATTCAAGGATGTGACACGAAGATTTTGAAGAAAATAGCCCCACCCTAAACTACCCTTTACATGGAAAATGTTTCAAAAATTTTGATTTTCTTGAAAATGGCTCTAACGATTTTGATTAAAATGTCATATGTTTGAGATATTTTTATGACAAATGAAATGTATATCTTGAATTTTCTGGCTATAGCCCCTGTAGTCGTATTTACTCTGGACGACTTTTGCATAACTGGTAAACCGTTAGAGATAGACCAAATTATACTATACAAAAAATGTAGATCTTGCTAAAATACACAATTTATGTCTCAATAAATTTTCTTGTAGGGTGAACCATTTCGGAGATATACCTTGTTATGTGTGTGAGTTTCGGAAAACTTGGAACTTTCATGAAATGGGTCAACGTTGTTCATTTTTTTATATGTTACGTGTACAAAGAGAATGGAATCTCAAAGCTTTAAAAGATTTGACTATCGCACAAAGCCTACTGTATTCCAATATTCCCCTTGCACCTACAAGGAAATAAGCAATAAGATAATTTGTACAAATGTTTATTTTAACTAACACAAAGAAGATATAGGAATAAGAGTTTGTAAGAATGGTTAGTACAAGAGTAGAGAAAGTCATGTGAGTGCAACACATCAGATTTTTGAGTTATGCTTTCCACAGATTGACAGACACACACACACGAATATTTTCTAAAAATATTTTTTTTTTTATTCAGGGGGTCTTGAAACATATATTTTTGGTGAAATTTCAACATTGAATTTTTGGGTGGAATACAATACTTCCTCTACTTAGCAGTAGAGAAAGTAAAAATGACCAAGCAATAACATTACTTGCGAGTTTCTTGTGCAGTTCTATTAATTGTAATATCCTATTTAAGCTGACATACATTTTATACTTGTTATCCTTGAAACCATGAATACAAGATACCCTCTCAGTGACTGGATTCATATCTATATTGATGACCCTCTTCTGGATTACGATGAAGGAGCTGTAGGAGATGCATTTTGTCAATTCTTTTCCTTTTATAAAAAAGTGGGGAATATACAACCAATTTTGATCGTGAAATTGATGCTATACATGCATCACTTCAAAATTTATTTCCAAGGTTATATAAGTGCAAAAATGTAGTTATTCTGTCTGATTCTAAAGCTGCCCTCCAAGCTATTGGTTCTATTACTACTGGCCCAAAATGATGATCAAAGAAATACAGAACCTTCATAAAATATAGTCTTACAGTGGATTCCGGCATACTGTGGTGGTTTTAGAAAAGAAATGGCTGATATTTTAGCAAAGAAATGACTTAAAATCAGTTTAATGGTAAAACAAAATTTCTCCTTTAAATCAATTAAAAGAATTGTTGAAACAGTAACTTCAAATTGTAATGAATGGATAACACTTCAAAATCAAGTGAAAATGGAAGAAAATTTTGGTTGATCCATCAATAGCTCCTGATTTGCTAAGAAAGCCCTCTGTTGCTGCATTTCGACTGATCACAGAACATGATTGTTTGAGTAAATATCTTTTAAGAATTGGAATAGTGGCATCTCCAAATTGTTTATTGTGCTCCAAAGAAGAAGAAATGGACTGTATTTAAAAAGTTGTGAATCCCTTATGGTTTTTGTAACTTAAACGTCAAAATATTGGGAAGCAAGAAGGAGAATGATTTTGTTATTAACTCCTGAGCATTAGATACACATGCACACATACATACACAGACACATTTTATCATTGTAGGGACACTACATATATTTTAAATACATTTTTAAAAATAATGTGTCATTTTGTATTGTGCATCCCACACTACTTCAAATAAATAATAATTTCTAAACATTTCGGAGTATAGAGATAAACTTTACCCCATCTTTTAGGGGAAGTGTTGTTCTACAAATTGGTACTGTGGATGCATTTTCTGATATAAATATCTGTTTTCATATAAACCATTGAAGACATGAATTACATTTTAGGATGATTAAAAAAATATCTCCAAGCATTGTTCTGATCTGCATTGGTCTCAAAATGTCTGATTATGTTTCAAAAAAAAAAAAAAAAAAGAACTGATAAATTTTAATCAAAAGAGGGTATAATTTAGAATAAACAAGCGAACTTATCAAATAAACATATCAGTGTACTCTATGTTCTGTAAAAAATACCTTTTGATTATTAAATAGATTCTGAGATAATAAGTCATAACTTTAGCAGATTTAACATTGTTGGGATAGGCATATTAGTCTCCCCTTAAGAACATTCTGTAGCTGTAAAAGGAAAATTTATATTCTTTGTTATGACCTTGAGATTTATTCCATTTAGCTTGTGGCTGCTCACAATTTGGTTCAGTCAGGGATGACTGTGAACAGATGACTGGGCGCTGTGTATGCAAACCTGGGATTCAGGGTCAGAAATGCACTGTCTGTACAGGACATAACAAAGTTCTGGGTCCAAATGGATGTGTGTCAGGTAAGCCTGCTTTGTTACCCGTAAGTAAGCTAAACCCTATTCTATAAACTTTATGGTAGCTTTTCTGATGCAAAAAGTTAGCAGATTTGACCTTTTTAAGCAGAGGAATTAATATATAAAATTCCTGAAATTTACTGCCTTAGAGAATAATCACATATAATAATTATTTATTTATGCCAACAAACTTACTGTTGGTGTTTTTAAACACACAAGCCGTGTGTGGGCAAAGTTAACATATAATAAATTGAATTTCCACAGTTTTTAATTGTTTATTATTGTAAGAGAAAATCCCAGAAATGTTCTCCCATCTCCACAGAGATATGAAGTTCTTGCAGGTTTTGGTGACATCCTCTTTATTTCAACAGACTCTACAACTCCCGTTCCTGGGTCGTGTGCTGAGTTGACTTGTTACTTTGGAGCCACATGTGAGGAGCGACGTGCTGGACGTGCTGAATGTGTGTGTAGATCCACATGTGCAGATGAAGACTCGGCAGGCTCAAGAGTAGTTTGTGGTAATGATGGACAAACATATGGATCAGAATGTCAGTTGAAACTCTTTGCCTGCCGTTACCAAAAGGACATAGTGGTACAAGCTCTTGGACCATGTAAAGGTAAAACTTTATTTGTGCTTTGTTTAAGCATTTCTTTACAGACAAAAAGCTATTGGACCAACCTGACCAATATATATATATTGTATAAACGCAACATGTAATATGCATTTATACCAGGAAAATAAATGTTCTTTGATATTGATAAAGAAGAAAAGTACTACAGCCTCTCTAGTATGTATTTGTAAAATTAATTTTAAAAAATGATAGTATAACAAATGTGTAACATGCTGTTTGCCAACAGAAAGAAAGTCCCTGACAGGAATTTAGTGTCCTTATCTATTTGGAAACAGTGTGACAAGAACAGTGTGTGTATGTGACACAGAAAGTATACTACACAAGGAGCAAAGCTATTCAAAAAACTGTCCTAATGCCATAAACAAGGAGGGTGAGGCAGGGTGTTGAACCCATGTCTAATTGGCAATTTCTCCCCACACCTCATTCCCCAGGAACTTTCTTTGCAGTAAACTGTACATTACTGTGATTATCAAAAAGGCAATAATAGTCACAGGTTCACCATTTGTTCAGAAGGCCCAGAATGCACACGAATATATTCTTGCATTAGAACAAATTATACAGATTAATCTTGTTAAAAATAAAATTAAATTTAAAAAAAGTTATATAAAGTATCTTAGAGACTATAAGCTTCACTTACCGTAGTATTTGCTGAATTAATATACTGTGAAACTACGTAGTCAGGGTTTAATTTCAAGAACTTTCAGCAAGTACTAGATAAGTGAAGCTCATAGTCTCTAAAATACTTGTTATAATTTTTATAATTGTGTTCCTTCACTGTTAATAGCTTCAGTTTTTCATAATAAATTAAAATAAATTCAAGTGTTTAATTTCTTATTTCTGTTAAATAAAGTAAAATTAATTGTTGTTCCACCTTGTTTATTTTATAATTCTGCCCACAAAGGGTAAATGTGGATGCATCATTTTTGAAAACTTTGATTAGTTATTGCATTAGTTATTAATGGTTAATGAATAGCAATTTCAAAATATACAAAACTTTATCTTGGATATTTAGTTTGGAACGCCTGACTTCTAAAACTTGTTTCTTAATTGGATCTAGTTATGAATACATTACATTGTGCAAGTTTAATGAATTATGAAAAAAAATATTACATTTTAATTATATCCTTTAAATGCTTATTTCACTTTCATAATCTGTTATTTCATCTCTTTTTAGGTTCCTTACTTTCTTTAACAAATAAAGGTTTTATATCTTTTCAGATGATATGTTTGCTGGTACAGAATGGCCATTACGACGCTCAACAATACACAGATTTACAGAGCCTGAAGATGTTAGTTCACCACTGTATAAGTCCACACGTCATCTGCTGGTTCCTGAGCATCGGTACTACTACAACACTCGTGGAGATGGTGAGGGTAACGGTCTAACATCACAATCACTCCATCACGGAAACACTGGTTATGTCTATGGTACCAATGGTAAGGAACATTTATTTTACTCACACTCAGGTGGACTCAGAGAGGGCTCAGAAGAGATATACTGCCACTTAATTATAGAAAAATATGGCATTTGTTATATTTAAGGCTGATAAAATCAAAACCAACACTTTTATTTCAAACCCTTTTACTTAAACCAGATGAGCATTTCTTTGTTCAAAATCAATAAGTTGATTTGTCTTATTGGTGGACTATATATCAAAAGAAGGTCCACTAACTTTAGGAGAAAAAGAAACATAATTATGAAACAAATGTGATTTATATTTACCTATAAATTTACCTATTTATATTTACCTAGAAAATTAGGGTAAATGTTTCAGGAACAATTGTTCCCATCTTTACCTAACAACTGACTGACTAATAGATGTAGATGTTGTATTGTTGGTATATTATTGATGGTGGAGGTCTCTGGTGGACTAAGTTCGTCCATTGGCCTATATATTTGGTCACAGTGTGCACAATTAATACAATAAATACCTGTACTTTCAGTGTGGGGGATTTTGTCTTTTAAGGATGTTCAGAGTAAATTTTCAGCGGCTGGGCGGTAAGGCTTGGCTCTTCATGGGCTGTGGTGCCAGGGCTTAGAGTAAATTTTGTATGCTATGTCTGTTTTGTGATGCTAGAAGGTTGACCCAACCTTTTCAGAACAGCAAGATACCCAATTGAGCTCTCAGTTAGAAAAAATATCCATATTATAAAAATAAGGACAGAATTAGGAGTTTGATTTCTCGCCAACAGACCAGCTTAGTAGGTGATGATCAACAGAGACCTTGGTGTGGGTGGTTCAGTTGGTTAGGCACTGGCCTACTGACCTCAACATCATGGTTTCAAATCTGGCCCAGAACAATGGTTTTTAAGTGTGCTTAAAAATGACAGCTCCATGTCAGTAGACCTACTGACATGTAAAAGAACTCCTGCAGGATGAAATTCCAGCACACCGGCGACACTGGTGTGTTCCTGGCAATAGACAGTATGGTTAAACAACAAAATATTTTTTTATCAGAGACCTCAACCATCACTAACATACTGGGCACTATAGCATCTACATCTGTCAGTCAATTTTTAGCTGAAAATGGGAAAAATATTCTGGAAACATATGTCCTAATTTTCTAAACTGAGTGACGATAGAGTAAATAAAACTTACAATTAATATTACACTTTTCTTTTCATTTCTATGACATTTTAAATCAGTATACAACTTAAAAAGATACTTTTAAATGTTCCAGATGTGTATTACGCTGCAGGTTATCGACCAACACCAGCCACTATTAGGGTAGTCACTGCACTCCTTGGAGACCTTTGCACCGTGGATGAAGATTGTGGAGTACGTAATAGTCAGTGTGTTGGTGGAGCATGTGTATGTCGTGATGGTCATGCGGAAACACCAGACAGACAGGAATGCCTTGGTGAGAATTAAAACTTAAGTTTAAACCATGTAAAGGCTAGTCAAAAATTCCTGTAATTGTACTACCCAGAAGCAAGCATTAACATTTATAAAAAAATCATTTGTGTTTATTACCATAAAAAAAGTTCATAAAATACTATCTTTGGACCCTAGTTGTAGAATAAAGTCAGTTCAATGAGAGCTTAAGTAAATAATTACATTAAATACATAAAGTATTTATTATTATTGCTATTGTTATTACTACTATCATTAATTATAATAATATAAGTATTTTATACTACATATAATATATTATTATTGTTTTTACTGTTATTGTTATCATTATTATTATTTGGTAGATTTACAAGTTAATAGCTGTCAACTTTTTGTTTAAGCAGGTACATTCTGCATAGTAAAATCTGGATTTTTAAGAAAACTAAAAATACTTTTCATTAATTGAATAAAACAGAGAATTTATTTTTATCATAGAATGGGGTACCTACACCCCAGTATCAGGATATTTTATTCATTTACAATAAATACAAAAAAGAAACATTCCACAAACACAAATACATGAGTAAATTAACATATGCATTTATAAGTATAAGTTATACTGTTAAAGTTATATTCAATATGCAATGATGCAATGATATAGTTAGTCTACTATCAAACAAGTACATTCTTTGTATCATCACTTGCAAGTTGTTAGCATTTGGACTGCTACACCTGCAATTAATTTTTTATAACCATAGGAATTCTTAAGCAACTGGCTTCAAGTTATCTACACTCAAACCATTACCACTATACCTTTGTTGGCTTACTTTAAACTGCAATGTAAACAAAGTGCAAAACTGTATTCCTCTGCGGGTCCTTATTATTGGCAGTAATATGGCATGACTTAATATGTGCATCCTGCAAATACATTTAAAACAATTCACTTTTCACCACTTCATAATGGTTTTCCTTGGTAGTGCTTTGCATACTCCACAGTAGATGCCATTTTGAACAAACTAGGTTCCATTCCTTCACTCCTTCGAATCACAGTTAATAATACTGTATTTGCATATTAACGTATTTCATTTATTCTTACTATAAGATTTTCAAACTGTTTTTATAAATAATTCTTATAGTTATTTTAAACTTAATGCTATTTTGTATGTTAGTAAATGAACTATATTTTCATTTGCCCCTGCTGACATGAAAGTTGCACAGTGCAATCAACCAATGAAGTGTTACTCAAGCACGTGCTGTTGTTTATATTGCAATTTAAAGTAAGGCTGGTGAAGGTATACAAAGAATACAAAACAAGAGACCAAGGGTAGTAACAGACAGGTAAAAGTCAGTCCAAGTGCTGTCTGCAAATGCCAAACGAATGTACAGGGAAAGGGGGATGGTTCACTATCTACAACACCAGATGAGGAAATATTAAGATTTTGATCAGTTAAAAGTGCAGTAATTGCTCCTACAAGTACAAGTAGTGATAGTAATAAAGAAGAGCTGTAATATTGACTGATCATACAAACACAGGAACTTGTGTCAGGTTTACATAAAGTGGTTTTATACTAATAATAGTTACAATAAAATTTACAGCTCCTTGCCTATAGTCCAGTAAGATTTTAGCCTTATTTTCTTTGGTCTTAGGTTTAGTGTTTAGAAATTCCTATATCTGCTTATAACACTATACATGAACATGTTACAGCCAACACTCCACCTATCAATCCCACTGCAGAATTCCGAGCTTGTATCTCAGCACCCTGTCAGCGAGGTGGAACGTGTATTGACATACCACATGCCTCATTTGTATGTCAATGTGAGCCACAATGGACTGGAACTCAATGTGAAGAACCTGTAGTTCATCGAGGTAAGAGAAAAACCCCTTCATTACCTAATTAATTCTTTAAGCAAAGGCCTCCAGAGTAAGTAATATAGGGTGTCTCAAAAAATGTACTAACACTTTGAATTACTATAAAATGATTATAAATATAGAAACAAGTTTAAAGGCTTGAATTACAAAAGAGAAATGTAATTAAAGAATGACTACCCATAAACTTATCAGGGGTAACAGTGTGGTGTGGGATTGGACATAATAGTACCAGTTTAATGAAACTGTCAATGGTGACCGGTGCCTAACCTTGTCAGTCCACACATTGAAGAGATGTTTGGTGATGATGATAAGGTTTACTTTCAGCA
The DNA here is from genome assembly GCA_030765045.1 of Tenodera sinensis. Classification (NCBI taxonomy): domain Eukaryota; kingdom Metazoa; phylum Arthropoda; class Insecta; order Mantodea; family Mantidae; genus Tenodera; species Tenodera sinensis. The sequence goes on from CM060967.1 coordinate 28,694,353, forward strand.
ACATGGAGCACCTCCCCACTACCATCCGATGTAAGAGCTCACATTGACGCATTTTATCCAAACACATGGATTGGACAAAGGGATAGCCTTGAATACCCTGCACATTCCCCAGACTTTACACCAATGGACTTCTTTTTATGGGGATACCTCAAGGATAGAGATTATCACACAAAACAATAATAATTGATGCATTAAAATTGGAAATTGAAAGACAATGTCACGAAATTCCAAATGAACTGTTTTGTTATGTTTGTGAATGCACTGCTTTGCATTTCAGCTCTGTCTGGACAATGACGGTTATTGTTGTGGTTAACTCCCTTTTTTACTGCATACGGCACCACAGGCGGTGACACTGATGATACATGGAATGAAGATGGAGCACTGGTGGAATGAGATGGTAGAGGAAACCGGAGAACCTGGAGGAAACCCACCCCAGTGCCACTTCATCCACCACGAACCCCACAATGACGGTCATCAATTTGACCATTTGTGAAGAAGATTCTTTAATTATATTTTTCTTCTGTAATTCAAGCCTTTAAATTTGCTTCTGTGTTCATAAATAATGATTTTATAGCATCAAAGTGTTAGTACATTTTTGAGACACCTTGGAACACATCAGATATTTCAAGAAATGAAGAGAATAAATTTCTAGAGAATCCATTAGTGAGACAGATGCTCATTCAAGCATCAATAGACTTTATTGTAATAAAAGTGTGTTACACCATCTTGTTATCGCATATTTTCGTTTAAGCCCTTTCTAATTGGAGTAGAAATTATTTTCACTAGTTGGGCACAAAAACCCTTTCTTCTGATTTTTTCAGCTATTTGAAAATATAATACTCCTGATGGAGCCCAAGAAAGCATACATATGTGCTACTTGGAGAGTTTTCACATTCATTGTTACCTCATACATTTTTCGAATGTGATGATATGGAAAATGTCAGTTAACAATAACTGGTTTTTCATAATAAATGTTCAAAATAATTTCATTCATTTAGAATTGCCCTGTTGTATGTTTTTTTTCATAACTGCAATTCAATGCTTGTCTGATTGCAGCATATGATATCCCAGCGTTTAACGGCCGTTCGTATGTGCAGCTAAAACGTCTCAAAGCATACAATAAGCTCAGCCTTGAGGTAGAATTCAAGACATATGCCAATGATGGAATCATTTTGTACAATCAACAAAAAGAGGATGGAACAGGGGACTTTGTATCACTTGCAATTGTTAATGGGTAAGCAATGTTACAAATCTTATTCACTTAGCTTAAATTCTATTTATGCTAAAAATAAATTAGATGGAAGCTTTAAAAATGTTGCAATTAATAATTGGTGCTTTTACATGCTTCACTTAATTAATATTTACTATAACACATTTCACAAATTTTGCTCACATCAAGTAGAGTCAATTATCGGATATAACAAATTATTCATGTGAGATAGCTCAGGTGTTCATTTCAGAGACCTGAAGCTGTCATTCTGGGTGACTCAGTTGGTTAACCGCTGGCCCACTAATCGTAAGGTCAAGGGTTCAAGCCTGGACCAGACTGATGGTTTTTAAATGTGCTTAAAAGTGACAGCCCCATGTCAGTAGACGTTCTGGAATATAAAAGAACTGCAGAATGAGATTCTGGTACACTAGCAGCACTGATCCGATCCTGGCAATTGACAATGTGATTCAGAAATAAAAATTTATATAACCTAAAACTGGCAATATCTTTCGGGAAGCCAACGTTTGTCAATTGTTTCTGGTGTTTCTTTATGAAGAACTTTTCCCAAATGCTACGTTCTTTGCATTAATTACTTGCTCTTTTTAACAGATGTATTTCCTTTTTGATACATTGTGCTCCCAAATGTTTTGTGGAACAGCTGATTTATCTGTTTGTTAAACGAAGTTTTAGGGTGCTGTTTTAAACTTGTTTCCAAGTTCCACTTTGTATTTCCAATGCAGGCCGTGTTGCATTCTGTACGTTTTATTTATATAATTAGAAAAGCATCTTAGAAATTTAAAATGAATAGACATAAATTATCCAGATAGTAAAGTGAATCAGATTTACTAAATCACTGTGAGAGGTATGAGAGGTAGAACTGGAACTGAAAAACCCAATGCCACAGCCAAGATTTGAACCACAGAGAGCTTTGAAAATGAGCTGGATGCAACTTGAAACTAGTCAGATTTGAAGAACTTGCAATATTACTAAGATAAGTGAAGCTTTAGTTTTTAATTTGTTCGTAATTTAGATTCTGTTGCTTCACTGTTAATAGCTTCAATTTTTCTTAAGTGATATAGTGTCAGTAAATCTGATTTACTTAACTATCTAGACATCATTACACATCACTGCTCAGACAAAGAAGTTTATAGATATAAATTAGTTAGATGGAGTTGATTTTTGACACTACATTACATTTTTTTAAAAAAGGAAAATGTGTTTCAGGACTTATGTCCCCATCCTCAGTTCTTTGTAAACTGCTTACATCATTCATCCTGTGTTACATCACTGTCACAAACCCCCAAAAAGGTGTTAATTGTAATTTAGATATAAATTAGCTGTTGCATACAACTTTTGTGAGCACAACATGGTATCAAAAGAGAAATACATCCTTTAAAAGCAGAAAGTAAATAATGCTAAGGAAAGGAAGATTTGGAAGATGTTTATATTGAAATACCAGAAACAACTGATCGAACTTTGACATGCCAGGAGATATTCTGACCTGAAATGAAAACCAGAGCTACCTCACATTAATAATTCATTGAATCCAGTAGGCAACTTTAAATGATGATGTAGGCAACAGCCTGTGAAAATGCTAAAGTTATGTGGAACTTTGAAAAGCTTACTGGACTTACTGTTCAAACTGTGCTCAGCTAAGTGCGAGTACTTGCACATACACAGCAACATTGCTCGCAGCCTGGCTGGAGGGAAAGTGTGATAGCCATAAAGGACAAGTGCTTGCACTTGGTGCCACTTCACTTCAACAGTTCATTCAGTCATGACAACAGTTTGCCCCAATGCCAAGTTGTGTTGCTTGCTGCAACTCCTGCAAGTTGTGAATACTCTGCTGCTCTCTGGCATGCACCCAATCTTGAACAGCGTGCACTAAGTGATCTATAATAATTATTTATGCTCTTTCAAACATGAATTGCAACCTAAAATTTCAGTTTGAGTCACAAAGCAAAAGTTCTATAAATTGTAATATATATCTTAGAGAGTATAAGCTTCACTTATCTTAGTATTTGCCGAAAGTTCTTGGAATTAAAAGCAGACTATGCAGTTTCACTGAATCATCAGTGCCACTCTTGTTTATACTGGTCACCATTGTAATCAACACTAAGCCACTTAAAAGTTCTATATGTTACCAAATACTGAAAACAAAATGAACTTGTTAACAGAATTAATTGACAGTATTTCAAAATTAATTACATAACCCTTATTTTTCAAAATGAATATCTTTTGCCCCTTCATAAGATAAATATATATAATACCCCACAGTGCACCCTCTGTAAACATCCAAATTCAATTATGGACAAAGAACACTTACTAATATGCCAAGCAATTCCAAAAATAGAAGGAGATCACACACAATTAACATCTTATTACTGGGATGCCAGATGGAGAATGGATGAAGTCCAAGATCCAGACCATTAGCAAACAACAACATATCTTTTCCCAAACCATTAAATCTATGGGTTCATTTAATTGTTTTAATAATTTAACCTCTGAATTTATTTCATGATTAAATGGCCAAAAATGATCTGCCACAGCTGATTTATCAATCTGTTTATATTTAATATTTCTGAAATGTTCCTTTATTTTGGTTTCCAAATGATATTTCATTTTATAAATCCCATCATAATCCAAACAGCTAAATTGATAAATACCAGATTTTTTATAATTTGGAATTATATCCTTTCTAGAAAATGTCAACAAATTTTTTATATTGTATTTATTTTGAGAAACCAAAGTTATACCGTGTTCTTTAAAAACTTTAGTAAATTTTTTATTAGTCCAAGGATGGTAAGTAAGCTCCTTAAAATTATAATAATCTTTTATTTTTTTGAAGGTCGAATAATAGTTGTTACAATTCATAAAATTGTATTGCTTCACTGTCAAATGCTTCAGTTTTTCATAAAATAAGTTACTAATGAAGCATTTTTTTGCCAGCTTTGTGGAATTCAGATACAATTTAGGAAATGGACCAGTTATTATATCATCACTGGAACGTGTTGAGATGAAGAAATTCCATCGGGTGGTTGTAAAGAGATACCACAGGGATGGTATGCTGAAGTTAGATGATTATGAAGATATTGCTGGACAGTCACAAGGCTCTCTGAAAGCTTTGGATCTAGTTCAAGATGCTTTTATTGGATTTGTTCCCACAAACATATCAAGGTAAGAGAAGAAGCAATTAATATCTTCCTTCCTATCCACATTTCTTCATAATATTTAGCTTAAACATAGCACAATTCTTTCTACTACATATTTTGCAACTTCAATTCCCACTTTTTGTTAAAAACTCTAATAACTTTATAGGAGAGCCTAAAATAATTTTGAACTAAAGTAAGTTATGTGTCATTTATTCTCAGCCCCATATTGCTGAAATTGCACTTTTGCAGGGTATTTGAAAATGCAGGCACAGGAATGGGACTGATGGGTTGTATTCGCAAACTGAAAATTGGTCGCAGATTGGTGGAGTTGCATGAAGGGCTGGATACCATGGTGGAACGTGTAGTAGGTGTGCGTGAATGTGGAGAAAATCCTTGTTCAAGTCTTCCATGTCTCCATGGAGCTACCTGCCATGCCATTGACTCCGACAAATATCGGTGTGCTTGTACTCCAGAATTCACAGGTACCTTTTATTTGAGTAACTAAACTTTACTGCATAGTAAATAATCCTATGTGATACAACAGATTACATTTTGTAATACCACACAGTTATAATTCTGTTTAATATGAGAATGCTATGTTATGAGGAACAAAGTGTAAAAGAGAAGTGAGACCTGTAAAGAGACATTGATAATTGCATTTTGTACTAACCATTTGTAAACTAAAATCATATTTTTACCAATTGCACAATAAAAGCTAGCACAGAATGCTGGAAGTAGCTATAATGCATTAGTTTTTAATGGTATGACTGCCAACAGTCCAAGAATATTCATTATAAATGTTTAGTCCATTTTTTATTCAACATAACATGTATAGGTCAAGAGGTGAGACATGAGCAATTCCCTTAGATGTGCAATGGCACTCTTCACCTGTAAGGCTGTTGGTGGGGGAAGTTGCACAAACATATATGTGCAGAAGTTGTAATGTTTCTGTCCATGAAGGACTGAAGTTTGCTAGCATACCTTTAGTGCACATTGTTAATGACACTATATATGTAAAACAATTAGCTTTATAACAAATGAAGCGATTTTGCTTTAACTATGGCCATATGCCAACAATAACTTTCATGTGAACTGCAATTGTTTCAGCTGTGTGCTGTTGTAATGTTTCAAGGTAAGCAAGGAAAGCAGCTCCCCTATTGACAAGAATTGTTCATGTCTTACCTCATGACCTATACCTAATTCCAATCTGTGGATTCTGTAGTGAACTTGATGAACTCCAGAAGAACTAATCTAACTATAGAATGTTGATTACAAATTCTTACTCCAGTGCTTGGTTTGTCAGAGATAATAGTTTTTACATAATTTGCATGTTAATGCCATATTCCCCTTATCCCAGAACTAAAATATTCTTTTATTTTTACACAATTCCAGATTCCTTACCCAGATAGGTTACCAGTCAAATTCTGAATGTTAATCTTTGAAGCTAGTCTTAAATGCGTGTTTGTTTACATATTATGTATCATGTAAAGGGCAGTAAGGGATAGATTTCTATATATTTTTACTTTGTCTACTGATAAGTAGAACTATTGTATTCCACCCAAAAATTTCATGTCGAGATTTCCCCGGAAATATATATTTTGAGCCCCCTGAAGGGGGGCTCCGTGTGTCTGCAAGTGTCTGTGTGTAGCATAGCTCAAAAACAAAAAGTTGATTATAAACCAAAGTTGGTATTTAAGTTCAATGTCTTTCAAAGATGCGACACGCAGATTTAGAAGAAAACAGCCCCACCATAAACAACCCTAAATTTTTCAAAAATAATTTTCTTGAAAATGGCTCTAACAATTTTGATTAAAATGTCATATGTTTAAGATATTTTTATGACAAACTGTATATTTTGAATTTTCTGACTATAGCCCATGTAGTCCTGTTTACTCTGGATGACTTTTGAACAACTCGTAAACTGTAAGAGATAGACAAAATCTTACTTTACTAAAAATGTCGGTCTCACTAAAACATACAATTTGTGTGTGAATAAACTTTTTTGTAGAGTGAACCATTTCGGAGATATTCCTTGTTATTCGTGTCAGTTTTGGAAAACTTAAAATTTTTGTGAAATGCAACATGATTGTTCTTTTTTTTTTTAATATGTTGAGCATGCAAAGAGAACAGGATCTCAAAGCTAAAACGATTTGACTATCACTCAAATTCCCCTTGTACCTATAAGGAAATAAGCAATAAGATAATTTCTGCAAATGTTTATCTCAACTAACACAAAGAAGATACAGGAATAAGAGTTTGTAAGAATGGTTAGTACAAGAGTAGAGAAAGTCATGTGAGTGCAGCACATCAGATTTTTATCACATGTTGAATTTTTTCATAATTATCATTCATTACATGAAAGTGAAGAAAACCTACAATAATAATTTGCATATATTATAAAGGTCAAGTTATTTACATTTTAAGGATACAGTGCAGTGAACAAAGCAAATGATTATCATGCATCACATGAATAAAATGAAACATTACAATAGTAGGGATGCACTGGTATTGTCTTATTACATTTTAAGCATTATGCATGATAATAACTATTATGTTTGTAGGTGAGCTATGTGAAGAACGTGTCGATCCCTGTCTCTCTCAACCTTGCACAGCTGGTTCTACATGTGATGCTCTTCCCCAAGGAGGCTTTGTTTGCAAGTGTCCCCCAGGAAGAAAAGGAAAAATCTGTCAAGACCGTAAGTGCTTCTGTGCAGTTCATTGATCCATTTTTATTCTATCTAACAAAAATTTCAGACATGTCAAAATGCAAATGTAAAGGTTTCAATTATAAGACCAAAAAGTAAAAGGAAGCATAAATAAAACTATGATATGGTGCACTCATACAACTTTTATTAGCCATCACAAATTTGCATGTTACAGAATTCTACCTACAAACTTTCAGGATATCTTTTTTCTTGGAAGTTTGAAAACAGTGTTGTAATGATCAATTTAAACCATAAAGGTGAGTTGATTAATAACACTACACAACACTTACTTGTAACTTACCAGAACATGTTTCAGAGGCTGACTTTCCTCCATTATCAACCGGACATCGACTTAGTTGATAATGGAGGAAAGTCAGCCTCCAAAACATGTTCTGGTAAATTATAAGTAAGTGTTGTGCATTGTCATTAATCGACTCACCTTTTTGGTTTAAACTTTCAGGAGTTACAGAGGAGTGTTAGGTAAGCACTTTAACATAAGACGCTTATGGTTTTTTAATTTATGGGCTTTTAAATAGTTAAAAATCAAGGTATGCAACTGATAAAACTTCCCTAATTGCCACTATTTCCAAGCAATCATGACTACACAAAGCAAAGGAGAAGATAGTCAAATGTTAAGATTTAATCCATGTGTCATGAGACACTGTACACAATCAATTTCAGGTGCTGATCCGTGTTGTTAAGTATAGTAGGGAAAACCTAATTTTAAAATGGAATCTAACCCTTAAGCTTTGTTTATGGATTAAATGAGCGTTATTAGAGAAAGAATACAGAAAATTAAAGTCATATTCTTGTTTACCTTAGGGTGGATTAAAATGAAGCAAAATTACAGAGAAACAAATTTCTTGCTCATTTGTGAAACACATACAAAAGTGATACAGAATAGTTATGCTGTGAATACTTATTTACATGATGACCTAACTCAGGCAGAAACAATTGCTATCTGCAGAACCATTACATTGGCCTACTATTCAATCTAAAAATGTGGATTTAATTAATTTAACATTACATTTAAAGAAAAACGAAAATGTTACTCATAAAAGTTATTTACATTGTTGTCTAGTACCATCAGTTTAAAGAACAAAACTTGTTTCAAATACACCCAGTAATGTTGTAAGAGAAGGTCGTCTCTTTAGCACGGTGGTAGTGCTACTGCTTACCCAAGTGGGAGATCTGGGTTCCATTCTGGTGTGGGTTGGAAGATGTGTTTGGGGACACACTCAGCTCCGTTAGGTCCCTGAGGGGCCAAGTGAGAAGCTACTTGAATTGAGAAGTAGTGCCCCCTGTTTGCAAAGACCACATATACTGGCCAGGAGAGACCAAGGTGCTGACCACATCCCACCCTCTAGTACTGCATCCCACTCATGATGCCTGTGGTGGGCAGAGACAGGGTATGCAGCAGCTGGGCAGTCGACCTTGGCCAAGAAAGAGCTGTTGTGCCACGGGGTTAGTCAGTTAATTTTGTAACAAATGGTCTTGCCTACTTTTTAAAAACAGTACATTTAGTTTTTTAAGAACACTTTCAGAAATGTTTCCATTATTTCTTTCAATTCAAAGCCTAAAATAATATGTGCATGCGTAGGGAATGAAGAGAAAATTTTTGGGTGATTTTGGAGCAATTAAATCTGTCACTACCATAATCTTGAGGATAAGAACCCAGGACAGTTTGAAACCAAATAGAGGAGTCAGAAGAAAGAGAGAATTTTAAGAAATATTTCTATGAAATATGAAAAAGTTAGTCCTCCTAATGTTAACATACATATAACTTACAGCAGCTAACCTAAAAATTTTCATTAAACTGATTGGTTAATGAACTGTTAATAAACATGTAACATTACATTTGCAGTTGATGCAGAATTGCATGAAGTATATGTTCCTGAATTCGATGGTGTTGCATATCTGGAACTTCCACGGCTGGAAGGAGTTGGTCGTGCCTTTTCTCTGGAGATGTGGTTTTTGCCTAACTCTCCAGATGGGGTGCTACTGTATAATGGGCAGCTGACCAGTGGAAAGGGAGACTTTATCTCTGTAAATCTAGTCAACGCTCATGTACAGTTCCGCTTTGATCTAGGAAGTGGAGCTGCTAACATAACGTAAGTGTTTATTAATTGATCAAGTTTGATAATAACAATGCTCTTCAATTTTGGAAAAACATAGTTTTGAAAATATTTTGAGATCTACTGCTGACAGACAAATTTCAAATAAACAAAATGCAATTTAACGATAAAATTTTAATATTATTGATATTACCCAAGTTTTCATAATTTTATGTATCATTTTCACATACATATGTTACAGGTCAATTGAACCTGTGGCACTAGGTGAATGGCACATTGTAAAGGTCAGCCGTCTCAATCAAGAGGGAGTCCTGCAGGTAGATGGTGGCCATCCTGTACGAGGTACTTCAGGACCACCTCTGAATGAGCTTAATCTTGAATTGCCTCTCTACGTTGGTGGTGTTCCGTAAGTAAATTGAATCTCAATTATTATTTATTTATGCCAACAAACTTACTGTTGGTGTTTTTAAACACACAAGCCGTGTGTGGGCAAAGTTTGAGAGGTAGAACTAGAACTTAAAAATTCAAATCCCAAAGTTTAAGAGGTAGAACTGGAACTTAAAAATTCAATGCCACAACTGGGATTTGAACCACAGACCTTCCGCTTGCCGGGCGGACGCTCTAACCACTGAGCTATTGTGACAAACTGCCAGAATGGCATTAAATTCTCAAGCCAGTTCGTATTTTCTCCTGGTAAACCACAAAGGCAGTCTCACATCAGAAACAATTACCCCAATGGTGACTTACTATTGTAAGTACTTTATATCCCAGGATTAAATAACCTTCGCATGGTAATTATTATTTATTTATGCCAACAAACTTACTGTTGGTGTTTTTAAACACACAAGCCGTGTGTGGGCAAAGTTTAAGAGGTAGAACTGGAACTTAAAAATTCAATGCCACAACTTTACTCAGAACTTGAAAACAGCATTTAGCGGAAGGTCTGTGGTTCAAATCCCAGCTGTGGCATTGAATTTTTAAGTTCCAGTTCTACCTCTCAAACAGCTTGTGTGTTTAAAAACACCAACAGTAAGTTTGTTGGCATAAATAAATAAGACTTAACTTTGTTGACTGCACGCCCATGATTTTCATTTGTGGACACAGTTACTGCCCTACCAGAGCTTCCATTCTGTTGGCACAATACACTGTTGATGCCGGCTTATTAAAGCTTTCATGATACTCTTCCACTACTAACTTTAAACTTGGCCCGCCTTGATAACCCTTTCCATACGAGTGGAAATAATACTCCAATATGAACATTTTTTCTTCCATCGCGAGACCTGTAGTCCCTTCCAACCACAGAGCACAATGTTCATTACAGAACTAAGAATACATCATGGTGATGCAACAACACATAGACGCACAGGCATGTGCACAACAGCTGCACGAAAACCAGTACTGTATATTTTGGCACATACTGTACTTTGAACCTCCCGTACCACTCATAACATTCAGTATTGCTCATATGCTCTTCTACACAAGGTTTCTGCAATATTTTTGTAGTTTCTACAAACATCTTTTACAGCTTGAAACAAAATTTGGCATGCGGCAGCTTCCAAATTTCAGGATTAATTTCTGGCCGAAGGATTGGAATTTTTCTTTAGCCAGGATTATTCCCCATACTCCTTAAGAGCTTGAAAATATGAGAGTGTGAATGTGTGTGTTTGGATTTAATGTTAACAAGGAAAACCCAACTTATACAAACCCAAATATACACAATAGTATACAAGTGCATATCATTGCTGATTAGCTAATTGTTCTAAAGGCAAAACTGCTGATATGATCTTAGCTGTTCAAGGCAGCATATAAATGGAGCAAAAAAAAAGATGATGCATAGGTATTGCTTCTCATTTTCTTTATATCAGAAAATCACAGCATTGTGCTTCACTTTAATGGCTACTGACTGAAAAAGAAGCAATGTATAGTGATGCAATAAATAGCATTTTGCAGAGAATCTCTCACCCCAGTAAAGGCTAGGTCACAACCACCTGGCAATGGTAATCATAACAATGGAAGCAAGACAGCTCAATATTTTGGTTCACAACAGCCAGCAACAAGAACGACAAGATATCAGAAAATGGAGCTCGATATTTTGCATTGGAAATTCATTTGCTTCTAACTGCCCAATGATATTTTTTTCTAGCTTGCAACTAGAGAGAGCTCTAGTGGCTGCTTTATGGCATACCACCTTGATTAATTTCTGCAGCAATAAGTCTAATATGCACAATATGAATCTAACATGTCAGAAAGTCTTCTTTTCCGTTCCCAGTGCCTGGGAAAGTTCACTGCTGGTTGTGAACAATCCCATTTGAATACATGTATTTCAAGTTTCTCATTATTGTAATCATTACCATGGTGGTGGTTGTGAACTAGCCTTAAAATAGAAAAGCAAACATCAGTTCATTGTAGGCCTATTCCAAGTTTTAGTTCTAAACTGTTTAGAAACATCCTCCATGTGAAAAGTATTAAGTATCCACTAAAACAAATAACTTGAATGTGACTAGAACAAATTAATTTCTGCAAATAAAATGTCAGAACATAAATTAGAATTATTGTTACTCATCCACTTTCTTGTACCTAAATTTATGAGTTAAAGAGTTATGCATAGAATGTGTATGTCTTTATGTACAGGTCTGTTTTGGATGTCAACCGAGATTCAGGCATTCAAAGAGGTCTTGCTGGATCAATTCAGCGTCTTATTGTAAATGGACAAACCTGGGAAGGAGTGGCTGAGAGAGTGGCTGAACAACAGAAAGGTGTAATGCGATATGAAGGACCTCCATGTCCAATTACTCACAATCCTTGCCTTAATGGGGGCATCTGCCAGCCTATGCTTGCTCTATATGTGTGCAAATGTCCTTTGAAATTTTCTGGTGCTCATTGTGAAAATGGTGAGTATATCTTGTAAAATGTTTCCTCACATTAAACTAATCAAATATCATGCAGTCCAGTAGCAGCTATTGTTTACATGTATGCTTCCTTTTATCTCTTTTTCTGATGTGAAGAGTCTTTACCTTGTATCTATTTTATAATTCAACATTCATAGATTTGTGTCTAGATTGAATAATTGTGTTTTTTGCAATGACCTACATAAGAGGTCCATTTTTAAATATGTATGGTACTAATCAATTCTTGTCACATGGATACCTTCAAAGACAAATTTGATCAGCAAGTACCAAAAATAATTGAAATCTAATTTAATTTGAATGTACAATTATTTAACCTATTGCAATTTATCAGTTAATTACAAACATTCTTGATTTAATATAATTTAAGTTAGTATAATCAAGTACTGATTATATCAACTATAATGCACCATAAATTGTTATGCTTGCAGATGTAGACAGTAATGACATGGAGAGACCCATACGGTTTACTGGGGAGACTTTCTACCAATATCCAAACAAGGTGGATAGAAGGTAAAACTATTTAATTTTTTTGTATAAAGTGTTTTCAAACCATCACCTGAAGCTGTAATACTATCGTTGTGTCCTTGTTATTGGATCGCCATTTGAAGCTGAAGTCGTTGGTGACGTGATGTTGTTGGTCACGTTGATGTGGTTTGGTGTGTTGTCTCCGGCTAGCTGAGCATAATCTCTTTATCTCGGGTTTGCGTGAGTGTAAAGGACAACCCAAGAACAACTTTGCACATCAATTTATTTTATATTAAATATTTTCGGGAGATATGCCGATTCTATATGTGTATCTGTAGAAGCATCTCAATCACATCGGCGCAGCACGAACTGCACGAACTCCCGTACTGTTCTCTGGTTGAGTACTGACTAGACGCTTCTCTCTTACCCACGCCAAGAAGACCGTTCGCTTCCAATTTGAATGTCATGACGTCATCCAAGAAAGCCTCGTATCCAAAATGTTATTTCCTTTTCCCGCAATTTAGAAATGTCCCTTTCTATTATAACATGTTCTTTTATGAATTTTGAATATATAATTACCTTTTTAGGATTAAACGATGTTTACTTTATATTTTATTAGATATATCGCGCGACTTTTAAGGTTTGTAGAACTTACTTTCGAACGTATATTTTAAACTATGTGGTATGACGTCATGACTCGTTAATTTCAAACCAATAATGCGTTTATTCTACAAATTTAACGACTATCATTTACTCATATCTTGCTCACCTTACAACACTTGCTACTCTATTATCTATTTATGTTATTACTCAATATTTATCGCAAATCTCATATCCGGCAATTAAATTAAAACGTATCTTTTTCAAAAGCCCATTCAATCGGAAATCTAAATTTCGGTATCAAATGCCCCCATTTATGTTATTTTATTATTTCATAATAAAATAATGTAAATGTCTTGCCCGAAAGAAAAAACTAAAATTACTCCTGTATTTTGAATAATCGGCAACACTCCCCTTGTATACAATTTTCAATTACACTGTTTTTGAAATTGGTTATTAACACATTTTCTCATTAATCTATTTAACATGACAAACAATTGTATACTTGACTAAACATTAATCCTTAAATACTAATTACAATATGTTATGGTTTCTTCTGTGAAGCTTTTATATAAAGGTTAAATTTCAAGAGTCTTTCTTTATACTTCCTTCTTTTAGTTCATGTTTGCTCACTTCGCTCTCACTATCACTTGCACTGTGATTTTTCACTTTTGTTATTGTAACACATATCTGTACTAGATCCTTTAAGCACTAAAATGTACATATATTTTTATATAAATCCATTGCACTCTTTAGACAAGTTCTTTCTTTGTCTTTCTGTGATAACTATCTATACATCTAAATATTTTAACAAATGTTTTACAAAGTAAATATTCTGTTTTCTCTCTATGCGGAGATGAACATTTTAACAATCTTTCTGAAGCTGTTTTTTTTTTTTTTTTTGTGAGCTCTATACAATATATTTTTAAGCTCTTTGTAGTATATAGCAATTCACATTCTGCATTTTTCATGAATATGTAAGTACCTGACCAATGTATGGTTTTCAAGTAAGCTAACATTTACATTTTATCTCCAAGCTGATTAGGCACCAATATACAAATGACACTTCCAATTTTTCTTTTACATTAAATCAAGGTTCCAATGCACCACACGGTTTCTTGTATGGTCGAAGGAGTTGTTTATGCCATCTTCCCAGACATTTTTCATTTTTAACATCTTTTAATTCATAGGTATGATAACCAAATTTGGATATAATTTCTGCAGGACCTTTATATAACAGTTCCATCCTTTTGTTCCTACCTCTCAAGGCACTTGATAACTTATGGTCTTTAACTAGTACCCAATCGCCTATCTTAGGTTCCCATTTATGTTTTCTACTCTTTTTCTTTAATTTTCGCTTCTCTGCCTTTTTCTTGATTCGTTCAAAAGCAATTTTCGCTCTTTCTTCCTCACTTAACTGAATGTCATTAATTTTCAGTGTTTTTGGTACCCCGATCAATATTGGTTCTGGTTCAATTCCTAACATTAATTTTATTGGTGCAAACCCAGTAGTTACATTAATGGTGTGATTGATAATCTTTTCTATCAATGGACAATATTTCACCCAATCCTTGTGATTATGATGTGTAAGTACACGTAAATAAATTCCTATATCTCGGAGGACACGTTCTGTTGGATTCCCTGATGGAAAGTATGATGAACAATAATTTAGTTTTCTCGAGTCTAATGTCACCCTAATCTTTCCATTGGCCTTATTTACAATACCTAGGGGATTCACAAATTCTGAATTCGAAATCTCAATAACCTCATCTTCTAACATTGACTTTATAACTGCATCTACCTCTTCTCTTATTGTACTAGGGATAGCTCTCGCTTTATGTGTAAAAGGTTTGATGGGTATCATCTCAAACGAATGAGTATAAATATTACATTTACCAGGTTTCTCAGAGAATACTTCTTTATTTCGGATTAATATTTCAAACAGTTTATCCCTTTGTTGTTCATTTAGTTGATCAGCCTGAGTTACTTTTTCCCTCAACAATTCTTCTAAGTCTTCACTACTCTCCCTATCATAGTACCTAGTTGCATCAGAAACCCTCAAATTGTCTATGAAATCATTTTTATCCCATTCTACATTTTCTTTATTATCGACAATGTACTCTTTGACATTTACTTCAGTTAATTCCATAGCTCCTACTTTAACATATTCTACAAAGAATATATCCCCTTGGATTTCTTCTTCCTCTTTTTCTCGTACAATAGTTTCTGAACTACTATCTTCCACAAAAGGCACTATAATGGTCTCATCTTCAACTTTCATTTCTAGAATCATGTTTTTAAAATTCACCACAGCTTCCCAGGCATAAAGACAATCACAACCGACTATAATATCTGTCACAAGTCTTCCTACAATCAGAAATAAAATTCCAAGTATTCTCCCATTTATTTCAATATTTATCATTGCTTGAAATTTTACTCTCTCTTTTCGTTTTCCCACAGCTAGCGAGCAATATATCCCATTAACTGGTAAAGACATTACTTTAAAGCCACTACTTTGTAAATTATCATAAAAATTTTGTGAGCATACTGTGCTATTTGATCCTGTATCTATAATTGCATTGTATTGTTTTCCATTTACTCCAATTTTGATTTTAGGTGGATCTCCTACTTTTTCGTTTTCGTCGTTTCTATTTTTCCATTCTCTTTTCTTTTGTATCATCATTTGCCTTCTAGGACTATTTATTTCCGAGTACTTATCACAATCATTACTAGGATACCCAGTTCTCACTGAAGGCGCGTTTGACCGGGTCTGGCGTTTCCCTGATTTTTAGGTATGGCTCCTGTACTATTTCCCGAATTGTTACTTCTGTTTTCCTGCATTAAATCGGGGTTACTTCCTACCATGTTTTTGACCGTGTTAATGGCCTCGACCATTTCCGCATTTTCAGGGGAATTTCGTCCACTAGAATACCTTTCTCCCTGTCTTGGTGACCTCGGTCTAAACTCATTATCTCCGTTTGTCCAATACCCATCATTTGAATTTCTACTATGTCCAAAATAACGGCCCCGTCTACCTCGATCAAATCTATTTGTATTCATATAATTCACCCTTATATTTCTTCCCCTTAGATTACCATTTCTATTTTGGTGATGCCCTTCCTGGTTATATCTACCTTGATTTTCCCACCGGAATGATTCCATCCTTGGTACTGGTCCTTTATATCTTTCCCTAACCTCACTTCTATTCTGATAATACTGTGCCCCTTGCCCGAAAGAATTTACAGTTTCTTTTCCTTCATATGTATTTCCAAATGCGTGTTTTGGCTTATTAACTTCTAAGGCTGATAATAATTCTATCATAGCTGCAATGCTATCGGGTCGGGCTATGATTAGGTAATGTTGAAGTGTTTCCGGAAAATGTGGAGTAACTATATTTATTAGATCTTTTTCATCCAAGGGAGGATCCAACATCTTCGATTTTCTCGCTATTCTCATAAAATAGTTTACCATGGATTCCTCCGATCTAGGATTAAATTTTCCATTGCTTAATTCAACTCTTATATTAGCCTGCCTACTAGCTCCCCAATATCTGGTTAAAAAGATGTTCCTAAAGGTCCTGTAGTCATTATTGTTACCCATAGAAAGGCCTAGCCAATTAGCAGCATTACCCTTTAGACATTTTCTTACTATCACCATCTTGTACTCCTCTGGTATACGTTTCACCGTGAAGTACTCTTGTAACCCTTCTAAAAAGGCTTTAGGATCATCTGAATCTTCATTTTCAAAAACTGGAGGTGTCATTTCATTTAAGACATGGTTAGGCCAATGTAAATTTGAATTGTCACCTATCCCTGAGCTATTTCCGAGATCAGAATGGGAATTACTGTTACCTCTATTTTGCATCGAAATGTCAGCTGATACACCTGGTATTGCCTCGTTTCTTGCAACTTCTTTACTAAGATTGTTGTGATTACATGCATTTTCACTTAATTTCAAATTTTCTAAGGCCTCTTTTACCTGAGTAATTTCTGTTACTACTCCTTTTATTTGGTCTGTAACATCCTCCAAATTTCTAGCCTGCCTTTCATTTTCTACATCAGATCTTTCTATTCTAATTTTACACCCCTGTAACTCTTCTCTAATTTCTTCCCTTTCTTTATCTAATTTTTCACTCACTTGTTGACCTAATTTCTTTTCAGAATTCTTTACTTCTTGCCTTATTGTCTCTAATTCTCCCTTAACCTGTTCTACCTGTTCTCTATTTTCTTTTACTTCACTACTAACTTTATTAATTTCCTCCCTAACTTCTTCCCTAAAGGTTTCGAAAGCTCTCTTCTGATTTTCCAATTGCATTCCCAATTCCTGTTGTCCCTTCTCTACTTTCTGTCCTAACTCTTTACTATTTTCATCTATCTTTTGAATTAACTCTGTTCTTAATTCTTTACTATTTTCATCCATCTTTTTACTTAACTCTGTACTCATCTTTTGACCTAACTCTGTACTCATCTTTTGACTTAACTCTTTACTATTTTCATCTATCTTTTGACTTAAATCTGTACTCATCTTTTTCATTATCGTTTGAAACATATTCTCTATTTCTGACATAAATGCTGGCCTTTCTGAATTACTACTAAACATTTCTGCACTACCTCTAGGTGTTTCTCTAACGTTCTGATCTTCTAATTCTTGGCATATTCTGCTACCAATTACATTCCGATTAAATTCTTCCATCCTACTTATACTTTCCCTAATTTCCGGACTTTCAAAACCTCTAAACTCACTATCACTGTCTTCCATTTCTAAGCTATTTATATGTGTTTTTCTACTCACCAAAATTTTCAATATTTTCACTATTTCACTTTAACTGCACTTAAACTTGTTCACTACACGTTTCACAGATGTTGACGCGCTGGGCACCTTCTTGTCTGCTGGTTCGATGCTGGCTCGGTCGTCTTGGGGTTTGGTCCATTCTTTCGAAGCCACACGTTGGGAAGCCAATTTGAAGCGGTAATATTGCTTCCTAGTTATTACCTCGCCATTTGAAGCTGCAGTCGTTGGTGACGTGATGTTGTTGGTCACGTTGATGTGGTTTGGTGTGTTGTCTCCGGCTAGCTGAGCATAATCTCTTTATCTCGGGTTTGCGTGAGTGTAAAGGACAACCCAAGAACAACTTTGCACATCAATTTATTTTATATTAAATATTTTCGGGAGATATGCCGATTCTATATGTGTATCTGTAGAAGCATCTCAATCACATCGGCGCAGCACGAACTGCACGAACTCCCGTACTGCTCTCTGGTTGAGTACTGACTAGACGCTTCTCTCTTACCCACGCCAAGAAGACCGTTCGCTTCCAATTTGAATGTCATGACGTCATCCAAGAAAGCCTCGTATCCAAAATGTTATTTCCTTTTCCCGCAATTTAGAAATGTCCCTTTCTATTATAACATGTTCTTTTATGAATTTTGAATATATAATTACCTTTTTAGGATTAAACGATGTTTACTTTATATTTTATTAGATATATCGCGCGACTTTTAAGGTTTGTAGAACTGACTTTCGAACGTATATTTTAAACTATGTGGTATGACGTCATGACTCGTTAATTTCAAACCAATAATGCGTTTATTCTACAAATTTAACGACTATCATTTACTCATATCTTGCTCACCTTACAACACTTGCTACTCTATTATCTATTTATGTTATTACTCAATATTTATCGCAAATCTCATATCCGGCAATTAAATTAAAACGTATCTTTTTCAAAAGCCCATTCAATCGGAAATCTAAATTTCGGTATCACACCATTGAAGAAACAATACTGCCTACATTACTGATGAAGTGTGAATTATACAGGAGAAGGAAAAAATCAAAATTGTGTAGGAACACCTTTTGTTCTCAAAAATGAAAAGTTAGCTTCAAAATACAATAAAATGGATATTTCTCATTTTCTGGCATCAAATATGTTGGAGGCACACAGTTCAACAAGTTATGCTGCACTTATCTTGATATTTCACTGTCATTTAAGGGGAAAACAATTTATACTATTATTCACTGAAAAACTGAAGCTATTATACCTTCACAGGATTTACTTTAGGTAGCAATGTAAATAACAGCACGTGTTTGAGTAACTTTTCATTAGTTGGTCGAACCACTCAACTTCCATGTCAGCAGGTGTGGATGAAAATAGAGTCTAACATGCAAAATAGCATTAAATTTAAAATAACTACAAGAATTGTTTTCAAAAACACTTGGAAAAGCTTCTAGCAAGAATAAATGGAATACATTACATTAATATGCAAATTCATTGTTATTAACACACGTAACTGCAATACAAAATGAATTTGCATGCACCCATATTAGGAAGTGAACATAAGTTTGTTCAAAATGGTATCTGTCTTGGAGTATGTAAAGCATTGCCAAGTAAAACAATTATGGAGTACTAAATAGCCACATACTTACAAAATATTGTGAAAAATAGCCATCACCATGAAAAAAGGAATTACATGGTATTGCTTTAAACTATAATTCATTGGTTTATGAGGAAAAGTTGAATGCATTTATTATTGCAAATCACACTTGCAATTCCAAGGTTCTCAATAAGACAAAAGTATAAAAACCATTAAAATATTTTAGTATTGTTTCTTCATTGAACACATGTAAATCTTATTACTCTTTCATTAGTTTCTTTACTGATATTAACATGCTAACACCCATAATGTGATTTATCTTCACTAACCATGTAACATAGATCTGACTAACAACTGTTTTAACAGCACTAACACATCAGAGATTTATACTAACCTAACCTCAAGTCTGGAGCTACTTGAGGAAGAGGAGGAGGAAGAGGAGGAAATTGAGCAGGAAGAGGGAGGGGGGGAGGAATACACTGATGCTCTAGAGGAGGAAGAAGACATGTATGATGAGGAAGATGTGGAGTTCTTCAATCTAGGGTCAGTATCATTTTTGTTTCTGTTAGTGGCTTCATGTCTGTGCTATTCATCCATTCATCCTCCATCCTGCAATAGGTAGCATGTCAGCCTAACATCCCAGAGGACCCAAATTTAAAACTCAAACTCCTGTAAAGATAAGTGTTGACTACCCTCAACTCTTTAGATCCAAGATCCATTTGAGCAACTATCAATCATTCATTATTTCTCTAATGTTTTAAGGGACATTAACTGTAAACCAAAAATGTAAAGTATCAATCAAAATGTCTAATCTACACAACTATGTGCGTGCAAATGCTTGGCACTGACTACTTACTGTACTACAAATATACTCTTTATGCATAACTTTTTACAATACATACTTATATTTGCTTTAACAAGCATAATTTCTGAGATCATGTATTAATGGACTTCCTTGTATCATATTGTAGAATAGAACTTTTTGTTTCAGAAACTTTTTCTCATTCTAAGTGAAAGATATATAACTTTTTCTCACTGCAACAATAAAAGGAATTTATCAGGACCTTTAGAAAATGTTAAGACATATTTTCAAGTGTCATTTTACCTCAAACTTATTATATTTTAAACAAAATTACTTGAGCTATTTTGAGAAAATTTGAAGCAATAAGTAAAATTATGAATGCCAAATGAAATCATTACCAAATCTTGGATTATATCCTTAAGTATCAAAGTTGGTACTTCCAAATTATTTGTCATTTTTCAGTTATGCTCCTACTGATTTACAGTCACAATATTATGATACAGAATTACTGGTTTGAATGCACTAAGTGCTTTGCTATAGCTAATTGGTGAAAGAAGTAAAACTAGTATGAAGTATCTAGTTTTATTTTAAATATGTAAGCACTAACATGAAAATGTAATGTTTAGTTTTTCCTTAACCTTTCAAACTATTACAGAAACTGATTGCAGTTTTTTGATATACCTAATTTCTCTAATATTTAAAGTCATTGGTGCTCAATGCAATGGATTACTCAAACTGAATGAGCAGAGATTATAGTTTTCTTTTTTCTGCACTTAGCATTGCAGCTGCATGATCAACTAAATCTTAATGTGTTTCACTACCATATAAAGATATGTTTGTATATTCTTCAAGAATGAATGAATGAATTGGTTTATTGTATTACTAATTATACATTACAATTTTTTACTGTCCATGAACTAGGATCGCAGCCCTTACCATTTGCCAACCTATTATTGCTCTAAACATATAGTTATTTGGTAGATCAGTTCATGCTCCCATGCTCACTTTTTCAATTTTGCCCTTTTTCATCTCTTCTCCTCCCTTGCTGGTTTTCCCCTCCTAATTTAAACCTATCTGCTCACCACTTTTGTTTACATCCTTTGTTCGCTTTTGTCCCTACTGTGTTCATTCTTATTTGTTTCTTTTCTCATTAATTCTGATCTTTCTCTTTCTTCTTCATCTCCTTCAATCTTTCTAACCATTTACTAAGCCTAGTTTCATATTGAGGCATATCATTTCCTTCATTCCTTTTCTGTATATTTTTCACTTTTCCCTTCAGATTTATACATATATAAATTAACCCCATATCTTCTACATGCACATAATGTATGTCTCGATCCGAGTTTTCAGTTTCACTTGGTAATCGATCACCTGTTTTCTTAGGAATTGCTCCCTTACTTCTCACTAACTGCTACACTGACCTCATTTTCCTCTTCCCTCATTGCACTACATTCACTTTTCTTCTGCCCCTTCTCTTCTCTCCTGACCTCCCTTTCCACAGTTTCTCTCCTTTGGACTGGCCTAAATGCTTTTTGGTGATGTATTCCCTGTTATTACCTCAGAATTTGATGCACACCACTCATTCACCCAGTTGTCCACTCTTCCGTTTGCTTGCATTTCTTGTCAATCATCTATCCACAACTTAAAATTATGAACACATGCCCTTTGTTCTTGATTACATTTGTGCCTTCTTGGTTCAGTTAGTTGTCTCATTATTTCCCTCTGCTCATATAAGTCCTTATTTATATAAATGTGTAACCCTTTTAGATTATATTCTTCAAGAAATAATTCGTAATGCTACTAACAATAAATATACATGTACATTTTTATAATCATTACAGGAGGAGAGGTGAGAGGACAAATCATTATGAAGTTCAGCTTCGTACAACAGAAGGCAATGGCTTAATCCTGTGGCTTGGACGTGGAAAGACTCTTAGTGGAGATTATTTAGCTGTAGCATTAGTTAATGGTTATGCTGAACTGAGTTTCAACCTCGGACGCCAGCGCAGTTTTCTCGCCATACGTTCTAAGGTAATGAAGACAGGCAATTCTTATTTTAATTTCAATTATAGTTAAAAATATAATCTATTAAGTTGATAATTAAGAATAACAATTAATTTCATTGACTGACCTCATCATTTATTATAAGACCCAGGACTTAAAATACTTACAATATTGTAAGTTGCCATTGGAGTATGTTATCTCAAAATGAATTTGACAATGCCTTATGGTTTCCTGGGTAAAATGAAAGTCAGTCAGGGAATTTAGTGTCATGTAATGTCAGCACGCTGACATAACTTGCATATTACTCGTAGAACAATAACACAGAAAGCTAGAAATCTATGGTGCATATCCCAGCTATGGTACTGAATTTTTCAGTGTTATTTTACCTTTCCAATCTTTTAAGTTGTGAAGCTTCTGGATAACTTATTTTTCCTCCTTGAAAAAGAACTTGATAGTGACGAAAAAGCATTACAGATGAAGGTACTTAAATGGAGCATGGAGTTACATTGTCAGATTTATCATTATCTATAAATCTTAATAACACCCATTTAAATCATTTTTGTGGTGAAAAAATAATATTTACCTACTGTAGAAGCATGTTTAATGTTAACTATTATCAAAACTCCAGGCTGCAGTTTCCTTGCCTTCACAAAATTTAAGTGCAGTGGGTATTAAGTTTATTTTCCATTGTAGGTGCCTATAAATGATGGAGAGTGGCACATTTTGGTGGCACATAGAAGGAAAAGGCACGCCTGGCTCCAAGTGGATGGTGAACCTCCATCTCGGGGAGTAGCAGATCCTGGAGCAACTCTGTTGAATACCAATGCTCGACTGTGGATAGGTAATTTAATGTTTACTAACTGTGAAATAATATTAATCAAGGCTTCATGGGTGATCAGCCGTGAAGCTGAGAGTTTTTTCATCCTGAAGAAGGCCATGGAGTCTGCAATGGCCAAAAGCTCGATGTTCTTAAATCTGACACAGCTGATCACCTGTGAAGCCTTTAATAAACGCTCAGCGTGAAAGCTTCAGATCTTACATGTGAAATAATAGTCTACTAATATAAATAAATGTGCTGTCTCGAATACTTGACTATACTATTTCGATCTGTAGATCCTTTAATGAGATTAGACCAAAGGGATCTAACTAGAATGTGAATCATGTCAGGAATAACATCTGTTGTAATTTGATTACAGTATACTTCATTATTTATGTATTAACTCTGATGAAGTTTTTAGAGGAGTCAGTTTTACAGAACATACAAATAATTATAATTGGCTCTTTAACTTCTACTACTTTTAATGTCTGTACCGTCTCTCATTTAGCCTAAAAAAAGAGGGGAGGTGAAAACATTGCTAACAAGATGATGATGATGACTATTGCCAATTTTCTTGGAACCAACAGAAGCTTTTGGCTTATACATTACACATAATTATCAATTTTTCTTTAAATTATTTACAGTGACATACACTATATTAAATGTTAGAAGTAGCAGAATCCTTCCTTATTAACAAAGACCTGAAACAAGGGGATGGACTGGCCCCACTTTTGTTTAATATAGTCCTAGAATATATAATTAGGAAATTAAATGTAGACACAGAAGGCACATTGATATATAATACAGATAGTCACCTATGCTGATGACGCTAACATTATGGCAAGATCTCAATAAGACTTAATACAGACAGTCAATCTACTTGAACAAACAGTAAAAGAAGTTGGTCCCCAAGTAAACAGTTCTAAAACAAAAATGTTAATACAATCAAGGACAGAAATTAATAGAGAACAGCAGTTTAAAACAGACACTAATAATTTTGAAATAGTGAAGAAATGTTCATATTTAGGTACAATTGTAACCAATAATGATGAAGTACAAGAAATCCGAAACAGAATACACAAAGCAAACAAGGCATATTATGGTCTTTTACCAGTTCTGAAATCTAAATTTATACATAAAAAAACAAAAATAGGATTATACAAAACATGCATATGACCCATAGTTATTGATGTGAAGCTTGGACCATGACGAAGGCGACCGAAAACATAATTAACATATTTGAAAGATAGATCTTAAGAAGAATTTATGGACCTATAAATGAGAATGGAATATGGCGAATGAGATACAACAAGGAAATATATGACCTCTTCAAAGAACCAGAACTGCTATTGTGGCCAAATTAAAAAGACTACAGTGGGCAGGGCATGTACAAGAATGGATGAAGGACAGATACCTAAAAAAGTGATGACAGGAGTGATGTTTGGAAAGCGACCAATGGGTAAACCTAGGAAAAGGTGGACTGATTCAGTGAAAGAGGAAGAGGAAGACGAAGACGAAGACGAAGAGGACGACGAAGAGGAAGAGGAAGACGAAGACGAAGAGGACGACAAAGAGGAAGACGAAGATGAGGACGAGGAGGAAGAAGATACTAAATGTTAATAGTATGCATATGTGAAAATTGACTAATATCCTTTAAAAAAATATATATATTTTGTTTTGTGTGTGTCTTGTGTGTATAATTATCTTAGAACATTGTGGTTTCATAGTCTATCATCACTAAATGGTGCATCACGTGGCTTTTTAAATGTTCAATTCAATTCCGTTTTATTGCATCCATTAGACTATTGCAAATGGTATCTGGCATTGTCAGCTTATATTTAAATTGTATAATTAACAGAAATGAGATACAAATAATGACCATTAAAATGTCCCTATGCTTTCTGACAAGTTGACCTTTGAAACTTCAAAGCTGATTTTATTGCTTTCTCTTTTTTACTATATTTTTGGAGATTCAAAATGATCCACATGATACAATTGTTATTCAATTTACTTCAAAATTTTAAGATAAAATCTAATACATAGAAAGAAAAAAATGTTGGAAGCGATTTTTCTGAAATGTTTATTTTTCTGAGCATATTAGTTATTACATTCAATTAGCAACCTAAAATTACCTAGAAGGTTCCCTTTGAAACTTAATACACTTTTCTGTGAAAATAAAAGGCTACAAACAATCTGTTTGCATCACTTTTGTGGTTTTCACTCTTTTGGTATAAATATTGATACTAATAAAATTAAAATATAGAATGAATATTCGGACTTGTGGGTCGTGGTCTTGTGGAAATTCTTCTTCCATATGTTTCGTTCGAAACTGTATCAAATATCACCAGTGGTGTGACCTCAGTACTCTGCTATTGTTGACGAACTGATCGAAGCCATTTGATTTCACAGGTTTTATATGCTTGGCATGTGTGGACGTATGACCGTTGGTCTGAACTTTGTTTATTGGCTTGGCTGCTGCGTGGGCTAGTTTAAAGCAGGAGCTTCCATTGTTGTCAAAGGGCTGGTATTTATTGTAGCTGAAGCTGGTGTATGATTTTGAGTTTGTCTCCGGTTAGGTTTTATGCATGCTTTATATAGTGCTGCGTACCAGGCTTTATTTAAGTGCTTTGTTTCTTCCTTCCTGTTGAAGTTATCATTGTGTTTGAAAATCTCTATGGCTTCATGACTTAAGCGGGTGTAATAACATATTGTGGAAGACAGGATAGCTGTGTCTGAACACTGTATGTGTTCCCCTGGCGCTAGTAATGCATGTTCTGCAACTGCCATGGTAGGGTATTTCTCCGAAAAATTTTCTGCAATTAGTGGTAAGGTATAAAGTGTATTATTGCAGTATATTACATTATAATGTTATATTCTGTATTATAACAACAATTTTATTGAAAGCAGGTAAAGCAAGAAGCTTAACCTTCTGGCAGGCGCGCCTAATTTTGTCACATGAGCAGGCGCGTGTTGTAAAATTTACAACATGGACATTTTTAAATGATAGCAAGCG
Organism: Tenodera sinensis; assembly: GCA_030765045.1. Taxonomy (NCBI): domain Eukaryota; kingdom Metazoa; phylum Arthropoda; class Insecta; order Mantodea; family Mantidae; genus Tenodera; species Tenodera sinensis. Next base: position 28,720,479 of record CM060967.1, read on the forward strand.
TATGATAAACAAACTGGTTAATATTTTGAATAAAACAGTTCAATACAACTATTATCACATCCTATAACAAAAACTTAGCTCTTTTAGTTCTCTATGATACCATTTTATCCAGCTATTCTGAAACACATTCACTTTCATAACACCTTTCACATGCAATTTCTTTCTTAGTATGATTTTTACAAGCAAAGTTTCCGCATCTATCACATTTAATGGAAGTTGAGGACTTTTTTTGACGTCCACAAAGGATACATATCCCACGTTTCTTTGACGGAGGTTCAAGGATCTTATCTTCAGAAGACGATGCTTCTCCATGGAACTGCATAAGAAATACGGTGAGATCAGTTGGCAGCGATTTGAGTTGCGTTCTAGATGCGAGTTGTTCTTTCATAGGACTTTCTGCTAGCTTCTTGAGGTAAATACGTCTTCATGAAGTTGCCTCTGGCTTTGTAAAGGGAAACAATACCTGCGAATTTATACCAGCAATGTTCAAAAGGGTGAAGAATATAGCCAATGGCCATCTTCTAGTAATCCTTGAAACGGAGTAAGAGGCACACATTTTATCTACAATGTCAGCTCCACCTTTTGTTGTAGTTTCTTCATCAAGTGCTGCTGTGTCATGTATAGTAGACAGAAGTACGATAGCACGGTTTTTACGAGGAACATATGAAACTAAGGTCTTGTCCATCTGAAATCCAAATAATGCTTTTCCAATTTCTCTTGTTTTGTTTGGGAGAAATTCTGGAGGAATTTGATGTCTGTTCTTCCTCATTGTTCCAATACATGTAATATTCTTTTGCAGTAAATATTCAGCAAGTGGATAGCTTGTGTACCAATTGTCAGTAGTTAGATTCCTGTTGGAGTTTTCTATTGGCACCACAAGTCTCTTCAGTATATCCTCAGGAGCATTAGATATGCAGTAATGCCCTTCTGGTTGCATGCCGCAATAAACCTCCAGATTACTGCAATAAAATGTTTTTGCATTGCATAATGCAAACATTTTTATTCCATATTTAGCTGGTTTGCTGGGAATATACTGTATCCATCCACACCGACCTCTAAAGGGATGAAGCATTTCATCTACTTCGGTGAATTCATCTAGGGTATAAGAATTTTGACAATTAGCAACAAAAGCTTCCAACACTGTACGAATTGCAGCCAACTTATCAGTTTTTCTCCTATCATTCCTCGTTTCCATGTCATCAAACCGCAAACAACGTAGAAGAAACAGAGACCTTTTGTAACTCATTGCAGCCCTAGCAGTTGCATTCCTATTCCATCTGCTGCCCAAAGTTCCTTTACATTAGCATGATGACCCTTTCTTGCACCAATCAAGAAAATGATCCTCAACACTGCCATTATTTCGTGTCTTGATGTCACTTTATTATCCCTTTCACGCGAGAATTTATGAGTGCTTCGCTGTCTAGTTATATAAATATTTGTATAGTTTACAATTTCAACAATAATGTCAAGGTCAATTATTTTCAGAAAAGCATCGACTTCATCAGTTATGACCATCACATTTCTCTTGGGGCCTGGCAGAATTTTCACAATGTTTTTTCTTTTGGTTTTTGAGAGTTTAGCCCACTCACTTTTACACCAACCTTCAGGTTGATTACAGGACATGATTGTCTGGCAAAACATTTAAACAGAATTGGGATATATTCTTCACCACTCTGTCCTCTATGTGATCTGCTAGAGGAAATGGATCGAGACCACCTTCAAATATGCCCGGCCACTTCTAATGCCCCATCCATCAGTGAAAAATATTGGAGAGCAAGAGGATTAATGACTTCATTGTCAGAAATCCAGCATTAGCTAACAACAACACTTTTACACCAACGCGTAACTTGGTCTTTTCCAATAAAGAATTCCAGATCTTCCATGGGCTCTACGAAATTATCACCATCCACAGCTCCCAGTTCAGATTCGCTGTCATGGTCCTCAGGTTCAATGTTTTCATCACTCAAATCCACATCACTTTCCTCCAGTTCTGAAAAGTCTGAATATACTTCATCATTGCTCTCTGAGAGTATCTTGCAAATTTCCTCTTCTGATAAACCTTTGGAACTGAAATAAAATAACAAAAGAAACGTGCCAATATAAAATAATCAACATTTAATATGCAGCTATTGAAAATAAAAAAAAAAACTGTGAATAAGTACATTTCACTTTTTATTATACTCACCTCTGCATGTTGACTGCTAGAAACAAAGCTTGCAACTGCTACAAGAGCAGGTGCGCATTGTACTTATTACAACATTTAACATCTCATTGCTTACAATGCAGAAAACAAACTGACAAAGTTGAACAAGGAAACTGAAACCATAGTAACATTGTCAAGAAAACAACAATAGAGGAATACATTGTAGCGGTGGCACATTAGCTCAAGATTAAGGCATTGATAAAGCATAAAAACAGCTGCTGTTGTACTTTTTACAACAGTGCGCCCGCCAGTGGGTTAATAAACTGTAGTATTTTATTGTGGAAGAATACGGGAGTATTAAAATGCACCAGCCAATAAGATTCATTTCCACCACGTGGTTCTGCTTACATCTACTTTATGTTTACAATAAACAAATTATAGAATAAATGCAATTGGAATTGATGTTGGAAAAAATGTATATGAAAATAGTGGTAACAAGTTTTGAACCATTTCACTTCTGTAGCACGAGCTGTATGTAACTGTCAACTATTGCTCTACGAGAATAACAACTATTGCACTGTAATGAATTTGTATTATCATGCATCAATACGTGCAAAATACTTCAGAAATGTTATATCACCCAGAGCTTAGCTTATGCAATGTGCACTGTTTTGCTTAATCTATTTAAGGATTCTGAAAATATGTTTGCTAAGATTGTTTGATTCTTAGAACTGGTGCACATGGCATACTTCATTTTTAGTGTAATTTTAGCGTGTATGCCTACTTGTGTAATTTTGAAATAATTTCATTTTGATGAACTAGGATTACATTCAGTTCATTAGAGAATTGTGTCACTGTCAATAAAAGTTCATAATCCTTGTACTCTTTTTTTTTTCCTAAGCTGGGTATTCTAGAGTCATTGTGTTTTCTGTTTATAACCATTTGTATTTATTTGAATGGTAAGGAAGTAAAGCAACCTTATGTTTTAGGTGGTGCTCCAACACTACCCTCAGGACTACCTGCTCCATACTATTTGGGTTTTAAAGGCTGCCTAGATAAAGTGAAGGTAGCGAGAAAACCTTTAGATCTTCTGAATAGGTTAGGAAACACTCGGACACCTGTACAGTTCTGCCACGTCAATGATGTATGATGTCATCAAGGTATGTTACTCTTTCACAATAGAAAATTAAACAAATGGACCAAAATATTGCAGCTTTGCTTATACAGTCCAAACTGGTTATAGCAACATCGTTTTTAAAGACATATTGCTTATAACAGCAAAATTGAACTATCCATCTAAATCCTATATAAATGTATTTAAAAAATCGCTTAGTACAATATTGCCTATTGCAACCCATCATATAAAACGATGTACGATTATTATTATTATCATATTATAGCCAAAATATATCGGCTATAACATCCAACATTCATTTCTGTTACATATTTGGAGATTATTAACAACAATGCAAAACTTATTTTCAAACTCTTTTGTTTTCTGTAGATTTCAAATTGTATATGTGTTAAATAGTCAGTGCAAGCATCAATTTAAAGAGAAGAAAATATTTAATGTTCAAGAGAACTCACGCATAATACAGCGAGTAGAAAATGGGGAAACAAATGTCAGCATTACGAAGGAATTGGGTGTCTCACTCTAACCGATTTCTGCAATTTAGAAGGAGAAAGAAAATACAGTCCCTTTTTAAACACAATGCTTTAAAAATCCAGCAGGTGAGATAATCTGAGCACAAAGATATTGAAGAAGCTTTAGATGGTTTAAGGGGCAAAGATCAAATAATGTGCCAATCAGCGAAAGCTTATGAATTTGCGCATCTGTTATGAAATCCAAGCTTCAGTTGTTCATCTTAGATATGTTTCCAAGCTCGCCATGATATTCTCACCAGGAAAATTGGTGGCTACTGTCATTATCCAAGACTGTATTCACATTACTAAACAATTTATATTATTGATACTTCTGTCCTCACCTTTTTATAGCTTTTTACATTTTGCTGGCATGTTATTGTTGTACATACTGCATAAACATAAGAAAAATTGCTCTTCAGTTCTTCGCAAATACTGTAGATGTAATAAGTTTCTGCTTCTTTTGAAGTTTTAACTGTAAGATAGCCTAAAATTTACACATATGAAGTTTTGCAGAAAACACCTTGTTTGTGCAACTACCAGCTGTAAGGACCGTAAACCATCTGTCAATTTGACGTCATTTTAACCAGTTTTGACTGTATTTCCAATTGGTATGAGTTTAAACAACAATTTTTAGCTGATTTAGAAACACTATTAAATTAAATTTTCCTTAATCTTTCTGTGTTTGTACCAATGATCACTATATAAACAATACTGATAGTCATGATTATATTACACATAGAACTTGTTTTAATTTCAGTACAGGGTCAAGGATGCAGTTGGGCCCCTTGAAAGAATCCTGCCAAGATACCCAGAGGTATTCCATGATAGTCTGCTGCTGCTCTTTCGTTGTTAGAGTGTATTCTGAATACAGCTAACCTTGTATCTTAACCAACAGATACTTTAAAACAAAACCTACAAATGTATTAAAAATATAATTTTAATAATTTGATGTACTGGTTAAACGGAAATCAAGCCATTAATGTAGGCATTAAGTTCACTTAATTATGTTGATCTTCAATGTAATTATTTGGAAGCTGCAAACATCTCAGATCTTAAGATAAAACAAATACATAAATGTGTAAAAATTCTTCTCTTCAGTAGTGTCAAAATCAAAAGGAGGTAATCAACATGTTTCTTACATTTTGACAAAAGAATTTCAATCAAGAGATACCAATACAAAAATATTTGCAATTTCAGCCAAATAGGATTAATTTGAAAAAAAAAAGTATCTTGTGTTGGTCATGGCTTTCTCTATCCACTATAATTTACAAATTACTTATAAAATGCTTATCATGTTAATCATGGTCAGAGCCCATATTTATGTAACCTAAAAAGTTTGATAAATGACATAATAATTAAAGAAAATAATTAAAACTGAGATATATTTAATTTACTAAAATTAGTGCACAGAAAATCATAAATTAATTTATAAATAGGAGTTACTGCTATAAAAAAAGAAAATGTAGGTATAAGAATGATAATTTAAAAATATTTTGTTCCAAGTTCCTGTTTGAAGAATCTGAAAAGATAACTAAGAAAATTGTTTTTGAAGTTGGTCTCAAAAAACCGTAGCAGTTTTGAGTTCTTGGATTACAAAATTCATTGTAAATGAAGAGGGCAAGTAAAGTTTCAAAAAATTTACTTATTCCAAGTTGCCCATTTTAATGAGTTCCGCAATTTTTCTCTTATGAATTTCTACCTCTTTTAGTTTCCCAGCTGTATGTAATTCTCTAAAATACATTAAAAATGAAATGGACTTCATAGGCTTTTCACATAAAATGCACGAAACATGTTTTATTTTTCATGTTAATATCTGTAACATGTGATATTTTAATTGAAAAGACTAGTTTGGAGAAAATAACAATGTATTCATCGGAGAATGGATTGGAGTCAACTCGAAACGTGTCAGCACCAAAGAACTTGGAATATTACTAAGATAAGTGAAGCTTTTATTTTCTAATTTGTTCTTACTTTGGATTCTTGTTGCTTCACTGTTAATAGCTTCATTATTTCCTTATTATACAGAACCCTTTTTATAAGAAGCCTTTATGGTGGGTCCCTCAGAGGAACTCAAAATCTAGTCACAATATTGAATTTTTGGTTTAAATACAATACTTCCTCTACTAATCATAGATAAAAGTTGAGAAAGTAAAAATTGTAGCTTTTTAAGCAGCTAAGGACAATAACTTATTCTAATACTCCAAATCCCAAAATAGATAACTCACAGCAGCAATGTGAGTTACGTCTTATGTGGTTTTACGGTATTAAACAGATTAAAGTACAATAATTAAGCATTCTTGGTAAATATAAATATGTTTTAAAAGAAATAACACTGTAATAAAACTTGCATAGATATATATTTTGTCACACACTTTCAATACATTATATCCAAAGCTTGATATTTTAACATTAAAATCACATTTGGTAAATGACCTCTATTCTTTTCAATGAGTCATACTACTGGCAAAGATGACCTTGAAACATCTGTTGTAGAATACTTGAATAAATAAGGCTCAATGATGCCGTCCAAATAAACTCAGTACCCTAGTTTCACCTTTTGGTACCACATGTATTCATATTTTGTTTGAAACTCGTATTGGTAAGTCTCTTTCCAGAGATTGAAATTTGCTTCATCTGATGTAATCAATTTAGTGATACACAGCAGGCATTATTTGCATAAAATTTCAACAGTCAAGCGCACCCAATATATAGTCATTATCAACAATGCAAAGAAGGGAGAAAACTACCAATGGAGTTCAGCAATTGCTTAAATAAAAGTAAAGACAATTGTTTAAATTTGATTTACATTCATGCTTTGGAGAGCAACCTTCAAGCACATAAACATAACTTATTTTTGTGTTGCCTGCTAGGGAGAAAGAAATATTTTCCGATAAGAATAGAAATAAGTATGGAAGGATAATACTCGTTATTGCATACTTAAAATTATCAATAAACCTTCTCTTAAAAAACAAAAGAAAACGTTGGATACATCCTTTTGGTATGACACCATCATAAAGTGTAAGTGAATTATGAATCATAAAACTACCTGAGTTGCACATTTCCAAAACCCAAAAATGCAGTCAGAATTAAATCTGAGTTAGAAGTGCTATCTTGTAGAAGATACTGAACCACGCCTTTCTTTTGTTTGAAACATTTAAAATTTGTCACTTCCTACAGAGAAAAAACACATTTGAAATTAGGCTTGAAAACTTGACTCCAAGTAACTTCTATACCTATGGAGTAACTTCTATGGAGGTCAGTGATTTCATCCATAGCTTTTGGTTCAGTTCCCATTTCTATGTGGCAATTTTAAGTTGGCCTATCCAAGCCCAACAGGGTTTGGAGTCCGTAATCAAAGCTGCAGGTCCTCTCATTCCATTATCACTCCTTCATTGGAATGGATTTCACCTTCAAGGTGCCTCCAATTAACAAACAGGATCCATACGTCCTTGCATGAACAAGATTTCCCTGGAGGTCATCAACTGTATGGGAAACATTGTAAACCAAACAACCAACCAACAAATCCTAGTTTTGTGACTTGTACAAGCATTATAAAGTAAATCAATAGTACAATCATCTTCAGAAATAACAGTACAGCTTAAGCTCTGAATCATAGTATAAGCTTTTCCATTTTTGAAAAATATTGTTGAATGGTGTTGAAAGATGAGGAAATGTGCAACTCAAGAACATTATAAAGCTATGTTCAGAAGTTTGTTTATGTGTAGTGAATCTATGTTTCAAACTACTATTTAATTTGAACAAAAATAGAATAATCATATAAAAAGAGTTTGAAACAATATTCATTATGACACTACATTGGCAGATAAATTTTGAGATATATAATTTTGCTCCAATATATTTATAACAATTAAATTTGTGTCTATAGAGTAGAAACATGTTACTTATAAGCATTTGCAGTGTAAAGGCTGCACAATTACAGAAACAGGGTAAAACAATGTACTAGAATTAGAATTATTAAAAAAACCCTGAATAACATAACATTTAGCAAACAATTTTCAGATTTAACTAAGTTATTTCTAGGCAGTTATGTTGTAGTCTGCTGGAGATGTTAGGGACTTTCATCCACTACTGCAGTGGACCTCTTCAGCGGTACAGTTGAAGTTTCCTTGGGGAAGGTTTCATTGTGTCTGATGTATTTACTGTCAGTGCCACTATATTTATATCGAGAACACTCTCCGCTGATTGGTCCAGAGGCTAGATAGCTGGTGGGATTGAGGAAGGACTTCTTCTATGGTGTTGCACCATTTGACCACACCACTGAAGATGTCCACTGCAGTAGTGATGGAAATGTCTAGAATGTCTGTCTCTAGCAGACCATGACATAACAGCTCAGCAGTAACTTTGTTATATTGACTCTGGTCAAGAAAGCTTACATTCTCTCAACTTTAAGGTTCCATTGCAAGAACAGGTCTGTAAAAATCAGCTATCATGTTAATACTAATGAACCTTGTTTCTATTGACCAGTGTGATGTTCTGAAAGAACTTTATAAAATAATAATTAGTTCTTTTATTTTTCACTTATACCTGAAACATAAAAAGGGTGATCAATTGATCAGTCATTCACAACTGTGTTCATGTATTTAAGAAACAAATGAAATCAGCAGTGAAACAGCAGCAATCATGGAAATTTATATTACAAGTTGAGCTATAAACTTCACCATATGGCATAAATGTGCTAATTGTTTCTTCCATTTTATGACAGTGAGTTTTCAATGAACAATATTCACTTAACAAATGAATGTACTCCAAGAATTGGGTTGCAATGATTAAATTCTAGAAGTTTCATCCAAAGCTTCACAGTGATAATGCTTGGAGTTAAAACTGTTCGAACTATGTGAATATCATGAGCTAGGCACAAATTTACTGTTTAGGGGAATTTTTATACTAAATGTTCCTTGAAGATAAATCAAGCAATGATCCTTAGTACTTCCTCCCAATTTCAGTGCTACTCCTGCTTAGAACACCCTGAATTAATAATCACTGAGAGGAAGGTATTTTTTTTAATTTTTGTATGCATATTTTAATTTTACAAATAATTCGGCTATAAGTCAGCATTTTGTTAACTGATGTCCTTCAGTTGAGATGTGAGGGAAGTGATACATGTTTAAGAATCAATGAAGATAGTGTGGTACATATCACATTAATTTGTTGCGCATATTGTTGAAGTGTACCTAGCCAAAAATTATCTACATATAGTGATAGTTAATGCTCTAGTATGTAATACCATATTAATGTTCACTACAAAAGCAGCACAAATTGAACAAGAGACACATGCATATTTATGCACAAAAATGAATAACAAATAACATTTTAGCCATTTTAAAACTTATTTCAGAAGAAAAAACAACAAGCTTTTGCACGTTTGTCACAAAGCATAATTCAAGTACAGAAGGGCAGTATTCCAAGCAAGACAATTGTGGTCATTTCCAGAACCTTAGTACGCATATTACTATTCCAGTACAGAAACATAAAATGAAATAAATAATTACTTTTCCTAGTCTCGATGTTTACTGTATTTAATAGCATATTTATTGCAGCCAAATGGCCATTTAGTTAATAACAACTTTAGTTATTTACAGGTTGTATTCACTTATTGATTTTGTCCTTTTGGTACATAGTTCTATATGGTAGCATTCATGTTTTTATTACACATTGTATACTTGTACAATTCATTTGGTTCGTGGTATCCCGTATTCTTGCAGATGAAGTGGTGGAACCCGTGGACTCATGGGCGTCGCGAAAGGGGGGCAAGGGGGGGCCGTGGCCCCCCCTTGGAAGTTGGTGAACTTAATGTGCAGCCAGTTACTGACTATTAAATTATTATTTTGATTTTGATGTAACGAACAATTTTTATTTAACACAAATCAATACGGTTATCTGCAACAAATATTATAAATTTTGACAGTAAAATAATGATTTAACATTATATTATTGCAAATTTCCAACATGTGGGCCCCCCCCCTGGAAAAAAGTCTGCCGACACTCATGCGTGGACTGCCAATCTTATCATACATCATACTTTTAAGTTTTCCCTTGTCTATTTTTTATCTATCATGGCTTCTCTGCTATAGAAGCCATGGTATAATGGTATAATGACTTCTCTTTTCTCTCTTAACAATGTCAGTACTCATTCTGAGGCAGAATTATATTTGTCCTTCAAGGTCTCTCTTGTTAGTGGGCAAACAAGTATCAACCATGTGTTTTTAGACACTTGAATTGCTTTAAGTAGGTTGCTTTCATCTTTTCTAGCATTTCTAAATTTGCCATTGTTAGGTGGTCTCCAATTGCCGTATGTTAGTATTGGCATTATTTTTGTTTTGAATATTGCCATCGCAGTTTCTAGATAGAGATTTGATATACTTTTGTTGTGTGTTGCTCTCACTGCTTGTGTTGTCTTTTCTGTTACATGTTCAGTGTAGCATTTTGCGCTGGTTTATTTTGTTATCCTTAAGTATTTGTAGTCTGGTACAATTGTCAGTTACTGCATTTAACCCCCCTTGCTTGTTTAGCATGCATATCCTTGAATTCTATTTACTTTAATTAAGTCTTTTTAAGCAGATTATCCTTCTGTCTAAATATGAATATCAAATACCTGAGTATTAAGTACATTTTCTGTGCAAAATCATGTATCACAAGATTAAGAAAAGATTTATTTTTACTCATTAGAATCAATGATGCATAATTTAAAAAGAAGTGAGCAGAAAATAGCAGGCAGTTAAAAATTGACAGCCACTGAAAATGGACAGTTTTCAAATAATACATCTTGTTATTTGGAATCCACCACTGACATGGTCTAAAGAACAGTGTGATGGTGCAGCAGCAATTATTTTACCCCTGCTGTGTGTTAGGCCATATTCCAACTGCAGCCTCAGTAGACTATGAGAGGGGAAGGCAGGAGAGAGTACATATGTAACCAAACAAGTTAATTCAATAGAGTCCATATTTAAGGCATAAAACTTTACATGTCTAGAGCATTAACCATCACTTTTAGAATATGTACATGATTGACATGCTAGGTAGCAGCAACATATCAGTATCTATTTTTGCCCCCATTAAAATTGCTCAGAAACTGTTTTTTAAGGTCTTTAGTGCCACACAGATAATGCTGGAAACAAAGATGTTTCATTTCAAGGTAGAACCAGATTATAAATTAAATTGATTTTACTGAAATAAAGTTGTATTAAAATTAAACAAATGCAAGCCCTTCTTGTTATAATGATTACAGTTGTTATTTCTATAAAAATTAACTATGATTATATACAAAAATAACACATCTGTTAGAAATTTCTACGTTGAACTGAAACACATGAAATATTCTGCAATACTTATGCAATAATGCTGTTTATGAATGAAGGAAGATGAAACAAAGAAGGTTGTCAAAGTCCAATTTGGCTCTGTGTTAAGTTTTGTTTTTAATAACATTCAAATGGTAAAATGACACTGCCAACTAAAACTACTGAAATTATTTTGCACAAATTTATTCCTAGAAACTATTATAGGTTATGTATTATATGCAGACATTTTGTTGTTGAACAGCTTCTTAATTGTTTAAATTAAATGAATAACAAACATTCCGCACATGCTAACAAAATGGCTGTAAAATACCAAACTTGCTAGGTGATTATTGTTTTTTTTAATGTTCTGTGCAAAAACAATCATATTTAAGCATAATCGTTATTTATGGAAAACAGTTTGTACAAGGAAAAATATATATGCTTACTGGAAATGGAAGCACAACATATCAAGTGGTGTACATATTGCAGAGAAATTAAGGATGATATATGAAAGAGAACATTTAAAGGACATTTGCCTCAATTTTTATGTTGTGCTCTAAAAAGGCTTTTTTTAAAAAATGAAAAATCAGACAGACATGTTTGTGTACAAATATGAAGACAGAAGACTGTTTGTATATACGATATATAGTGTTATATATATTATGATATAAAAAGTAATATAATGAGTGATGTATGCTAGCGACAGACTGAGAAAAACTCGTGTGACTGAAGATGTGTAATTTCTGCCAGTGTGCTGTGTGTTTTTCATGTGTAGTGAACCTTTCTTAATGCATAATTTTAGTATTCCTGTTTTCTTTTGTTCCTTTTGTGTAAATAATTTAGTGAGAAACAATGAGCAGATGATATGAATGGTTTGAGTTAAACGCCTCAAGATTGTATCAGAAGAATAGTTTCTGTATGTGTGACTGTTTTTGTTGTATACGGTTAGTTTCAGGGTTGTGATACAGCCAATTGGACCCAGTTTGTGAAGAAATGTTTGTAGTAGTGATTAGTGCAAATTCTCTTTGCATCAGGATTTTGTGGCCTTTATTGCCATTTCTGTCAATGCATTTGTTGCTAAACCTTCATACTAAAGTTCAGAGAACAAATCAGACAAAACTAACAATTTCCAGTTGATTCTTTATAGTAAAATTAGAGACTTTCCATTTGGTTTAATAGTTTTGCTATAACAATGGCACACAAAAATATATGCAATATATTTGTCATAATCATAACTTGATAAAGACTAAGGAATATTAGTGTTCTTCGACTCCAGATTTACATTTCTATGCTAAAAAGAAAGTATCTATAAATGCAAATCATATAAAGCATTAATGATCTTCAGCCTATACATTGTTCTATTGGTTTGGTAATTTTCAATGTAAAAGTAAATTCTACATGAATGCTTACATACATTCACTTGAACTTTAAATGTATTCTTTTTAATTCTATAAAAACAATTATTGGAACTGAGAAACAAAATAGAGTGTATCTCTTGTCTCCAATTTCAAGATCTTATGAGGAAATAATGCTATTCAGGAGCCTTTTGCAAATGGAGGCAGCGCCATGAAGTAATTCAATGATGAAGCACAACATTTCTAATGATTTCTGAGATTGAAGCTCCACATTAGGAAGCAAACATTTCAAATTTGAATTCTATTACAATTAATTAATTAATTAATTAATTAATTAATTAATGTGTCTCTGTAAGCAGGACGTACAGTCAAGTTTTAGAGGGGAGAATTAAGTCACTAAAGCTGGCATGTTGTGAAAAATGGATTGATTTCATGTCACTGATGCTAGTTCCTTGACAGTTGTATTCATTAGAAGAGCGCTGTTATGTATCCCATATTGCACCAAAATAGTATTGGTTTGCTTGCTCAGCAAAAAAATGTGCAAGGGCATGTAGCCCTAAATAAAACAGTATCAGGAAGTAAAATAAAAAAAGAATAATAGTAATAAAATAGTAATTCATTTTATTTATTTACTGAAATAATTTTCACCAATTTCAAGTTGCATTATGGTCTGTAATATGTAAAAACAAACAACATTAAAATACTGTAACCAAAGTAAACTCGGTGCAGGGCCAAGGCCTACTACCACAACCACCACCTCTGCCCATAACATGAGTCATCATTGAGATGCAGTACTAGAGGGAGAAACATAGTAGTTGCCCAATCTCCTCCCTCCAAGTGAATGCTGTCTTTGCAACCTGGAAACCGAGAACCAGGTATGGGGGTTGGACCCACAGCCTGGTGTGCGAGTGAGGAAGAAAAGATAATATTGGCTATTAAAATTTAGTCTAAGCACCTTTTATAAAGAAGTTCCTAGTCTCAGAGTTTTTATTATTGCTCCTGTAAGGAAACTGAGACGACAATGTTAGGCACAAAAGTGTCACTGTTTTTTGAAGCTGAACCATTGTCCTTTCACATATCTATCTACTCTTCATGGAGACAAATGAACAATAATGATTCAAATGGAGTTTTGAACTCCATTTTAAATCAAGGAAATCAAACAAAGATGCAGGTCATTTGTCTTTTCAAGGTACAATAGTAGCAAGAGCAACAAACTGTCATTGGGAATTCGTTATCCAATTGAACTTCTCATCGAGATCAATTCTGTGCAGTCTAAATAAATGGTTGGTTCCTTTTCAAGAAGTACCAGAAGGGCACCCTGGCATTCCCTCTTAGCTACATCTCTGCATCTATAGCATGGCTATACAAAATGTGCTCACAGACATCTATTCCACCTCATTTTGTGATCACTTCATACAATGAGATCAGAGAAATAATTGTTGGCTCTGTGGGTGGTGTTAGTGCACAGTAATAAACATAATCCTACAACTTTAATATAACATTATGAAAGCTATTGTGTATAAAATTTAGTTTCAAAATTTATTTCCTCATTAATGAAAAAAATTAAGCTCTATTAATCCCATAAATGTTGCTAAAAGTTTACATATAGCAGTGATAAATTTGAAATTGAGTTTTTGTTTATGAACATTTTTAACTACTATAGTTCTCAGTGTCCCATTCTTCCTCTTCAAACGCCAGTCAGGAAACTATTGATAATGAAGACAATGGTCTTCGAAATGCGTCCAGATAAAAAGTAAATTAAGTGAAACTAAAAGTATCTATAGGTCAACTCAAATACTTCTACAAATCATTTGAAAAGTTTCAGTGTTCATATCACTTCGTATATGTTAAGTGGAATTCTTAGATATATCATGTTTTAAATAAATGTGATAAAAGATATATAATGATGGGTAATTGAACCTATGACTCGCTTGTTATAAGGCAGGCAGAGTTTCCTAATACTGTTGGGGACTTCACTGAATAAGCCAACAGTCAAAAGAGTGAAACTGCTATCAGCAAAATGCTTTCTAATATAAGGCAATACAGAATCACATTACATTACTGGCTGCAAATTCTTTGGGAATATATAGATACTTTATGTATTTAAAGAAATAGGAGCAAGAGATATAGCCTATAATTTAAAATGTATCCATATTTGAGTTTGTTATTCATTTTATTTATAAATGAGCAGGCATTTTAAATTCATACTTCATAAAGATTCTGAAACTTCCATCATAAATTACCTGGAAAGAAATCAACTTTCAGTTTCAAAAGCCTTCTTCATTGACAGATAAAATTTGTTCAGCAAAGCTAATGATCACTAACTAGACACATTTCTATTGTACTGTTGTGTTGATTTTACATGTAAGTGCAGTATTACAAGTTTTACTGTTTGGTCACTAAGTCCTGAAAGACAGCATTGAGGTTATAAATAAAGATTCCACCCTTGAAGATAAATACTAATGCTGAATAAAATCCTGAAAATGTACGGCTTCTTTGATTTGATTCACACTGTGAAAAAGATCCTATATTACCAATAGTTTTTTCCTCTATAAACCTAACATCTTCCCATTTCCAGACATCAAGTTGCTACCAGGGCAACCCCAAAAATGTTTAGAACGCCATGTTTCTAAAAACAAATGAAATGTTTTTATATTTGACAATTAATGCCTGTCTGAAGAGTGAATGCAGACAGCCACAAGTGGAAACTTGCATAAATACAAACACATAAACAGTATTACATGAGCATTCCTGGTGCATGGCTTGTACAGTTCAGCAATATTGAAATACAACAGTTGAGTCTTAGAGCAGATGAATGCAGTTCAACAAATACAGCCAATGAAAGTCTACCCTCTATATCAGGGATTCAACCCACATGGATAAAGTTAGTGATAAAGGAAACATTAAGTTTGACCTGTTGTGGATTGTTTAGTTTATTCCTATTTACATGTCTACACTGATATTTTGATGAGGAGCCTGTACTGCACTGTATTCCCACCTTCTTTGACCTCTCTAAACCGTGCCATGCAACACCAACACCTGCCCACTGCATTCTTTCCTCAGACACGTAACACTTTTTAGTGGATTGCAAGTTGACTGTGATGTAGTTTGTTCGATTTGCTCTTAATTATCATCATTTAAAGACGTTGTGTTCATTCAAAAAAGAGTTTGACAAGAGGAATTTCTGGGATATAATATTTTAGGATTTTAAATCATTCATGTTAAACAAAATGAAGAATGACTCAGAAGTGCACTTACAAAAGAAGCCCATCTAAGAGAGCAATTTATAATTAGTACAGTAATACTAAAGAGATTGGTTTTTTTAGAGATGAATATTGCAAAAGATGACCAAGAACTAAAGTTACTGATTAAAATATTGCCACTGTTTGAGCAATGTTGAATCTTATGAATTTATTTGGACAACATTGGGCATCAGTATGAGTCAAATCCAAAGGATTGTGCATCAACAGAGATAGAAAACTGTTATTGATGGATTTCACATATGAATCCTGATCAAAAACAACATACTGATTAGCACAGAAAAGCTCTGGAAAAATTCCAAGGCAGCACTTCAAATTTGGTTTGGAATATCGTTATTGATGATGAATCTTGGATTTATTGTTATGATCCTGCAAATAAACATCCAATCAGCTCAATGGGTCTTTCAAACTGAGTGTAAGCCTACCAAAGCACAACAAATTCTGCAGGTAAGAAGATGGTTACTATATATAGTTTCTTTTCTAAAATGGGCCACATTGCTATTACAAGAGAGATATACCATACTGCTGATTAGTACAGACATGGAAAAACTGATTGACCACATTAGGAGGGCAGAATATTTCTAAATCCCACGTTGTGTTGCAGCAGGTTTTACAAAATTGATATTTCCAACATGCAACTGAGATTGATGGTCTCTGTTCCATATTGTAACAAATTTACCAAATCTTTTTATTTTCTCAAGCTTCAAGTACAGCCACACTACTAGTTTTCTGTCTCTTAATCTTTCCAAACTCTCACACAATAAAAACTGTCTCTATGGCAACCTCCTTGAAAATCAAAGAGTCTTAATGACATGGAGAAGCCATGTCACACTGCTCCCTCCTCAGAGCTGGTCGTCCCGACCAGCACTATCACTGCGGCATCTCCCTTGCGCCCCGGTGGATTAACCCATCGAACCTCTTCTCCTGGTGGTCCACGAGGGCCTGGTGGTCCTGGTATACCTTGAGGTCCTGGGTTTCCATCTCTTCCAGGCATACCTTTAGTTCCAGGTTCACCATCTTTTCCCGACAATCCTGGAGGTCCAGTCATGCCTTTGTCTCCTGGAGGTCCCTGAGGTCCAGGTAACCCTTGTAGACCAATGAGACCACGGTGTCCTTTTGCACCCTTTGGACCTTCTTCTCCTCTATCACCCTTACCTCCCTCTGGCCCTGGAGGTCCTGGCTTTCCTCTAGCTCCCTGTGGCCCTTCTACACCCTGTGGTCCAGTTTCTCCTCGAAGACCCCGTTCTCCTGCTGGTCCTGGAGGTCCATTTGGACCAGGTGGCCCTGGAAGACCTGGTGCCCCTGGAGTTCCCGGAGGTCCTGAAGGTCCTACAGGTCCCTTATCTCCCAGTCTTCCTGCAATACCAGGTGTTCCTGCTTTACCTGGTGCTCCCTCTGGTCCCTGTTCTCCAATTGGTCCCGGTGGTCCTAGAGGTCCTGCAATACCTTGTGGTCCTGGAGGTCCTTCACTGCCTGGCTTCCCTGGTGGACCTGTCTCACCTTGTGCACCTCTCTGACCTCTGAGGCCAGCAGGTCCTGTTGGGCCGGGTAATCCTGGAAGTCCTCTGTCTCCTGGAGGGCCCTGTGGACCAGGTTGTCCTGGAGCTCCATGTTGTCCTTGAGAGCCTGAGTCACCCTTAGGTCCTTCAGGTCCTGGTGCACCAGCTTGTCCTGGAGGTCCTGGATTGCCCTGTTCACCTTTCATTCCTGGGAATCCACGTTCACCCTTCATTCCAGGCAAGCCTACCAGACCCTGAGGGCCAGGGAATCCTTGTAAACCTTGAGGGCCAGTAGGACCTCGCTCTCCAGGGGGCACGATCCTAGGTATCGCTGTTGGATAGTGTCCCTTGGTCCAGGTAGGACGATGTATGCCATCCTGCTTCGAAATTCTGCAACAGTACCGCCGGTCTTGACGGTCCCTCGTCCAGTTGCCCTTCTTCCTGGTGTGTTGACGGGCCATCCTGCGCACTTTGAAACGGCTCACTGGGTACCATGTCCGCCGACCTCTCTGGCGCACCTTCGCAGCCACCTTGCTTCCGATGGGTCCGGCAACAAACCCCACCACATCCGCGCGAGTCGCGTCCACCGCTGCACTCGTGTTCACTCGTGCTCGGCACGGCCTCTCCTGTATCCTGCCGTCCACGATGATGTCCACCATTCTTCCGTTCACGGCACTATGCGTCAGGTGATTGGATGGCCCCGACGGTCCCCCCATGTCACACGCCAAGTCGGTTCTCGCGTGTTGCTCGTTTGCTTGTGCGCTTCCCTGCTGATCGTCCGAAACGGGCGCAACTGTCGCCTCGGCCACTAGGTGCTCCCTCCCCGGCTCCGCGCTATTCCGTCTGCCCCTGGCATCCAGTACTTTGACGCTCTCGTCAACTCTTACTACCAGGGCGCCAAGACGTTCCCCGTCGTCCTCCACGACGTCCACGTGCTGGCAGAGGTCTTCCACCTTTTCGCCGAGTTCTTCCACGCCTTCCGTCACGCCAGCCAGTTGCCCGTCAATTTTCGCCGATAGCTCCGTCTTCATCTCTTTCAGCTCGGCAGCGAGGTTGTCGTTTCTCGTTTCCATTTTGGCAAATAATTCTTTCATCATTGCCATCATCCTGGTTTCCGAATATCCCACTTCTGACACCAAATGTAACAAATTTACCAAATCTTTTTATTTTCTCAAGCTTCAAGTACAGCCACACTACTAGTTTTCTGTCTCTTAATCTTTCCAAACTCTCACACAATAAAAACTGTCTCTATGGCAACCTCCTTGAAAATCAAAGAGTCTTAATGACATGGAGAAGCCATGTCACAATATGTTATTGTCTGTATATGCAAGTATGTATACAGATGCGAGTGGTGATTCAAGAGATAGCCTATTTCTGTGTCTGACAGACAATAACATGAAACAAAGATTATCAATAATCTCAGCTGCATGTTGGAAATATCGATTTTGTAAAATGTGCTGCAAAACAACATGGGATTTAGAAATATTCTGCTCTCCTAATGTTCTCAGTTATTTTTCCGTGACTGCACAAAAATGCCTGTTTACTGCAAGTTTTTTAAAAAGTTTATGAAAACATCTGAAAGGAAAATTAATTTTAGATCATGCATTGTCACAGACAGCAAACTAACAACTGAGTATGTGGATGCCCTAAAGGTGAGCACCATGGGGCTCTATACCATACAGACCTGACCTAGCATCGTGTGATTTTGTTCTGTTTTCAAAAATTAGATGCATGGAACCTTTTACCATCATCATCATCGTCGTCGTCGTCGTCACCACCACCATCATCATCATCACCACCACCACCACCACCACCACCACCACCACCATCATCATCATCATCATCATCATCATCATCACCACCATTGCTGCCACCACCACCACCATCGCCGCCATCACCACCGCCACCACCACCACCATCACCATCATTATTATCATCATCATTATGATTATTATTTTTTTTGTAATCAGATAAAGCAGTGGAACATTATAAAAACCTGATTTCTGAAGTACCTCATGAAAGGTGGCATTATTGCTTTAAGGACTGGTTTCATCAAATACAAATTTGCATTATTGTTAATTTTAAAAAACAATGACATCACTTAATCCTTATAAAACATGTTATGAAAATTAAGTATTTAGAACAGCGAAGCACATTATTAAAATCTATAAATTCATTTATCAACTCTTAAAAATACTCTTGCTGCACTCACTTTTAAAAAATCCTTCAGGGCTGCTTTCAGACTTCTGATGATGGAAAGGGGCCTCTCTGAAAGTAGGCCTGAAGGATTTTTAAAAAATGAGTAGAGCAAAGGTGTTTTTAAAAGTTGACATTTATGTTTATAGATTTCACTTAATTCTTGTTCAATTTTCTAACAATTTTCAGTGTTGCCCTCATATATGCACTATAGATGGGGTAAGTAAATACATAGCTTCTGCTATTCCTTCAACTGATCACTGAATATGCATAAAAAATAAGGGACATTATATGTACCTATTGTTTTCATTAATTTTCAAACCTCTCAGAAAAAGAATGTACCTTTTCCATCCACCACCAGCACCGCCACCGCCACCACCACTTGTAAACATGTACTTGTTTACCATTGGCCAGATTAAATCATGTATCACACCATATTGAATTGCAATAAAATTGAATTGAATAGCATTCGCCTGGCTTTACAGAAGACTTTGCATTGACTTGCATGACAAATTATTTTTTCCCGTACACACAAGTGCCAATAATTATCGCCACTAGATGGCAATGACAAACCTCTTTCAGTGCCCCCTTTCCCGTATTAATTTTACAGTATTATACGTAAGCAGTGGATTAAATAAAAATACTGCACAGTCACACACGATTGCATCTAACGATCTAACACACATGACAGGCTATGTTCACGAACTAATAATTTACAGAATTTTATTTTAAAAACTAGCATAAGAGTGAATGATGATCTGAGTCTACTATTGGTCGAACATGACTCTGAAACTCATCTAAAGCCATGGGTGTTGGCAGACTTTTTTCAGGGAGGGGTCACATGTTGGAAGTTTGCTATCAAACAATATTAATTCATTATTCTGTTGCCAAAAACAGTAAAAGATATGAGTTACAATATTTGTTGCGGTATTATAGAATGTTGGAAGATGCTTAGCCATCTAAGAGCACTTCAAATACACCTAGTCTTCCAATGGATACCGGCTCACTGTGGACTGAGTGGTAATGAGAAAGCTGATTTTCTTGCAAAAAAGGGTACCAGCGGTGTACAAAAATCTATAGTTAATTTACCATTTTATGCAGCTAAAAGATTAGTCAACTCTGAATTCAAAAATATTATTGCAAAATATTACTATGAAAAATCAAAGAATAAAAGATGGGAACTACCAAACATTCAAACAGTAATTCCTGAGTATCCTCGAAAAACAGCAGTTGCAACATTCAGGTTGATTACAGGACATGATTGTCTGGCAAAACATTTAAACAGAATTGGGATATATTCTTCACCACTCTGTCCTCTATGTGATCTGCAAGAGGAAATGGATCGAGACCACCTTCAAATATGCCCGGCCACTTCTAATGCCCCATCCATCAGTGAAAAATATTGGAGAGCAAGAGGATTAATGACTTCATTGTCAGAAATCCAGCATTAGCTAACAACAACAACATATTTGTTGCGGGTAAGCATATTAATTTGTGCTAAATAAACGTCCTTTACTTCAGAATTAAAACAATAGCCTAATTGTAATTGACTGCACATCAAATTCATTAATTTCCAATGGGGTCCATGGCTTCCCTTTGCCCCCCTTCATGATGCCCATGTCTAAAGCGCACTGTAGAGCACATTGTTATTAACATACCATTAAAAGAAGGGCTAACACATGTTTTAGCACTTTACAAAAGTCTCAAGTGCACTTCTTTTCACCACTTCTTAATAGTTTCCCTCTGCAATGTTTTATGTACTTCAATGCAGTCTTTTGTGATACTACAACTCACAACTGTTTACTTCTCGTAACCTTGACCCAGTCCTTTTGCTGACTATCTTCACTTTCTCTGTTTCATACACTAACTCCGACGATACCATCACTCTTCTTTTGCTTTAAGGCAACGTACCCCCCCACCACACACATACACACACACACACACACACACACACACACACACACACACACACACAGGTGTCTCACACTCACTAACACACTGACTGACTCATGCTGTAACTCTAACTCTGGTGTCTCCTCGCCTCCTTATAAGTGGGGATGATGCCACACAGAGCTTTCGCGAACTTCTTCAAACACATCGGCGTTGACGTAGCCAGAACTTTATCGAAGGTTCAGCAGAAAAACCCTTTGGTTCTGCCGCTCAGTTGTTTGTCAAATATACACAAACAGTCGCGCAAGGCAATCTGGCCTTGAGCGCCTTTTTTGCTAGCCGGCCTGGTGTGAAGTAGCTTAGTCCCGAAGGCCCCAACAGTCCTTTTTTTGCGCCGCACTCGGGTATACTTCGCTCCTTCACTCTTGTGGATGTGTTTTGTATGCACACGCATTTCATATCACTGCTAAATGTATTAATAATGATGAATTTGCATATTACTGCACTCCTTTATTCTTACTAGAAGCTCTCTCAGACCTTTTTTCACGAATAACTCTTGCAATTATGTTAAATTTAGCGGTATTTTGCAAATTAGTTAACTCGTGCCTGCTGGTGTGGAAGTCGTGTGGCTGGATAGTATTAACCGTGGGCTCGGTCAACTAATTATAAAACTGATAATTGCAATTGCAAGTGTTACTCAAACACATGTGTTGTTTATATTGCACCTAAACTAAGACAGGTATATAAGGTATATCAGGGTGCGAAAATTGTTAACAGTTGGTGGGTTGTTTCGCTGTTTGTCTCCTTATATAAAACAACCCCCCCCCAGGATATTTTATTGGGGGGGAGGGGGTTCTGGGTTTAGAATCATTGGTGGGCGGAAATCCTACCCATTCCCCCAGGATTTCGCTCATTGAGGTATATAGGTTTGTACTCGGCCATTAGAATGTAGATGTACCCACAGGATGTACCCAAAGATATCGCTAACCGCTGAACACTATCGATAAATCGAAACGTCCAATGCTGAGTGCTATGGAAAGAAGTTGATTACGATATTCGATAATATGTCGATAGTATCATTGCCAACTGCACATACAAATGTTCTTTAGGTCAATTGATTAACATATACTTGACTTAAAAGTGCAATTTGTGTGCTTTTCATCAAAATATAGCTGCAATCACCACGCGTCTGAGAACATGAGTTGTAGCTGAAGGGTTATTCAATATTAAGTGTTGTGTATATTGGCTACCCTGCATCCTTCTAAAACTGCAAGTGTTGGGGTCGCATGGTTGGTAAGTTTACCGGTGCAAAACTTAGGTTAAAGTACAACATTTTGAAAAAAGATACTGTGGAAAATAAATTAATTGGAGGTTTCGTAGAAGATTATGACTGATTATTATTATTTGGATGTTTCACTGTTAGTATGCCTTTCTTGGTCGTAATGTCCATATCTAAAACTGTAATTAAGTGTTACTTATAAGCACCGTTGAATTCACTTTTTATGGTTCTGTGCAACAGGACTACATTACGTAATTCTTGGATCCTCAATTAGGATAGATGATGATCATTCAAAACCATCATTTAACAATTTCATAGATGACCGTACAAGCATCAAAGACTTCTAAGAGAGTTGGACCGATTTGAGATGTCCGTATTCTGCAACATGCCTCCCTCATGAAACATGGTTTCCCTTAGTTTAATTGCAAATTTATTCAATTCAGGCTAAATTATTGTACAGTAATATGCACAGGAGTGCTGGAATTGCATCTACATTCCGCAGGCCGCTTTTCGAAAAGCTTGTTAAGCTGTAGCTAGTTTTAAATGTGTTAAATTTTAATTAAGCTCGGAACAATTTTAACACCTTCACTGGTGGTTTTAAATTGTTTTTAATTCTAATTATTTCATCGAATTTTCAGCATGTTTCGTATTAAAGTAATGATGTAGCTCAATGGTAGTAGTCAGAATATCAACTTTAGAACAAATAGGTCTTTTTTTTTTTATAAAAAATTTTGCAGGTGCTGTAAGTTTACTTAAATGTTTAATTGTGTTTTAAACTAGGAGCAAATACACAATTTTCAAATTGTGCATTCTTGCCATTTACATTCTCATAATAGTAGAACTTGTAATATCTCAAAAACAAAATTTATTCATCCTCATGCACTGCTTTGTAAATTAACCAAACTTTTGCTTTAGTAGGTAATTTATTTAAATTTGCGAATCCATCAATTGAACTAATTACAAAATTCAGGAGAACAAAGAAGGAACATTTTAGTGTCAAGGAAATGTGTACATTGCAGATTAGTTTGGAGCAAAATAAGACATGTTTATATATTTTAATACATGAAGCATTTGAATCATATTCAGAACTGCAGTGTATTTATTAGAAGCAAACATCTTGTGCAGTTGTGGATATTATGTAACTTATCCTTTTGTGGATAAATGACACCATGGCTCATGGGCGTCGCAAAGGGGCGCCGCGACCCCCCCCCCCCCCCCTCCTGGAAATTAATGTGCAGTCAATCACTGACTGTTACAGTATTTAATGCAAAGAAAAATTTTTATTTAGCACAAATTAATATGGTTATCCACAGTAAATACTATAACTTTTGACAACAAAATAATGAGTTAATATTGTTTGATTGCAAACTTCCAAAATGCGCCCCTCCCCCTAGAAAAAAGTTTGTCGACACCCATTCCTTAGCTGTCATCTGAGGTATCAGCTTTTTATTTTAAAACAATACTAGGCCCTCTAACAGAGAGTGCTTACTTTGGGACAAGTGCTATAAATCAAAGATATGAAGGAGACCGTTATAAACTAAATACTATATGTGTGGTCTGTTTCCATATATTTGTGATATTAGAATGTTTTGCCTTAGATATATTATTACATTTTGTGTAATTATTTCAGAGAAATAGATGGGAAGGAAAAGCAAGAAGTAACTGCGGTTTACTTCAAGAACCATGTTATGCAGTCACTAAGAACTTTGTTTGGGGAGGTAAGCTTTGACAATGTTATTTGTATTACAAGGAATGGTTAAATGAAATCCTGTAAGTAGAATCTTTTGTCGGTTATCCTGTATTATAACGGCCTCATGTGCTTTACTCAATACTGTTGTTTGCTATGGAGCGAGAGGGCATGTGGCGTCTTGCCAACCTAACAAACATGAATGCACTGAAAATACAAACACTGCATCGTGAAATGTAATTTTTTAAAGAAATCCCTGTTTCTGCATCACAAAAGTGGCAATACCACATTTTTTAAATAAATTGTTTCTGTGTCAGGAATTGGTTGGCTACATTTACATAATAATAATGTCTACATTATGTCCTGATGCCTTGAGTCAATATCATTTACATGCTTCTATGGATTTCACAGTTGCATCTTTGATATCATCTGCATCATCCACGCATAGCAGCAATTGAAGGTAATAGAAGGAGTTAGGCCGTGCAATACATCAGCCGCTATGCTACAGGATAACCTCTTTTGTCATGTTTATGGTTGATGTGTTTAGGAAAAAGGCGTTGGTTTATTATTTGCTTTCTTGGATACTGGAATACCTAAAGAAAAGTTATAAATTCCATATTTCAAACTTCAGTCAGTCTAGTCTAAAATTTGCAAGAAAGTCCTCCCAGTTTTGCATGAAAAAGTTGCCATTTTTATGTGTTCAAAAATACTTGTGACGTGATTGAAGTATGTGTTTATTTGACTAAAATAACATCTTGAATTTTGTGTAAATGGTAGAAGTTCTCTTCATTCTCATTGAATTTTATATGAGGTTTAGAAATCATATGAGATTGAGTAAGTTTACTACAGAGAAAATGTAAGTAATTATGCAGAACTTGGGCTGCTAGTCCTTTCTCCCATGACAATCAGATAATTTTGTAACAGCATTAACTGTTTTTTAAATAGTCGTTGACTTATGTTTACCTTTTTCCAAGTTGTGTTAGTGCTTCATCAAATGCTATAATTTTGAAAATGTATGATACATTATTATTTATTTATGCCAACAAACTTACTGTTGGTGTTTTTAAACACACAAGCCGTGTGTGGGCAAAGTTTAAGAGGTAGAACTGGAACTTAAAAATTCAATGCCACAACTGGGATTTGAACCACAGACCTTCCGCTTGCCGGGCGGACGCTCTACCACTGAGCTATTGTGACAAACTGTCAGAATGGCATTAAATTCTCAAGCCAGTTCGTATGATACATGCTTTTTTTTCTCTGCATGAGTCCATGTAACAAACATTTATTTGTGATAACCAAGTTCATACCCCCTAATTTGAGTGTTTCTAGGTAAACATCACATTAGTGTAAATTGAATATAAGGTTTCAACACTGAGCCCCTTCAGGCCTCTACTATGCACACTATATCTCGGTATGAAATTACTAATTGCATGAGGAAATGTTGATACCTAGTTTTTGTTGCAGGTAGGTGGTTGCATTATTGTTGATGTGCTGAAGTACAACCGTGAGGAGCAACGTGCAGTTCTGCGAGTTCCAGCCTCTTCTTATGTAAAGCTTCACGCCTCCCTCACTCTGTGTGGCAAATACGAGAACACTGTCTGTTCTTATCGTGTGCATAATACTTCTCCCTGTCTTCTTTCATTTCTGGGAAATTCCAGGACATACCATCATTGAAAGTAGTTCCCTCAAATTAGATGCCGAATACTTAATACCAGAATATTTGTGCCATTAAGTGCTTAGTGCTTAAAATAAACATCATAATCATGCCAGTTATACATCAGCACGGTAAGGACAAAGTAATATTTGCGACAAAGGAAGAACATTCTGAACCTAGTACTGTTTCACTACCACGAGAAGAACCGCCTCCAGGACTGATCCTTCCGGATGGCTCAATCAATTGGAACTGTCCCTGCTTAGGTGGCATGGCCACTGGCCCTTGTGGGGTTGAGTTTCGTGAAGCATTCTCTTGTTTCCATTATAGCGAAGCTGAACCTAAAGGAAGTGACTGCTACGATGCATTCAAAACAATGCAGGATTGCATGGCACAGTATCCAGCACTCTACAATAAAGATGATGATAGTAATGATGATCTCAATGACATCACTTCTCAGCCTCAGGAAACAAAGGCAGATAGCACAGCAGCAGATCCTTTAGCTACGTCGTCGACATCAATTGCAGATACATCCAAAAAGTCATAACACAAGATGATGTATCAGTAGTAACTATAATAGTCGTTTAGTAGAACTACAAGAAATGTCAAGATTGCCATGATCGTGTGGATGTGTTGTTTAATGATTATAGACAAAGAAATGGAATAAAAAAGTATGAATCTTTGTTTTTATCTAACCTTTCAGGCCATTAGCCTTAGAATATAGCATTGAAATTTATATCTTATTTATGTTCTATTGCAGTCAAAATAATGAATCATTCATTGATGTTGATTTTATTGCAGCTTTCAAAGCAGCAATTTTTAATCTGAAGAGAAAGGTTACTTAAAGGAGCATTTCAAGCTTAATATTATAATGGAATGTTATAAAATATGGTTTAGGTTGATTTAAGAGTCATATCTTTTTACACTGCCTTTATGTAAAAAGATTATTTAATATTTTAGAGATAAAAAAGCTTTTTTCTTTTTTGATAACTATTCAGTTATTTACTGAGAAATAAAAGTTTTTGCAGAATTATGCATTTTCTTGGTCTTGCAAACTATAAATACACACACTGAAAGTAGATGTTGCTAATTTGTATAAATTATGCTGTGATATAACTACAGTAGGGTCCCACCAATCCGAACCCTGCTAATCCAAAAATCTGCCTTATCTGAACAGGGCTAGAAAAAAATATCTAACAAATTTGAATTTTAAAACAGGGAAAATGGGGAAAAAAATAAAAATGAAGATTAAACTAATTTTTCAAAGTAAAAACGTAAATTTATTAGCACAAAAAAAAACATGAAATAAATGTTACAGAAGTAAACAGTGAATCTGTCAGTTATCTAATACACAAAAACTAAAAATTGGAAGGCTTAGACCTACTAAAAATGTGCATAACAAAGTTTGAATGCAATTTGTTTGTGTTAGCGAGGAAACAAAAGGAAAAAAGCAAATCAGCACTTAAGAAGTGAAGTGATCTTGTTTTGACGCAACATACTGGAACAACTTGAAGAGGCAATGTTTTGCCAACGTCGCAGAAACATCACAATACTAATAGCTTATAAAAACATCACAGTAATTAGTTTTTGAGCCTCAGAATGTAGTTATAAAATAAATTAATATATACTCTACTAATTTCCTACTTTCAATGATTTTGATACTTAACACATAAACACTTAAGGTCAATATGATGTATTGATGAACATCCACCTAATCCAAATTTTTGCTAACCCAAACAGGTTTCGGTCCCAGTTTGCTTGGATTATTGGGACTCTACTGTAGTTGAGTTGTTGCAAGTGAAAGTGAAGGGCTTGAGGCAATAACAGAAGCCACAATTGTTTAAATTGAAATACTGTTGTTAAATGTAGCAGAATTAGCATAATATAAATTTGAAATTTGCAAAACATTCTGAAATGCTAAGGATATTTGTACTCCAAAAACAAGTAATTTGTGGTTTGTCTTATCACTCCAAGCTCTTTAGTTGTTGGTTTCCTGCGTGACTTGTTTTCTCCTGAACTCTGTAAACAATTGTAAAACTAAAATTGTGACCATGTAATGGCTACCTATATCACTATGTTAATGAAGTAATATACTAACATGTGATGCCTAACATACAAAACTCCTGAAAGTTGTCGTCATCATCATCATCATTATTAGTTTTTCATATATAAACCTGGTTGCAGCTATTTCATTCTATTTGGTAGATTCCGGATTTTTTTAATTGCTGCAATGCTGTCTTTAGTGTTTGAACCAAGTTTGTTCAGTCTTTTGAGATAGTGAAAGGTTATATCTCTACCTTCCATGGTCTCAAAAGACTGAACAAACTATAAGTATTTAATGCTATATATGTTGATTGGAGCCAGGTTGATATAGGAAAAACTAAGAGAGAAATTTGGAAACAAGAACTAAAGAACATTTCAGATGTATAAAATACAAACCCTTAGAAAAACCAGCAGTTGCCACCCATTTTTGGAAATAAAATCGTGACATTAATCTGGATCCAAAATTATTAAAATACATCAGAAAACCAAGAATTGTCAATGTGGGAACACATCTTCATCTGGAAAAACAAAGAGTTTTCAATTCTGATATACCACAAAGCGATCCATTATACAAGTTCTTAAAACTACCGCCAGAGCAGTCTACAGGAGAAACCAGCCTCTACAAGTTGAGTTGATGTCCAGTTGATAGTGGAGAAAACTAGCCTCTGAAACATTTTCCATGAAATTTTAAAAAGTGTGTGTTATGTAGTGTTATTAATTGACTCAAATCTTATTTTAATGTGATTCCAACAACAGTCATCAACTTCCAGTATTTATTATTATTATTATTATTGATTAATATCATATTGAATACCTAACCTTGCATTATCTTTCCGATCAAGAATAAACAATAAACAAATACTTATGTGAATAATAAGACGTATTGTATATAGTGGACAACATGATTAATGTTGGGATGAGTCGACAACTTATTTAAACGCTTTACTCTCCTCTGAATGTAGATTACATCATCTACAGTGCAGATTTCAAAATTCAATGCTTAATTCTTGATGATAAAGATATTTTCTCAAGTGCTTAGTTCTATTAATTTCTTGAAGTGTTTGAACAATTTATCTATTATATCATATAAAGATAAAAAATATGCTACAGCAGATTGCCCATGTACACCCATGGACAAAAAAGAATGTGTCATGTCTGGAATGCATACATACATATATGACAGAGAGACAGACAGTCCGACATACCTAGCCCAGCCTTAGATCCACAGTTGATGTAAACACAAGGCATCAACACCTAACGCACAATACGCCAAAACCAAAGCACACCATAAAATATTAGTACCTTAAATATTGGTGATTATCTGTGAGTTTTCAAGATGTATGATAACCCTGGTAAAGACTACTTGAATGTAACACGATAGCAGCGCTATTCCTAAAACTCCCAAGTAAATATTGTTTTGTTGCAACATAAACACAAGACACGAGTCCAGTGGCATTTGTGTTAGTTGCAGCTGATCCCAACACCAGGTTATCGCTGAGGGATACAAGGTCTGGATCTAAGGCTTGATGGAGTATGCTTGTTGTAAACTGCAAGTTATTTGGCACACATGGAGTTGTTCTCTGCCATTAGAGTAGACTGGCGTTCCAGACTTCACTTTTTTTTTTCTGTCCATGGGGGTACATTGGACATTTTCTGCCATGTTCTTTAATTTTAACTTCATTTCTTTTTGTTTTCTGATATACCTACAATATATTTTCTTAGAATGTTGGCATTCCATTTGGTAGGTTCCAGATAACATGATTCTTGGGGTGCTTTTTTTAATGATTTAACAGATTCCTGTTTCTATTTTGTGTTGCTAATTAGTGTTCAGAAAACCTTTTATCATCAAGAACAAAGAAATTTCACGTGATCCATTTAACCAGAAATACAGTAGGCAGCACAATGTCAAGCAGGACCAAACCATCTACGGGAACGCCAATCAACCGCACAACTGATGATGGGGAAGTTGTTCCCAGAAACTAGTCTTGAATGAGTAGATGTAAGTCAGTGGCATAGCCTGACTATCAGACTCAAGTATGTAACCCAACGAATATTGTAAAATTTGTTATATGACTCAACCTAAACAGAATTGCCCTTCAGAGTCTTTATCTTTTGCCAATGGATAATACTGAGAGCATGATTCCAAAGAGAATGTTTTTCTGTCAGATCTTGCATCTGTAAAGCAAATAAACCTCTCTTCAATATTTCTGTCAACATTTATGTAACAAACGGTACGGAGTTGTTCTTCACTATAATGTCAGGAGTTTCGTCTAATACGTATATTTTTTAATGTTCATTGAATGGAGGATCTGCTTTAATTACATATTGCTTTCTAGACAAATTTTAATACTATGTGGAGTTTGTCGATTACACAACAGTTTATTTCCATTTTGGTTGTAACAATGGCACAGAAACAAGGTTTTATTTGCTACTGTAGCTTTGATTCATTTCATTACATCATAGGTGTAGCTGCCTGTATGCATACCTTCATCCAAGAATCTGCGCAAATTTTAACCTACATTTGCTTTAATATTAAGTACCCGAGTGTTCAAATCATGCTCAAATGTTCATAACTGAAGAGCATACATACAAGAAGCAAAACAAATCACAAATTACTCTATACATCACTATAAATTTAACAATGTTAGCGCAGTTCTTAACATGAGATGTACAATAACACATTACATCCTGTGGGTCAAGTGCACAACACCAATTTCCTGCCCAGCTGACAACAGATGCCATTGACCCAAGCTTTGTTTCGAAACATACTAATGCAGAGTGGGACGAATTCAAATTACAATGTTAAGGAAAGCTCAATTTTTAATGACATTAAAACAGTTATGTACCGTAAAATTATAATGAACACCAGTTTGGCAATCAATTTGAGGAAAATTATAGGATATGTAATACATCACTCATATCCATTGATGCTACATCCCTGATGTTAGTTTACATAATTTGATTCATCCCAACATTAAAAAATACATACTTCAAATTAATTCATTATTCACAATGAATTGGCCAGCTTTTCTCGATACCAAATGTTTGTTCATTTGGTCCCATTGTGAGCAAAGCTCAGGGGCATTGAGCACAACATACAATTATGGAACAAGCATCCTGACTAATATATCCAGCACCATTTCAGGATTAAACTTCGCAACATGCATTACAGTAGGCCAGTAATGACGAATAAGTGTAAATCACCATCACATGCAATCTGCCTTATGTATTGAATATTTACCTATATCATTCTATTTCTTGTAAACAAATTAACAGTGCTACATTAATTCTTTTGTTTCTAGATAAACTGTACTATCATCAACGGAATAATATGAATTAGGCTTTGGTATGTGCTGAATCACAGAATATCACAACATTTATTAAATGTGGCAATTATTTATAAATGATCATATCATTAACACATAAGGTAAGTAGACATTAAAATAGAACATGATTATCCAGGCTTGTGGGCTGTGGTCTAGTAGAAATTCTCCTTCCAGACGTTTCGTTCAAAGCTGCATCGAACATTCTCGGTGGTGTGGCCATAGTCTCTGGTAGTCTTGGCAACAACTAATAACAGAGCCATTTGGTTTCACATGCTTTATGCACTTATCATGGGTGGGTATTTGACGGTTGGTCTGGTCTTTGTTTATTGGTTTGGCTGCTGTGTGGGATGGGCTAAAGTGGGGGTTGCTTCCATTGTCTATGATTGTTGTCAATGGACCAGCGGCGGCGCTGTGGCCGAGCGGTTAGCATGCTCACCTACTACCTAGGCGGCCCGGGTTCGATCCCAGGGACCCGCATGTGGTATTCGTGGTGGATGAAGCGGTGTCAGGGCGGGTTTTCTCCAGGTGCTCTGGTTTCCCCCGCCATCTCATTCCACCGGTGCTCCATCTTCATTCCATGTATCATCAGTGTCACCGCCTGCGGTGCCGTAGTAGTAAAAGCAGGCGTTAAACACTACAACAACAATGCACCGGCATTTACTGTGGCTGAGGCTGTTGATGCCTGATCTTGAATTTGTCTCTGGTCAGAATTTTGGGGGCTTTGTATAATGCTAGATGCCAAGCTTTATTTAAGCACTTTGTTTCCTCCTTCCTATTGAAGTTAATTATGTTTGAAAATCTCTATGGCTTCGCAACTTAAGCAGGCATAATAATGAACTGTGGAAGACAGGATAGCTGTGTCTGAATTTTGTATAATGTTTAATTTAAACCAAAAAGGTAAGTCGATTAATAACACTACACAACTCTTATAATTTATTGGAACATGTTTCGGAGGCTGACTTTTCTCCATTATCAACTGGCTCTCCCTGGTGTGGATGGTGATGTTTCCTCTGAGGTCTACTCTGGTGGTAGTTCAAGGAATTTTCTGAAGATTTCCTTGGGGATGTCAAAATTGAATATGGTGTTCCTATTTTTGAAAATGATTTGTTTCCATGTGGACAGCTCTTGTTTTCCCATTACATGTTTGAGGAGTTTCGGTTCTGGCTTTATGTTGTGGTTTTCTGTCCAGAAGTGATTGGCAACTGCTGATTTTCCCTACTGTTTTTTACATTTCTAAAGTGTTCCTTGGATCTTATTTCTAAGAATATAACAGTCACTTGCTTTACTTAGTGATAGAAGAGGAACAAAATACAGTGTATTACCAATAGAATACAGCTTTGCTTCCACAGCTTGAAAATTTCTTATGCAAATATCTAACATTATTCCTGTGGTCCTTAAAATGCATATCTAGTACTTATCAAGTGACGGCCTCGGTAGCACACTTGCCTCTAGCGCGGAGGACCCAGGTTCGATCCCCAATACCAGCATGGGGATTTTATCCCCTCTGGGAGGTCTGGCACGGGGTACACTCAGCCTCAGGGGGACCAATTGAGGAGCTACTTGATGGAAAAGTAGCAGCCCCAGGTCGTGAAGACTGCATAACTGGCTGGGAGGGATCGGGACGCTGACCATGTACTCCAGTACTGCAACTCACCAATGATGGCTGCAGTGGGTTGAGGTGGGGGATGCAGCAGCTGGACGTAAGGCTTGGCTCTTTATGGGCTGTTGTGCCGGGGCTTAGTTTTTAGTGCTTATCAAGTATCTTTTTTATCTGTTTCTCTAATAGAGACAGTGCAGAAACAAACTGCAATCAGTAGTTACAAAAATAGAACAAATACGATTTCTCCGTCAGTTTTGTTTTTGTTACATAAACTTAATATCCCTCATATGTTAGGTTTTGTATAAAAGTAGTGGAAGAGTGTACACTCATTGAAAAAAGATTCAGTACAGTTTACACAAGTCAATATTTCCAAAATGCAGCTGAGTTTATTGGTAGTCTCTGTTCCAAATGTTATCGTCTGTCAGACACACAAATAGGCTATGTGTGTTGAATCACCTCTTGCACTTGTATTTGTGAGTACCCTTTTTTTATGGTCAAAACCTATTTATTACTAACAAGTATAATTTTTTCAATTTATATAAGCTATAAAAAATAAGTTCATCAATGTTTGAAAAGCACATGACTTGCATATTTGTATGTTTTCAGAGCAGATCTATTCATTCGTCTAACGTCATTGACAACACAGAGACAAGAAGAATCCTGAAACATAACTGCTTGCTCTACATATATAACACCAGAGTTCTATAAATACAGTATCAAGAGCAGAAACAAATGTTGACTGTTATGAGACTCAAATTATAGCTTTGTAAAAATAATGTTGTATTTTATGTGATATTTACAGTAAATGGCTAAGTGTTCATATAGCATATATTGTAGCGTTTGCAGAAATTAACTAAATATTTATCATCTTTGTTGTTACAAGAAAGTGCTATTGTATAGAAGTGATTTATTAAATGTGAAAGCTATAAAATAAAAATTGTGAAATCAGAAAATGTGGTTTTTACTTTCTGTTGCCATCACCCATGATGGAGGAAGTATTGCATTTGACCCCAAAAAATTCAAGTGTAATATACTCTGAATCATCCTAGCTAATTGAGACCAAAATTACTACAGCTCTGGAAAAAACTCAGATAGTACAGAGGCAATGTGCTAATGGGTCTAAATGTCAAAACAGCTTAAAATGTTATAGCAAATATTTATTGTAAAATAATTTTTTTAAAATTTAGGCTGAATAATTTTTTATTGCATTTTTTGTTATTAACATTTAATGTCCTTGAACCAGATAGGTCATATTGGACAACGAATGAAATGGGTGAAATTATGCTCAAATGAACCCAGGGTCCATAGAGCTTTGAGTTACTCAACATTCATCTTTCAGGATAAGGGAAAAACACGGAAGAACCTTATCCAGGTAACCCACCCTAACCAAAATTCAAACCTAGGTTCTCTTGAATGTCAGGAGACACATTACCCCAACACTACAGGTGGACATTGAATACTTAATTCAGCCTGAACAACTCTGAATAGAAAGG
Organism: Tenodera sinensis; assembly: GCA_030765045.1. Classification (NCBI taxonomy): domain Eukaryota; kingdom Metazoa; phylum Arthropoda; class Insecta; order Mantodea; family Mantidae; genus Tenodera; species Tenodera sinensis. Next base: position 28,754,840 of record CM060967.1, read on the forward strand.
CATTCATAAAATGAATATAAGGTAGCTCCAGGTCAAAGTATTTCTGGACAATCTTCAAGAACAAACTCCTGCAGACACTGTAGTGAGTATGAAGTCCTTCCTCATGTGCTTGGGAAATGTCCTCAGGGAGAACACATTTTAGAATTTAAAGACGCAACACCCTTAAATCATTGGCAAACTCAATGGGAGGTTACTACCTAGCTATTGGTAGACTCATCACCTAGACATATTGCAATTAACAGAAGAAAATCCAGAGCTGAGATAAATCAATCTAACCACCTGCTTTGAGCTGAATAAAGAGTCTTGCCATTGAGCAAGCATTCATGTTGTCTATCCAGCATGCCATATACCATGACACCTAGAAGCATACGTGAAACATGAGAAGGAAACAGAATGAAAGGGAAATGATGGGAAAAGAAACATGGTAGATGAGAAACCACCCCAGCATTTGCTTACTGACTGGGGAATACCATGAAGAACCCAAATGCAACCTGACATTACCATTAAGCCATCTTGCTATATAAAACTTACCATTAACAAAGATACCTCTTCTTGTGGAAATATTACTATCCCTTTGTAATATAATTGAATTGCTTGATATTGAAAGAAGCTAAGTCCGTTTTAAGTTTTTAGATAACTGTTCTTTCACAAGTAGATTGTTGTTTTTAAAATAATGGAATAGTCTGTTATACATTACTTTCTCTAATACTTTTGAGAATATTGGTAAGTAATGATGGCCTATAATTTGTAGCATTATCCTTCTCATCTTTTTTTAAAAAGGGGCTTGACAATTGAATATGGATATTTCATTCTATCAGGAAATATTCCAGTCCTTAATATTCATTAGATAAATAGCTAATAGGGACACATATGGTGTGAACATGACTTAAGGATTTTGCTTGTAACTTCATCATTATTCAGCAGAACTTTGGTCTTGAGAGAATTAATTATTTTATTAATTTCAGATGGGGTTGTCATATTTTTTTTTTATTTGTGAAAGATGTGCTAAAAAACTTTAATGTTGATTCCCTATTGTCATGCAAACAAAATTGCCAACATAACTGTAATTGTAGTATTAAAATGCTTTCTTGGTATCATAAGCCTTAAATGATATTATCTACCATTAAATTTAATACACAATTTATACTACAAAATTTAATTTTAGAAGAAAGGAGTGCCAAATTTCATGTATGTTATGTGTATGGCAGCAGTTATGTTCAGTTGTGATATCAAAAAGACAACTCCGTGAAAAATTATTGCACCACTTGTTTATCTCTCTCGAATGTTGGCCAATTACCCTACTATCTCCATACTGCTCATCTAGAAATGAAGCCCTTCCTGAAGTTCTCAACACTGGCAGAATCTTGCATATGAGATGATTCCAGATGGCTGAGATGTAGTCTGAAATTTTCTCATAATGAAAACATCTGCACATCTTATGTTTAAGCAATGTAAAAACATTTTACATGAAGCAAAATAAGTAAATATAAACAGGAAGTCCAAGAAAATTATTTTGGTGGTCTTGTTTCATGTTTCTTTCACTTTTTAAATACCTAATAGTGTTATTAATAGGCGGGCTGATAAAGATGTGTGTTAATTTGAACAAATCAGTAGATTAGTACAATTATGATATAAGTAGGGGTATCTCGTCTTTGAGGCTTCCGGTGATCAGCCCCAAAAGAAAAACTTAAAAACATGGTTGTCATCATATTATTGTCATCATTATCATAAAGTATATTGTTTTGATTCTGTCATCATCGCTAGTTTTAATGGAGTGATTTTCTCTCTTTGCACATGCTGCCACGTAGAAGTGAATAGCATCATGGAGACTACGCTCTCTGGAGCCAGTTCAAGAGCCTAAAGCAAGGTGGCTTATAGCAATATGTGGGTAGCTCAGTTACAGAGGGGGAAGCATAAGTGTGGCTATAGTTGTAGTAGGGATTCAGGGCTATTAGTTTCATTGCATACATTACCTGTATGTGATTATTGCAGTTTGAGTTTTTCATTTCTGGCTTTCTTTTGCTATGAACAGAATAGATACTTTTGTTGACAACATCATTCCATACCTTGGGTAACCAAGAAAAACTCTGTAATAAGCAGTTAAAGCCCTGATAACACTAGTGTGTCACTAATATAGAAAAAACAATCGCAGTCATGCTCTTTCAATCCAGACTGGTACAAGAAGAAACCATGGATGACATTTTCCTTTAACCACTTGTTGTTTGGTGGTATTATTGACCTCTAATGTATTGCAGAAAGAACTAAGTGGATTAAAATTTAATTCTCACAATGAAAGCTCCTTAAATGTAAAATTTGTTTGAAAAAGTTGACATGTGAACAGTAATTGATGAAGTATATAGGTTACTGTTCCACGACATAATGATTATCCAAAAAAACATGCAGCTATTAAATAGAATTATTGATTGCCTACAATTCTGTGGTGAACATGAAATTGCTCTAAGAGGGCATAACAAAAAGGAGGAATCGCTAAATAGAGGCCTATTGTTGAATGTCAATGAAGGCTACCATGAGCATGTCAGACAAAATGTAATTTCCAGAGTAGAGTAGTGTCTTCTGGTTATCATTGTCAGGAATCGTTATTAGTGTGTCCCGAGATTATTAGCTAGTGGCTGATGTAATTCTGTGTCAGTAAGGGAAGCAACTGGACTAACACATTTTCTCGTTGGATGTTTTTTTTTAAGAGTAATGCCTTTTATTGAAATGTTTTACAACATTTTACAGAAGAAAATTACAGCAGTGGTATATGTGACGGAACATATTCATAAATTTGTAGCTGCCATTAGTGATAGTAAATGAATTGACAGATGCATCAGATGATGGTTATGATATTTACATCTCCAGGAAGAGACAAGAAGTATTAACAAAACAGTTGAATTCTGTGATACAAATTATTCAGCAAGATGAAAGATTTGGTGCCACTGAACACTTTTCAATTTAATTAATTCCTACCAAATTTAATGCCTTAAAGCTTAGGTATTCTGATAACTGTCACAACTATGTCAATTACTTCCCTTTCACTTAAGAGTGAACATTGTGTACTTTGTTCAAGTAGATGCTAAGAACATAAATTTTGTTGGTACACTATTCTTTCTGCATTAAAAAAATTAAAGGACATGTTTTCAAAAATAGCAAAGTTGTCAAATGTAGCTCTAACAATTTCAGGGCAACAACTGCCTCTGAAAAGTGTTTCAGCACACCAAAACGTGTAGGGTTACCAGATTATTTTATGGAAATGTAGGACACAACGGTTATATATGCTATATGTATATAAAATCCTGAAGCATACAGTGCTAAATGTGATCATGAATGGACATTTATACTTCTCTAAAGAAGTATTCTTGTGCAAAACATCTAGCTTGCTTGAAATGTAAACAATAAATTTCATACAACTGAAGATTTTAAAATTGTACTTCACTAAAATAACAGGTACCTCTAACTAAATCAATAGATAATCTGTTCCTTTCATCTGTCCACTGTACTCTTATTAGTGAAAATACTCTTTCAATATTATTATAGTTTTGTGTTGCTTTGCCTCCACAGAATACCAACCTTTTTACCTCGGAGTGCAAATCCTGCATTCCCAAACTTTCCTTCAATGTTACTATGCACGAGTATGGTCTTTTACTGTAGCTGGTATAGTCATGTTGCCACAGTGAGTTGCAGTTGCGGCTAATAGTAACCAATTATTAATTTCTACTTTCACAGTTGCCAGTTCATTTTCTAATGATCTGCACTTGTTTCTGAAAATATAGGACATAACAGACTTTTCAAAAATGCTCTCCAGACATCAGACGAATGGTCAAAATGCAGGGCATGTCCAAGAATTTCCAGACATCTGGTAACCCTAAAAACGCATTAAAAGCTGTTTAAGAAATACATTGGGACAAGAAAGAACCAATGCCTTAGCAATGCTTTCAATAGGGAGCTGTAATGAAAAAGAGGTGACAGCTTTTACTGAACAGAAGTATAGGAAGAGCTTCTATTTAAATAAGCGTGTATTGTTGTAAAATGTAACTTTAATAATGGCAGTTTTATGTGACGTGCAATGCTGTAGCTTGTGATAAGATAAATTAGTTAGTCCTTCATGGGCGGCTTATAATCATGGGCGTCGCGAAGGGTGGGGGGGGGGGGGGGGCAAGGGGTGGCCGCGACCCACCCCCTGGAAGTTGGTCAATGTGCAATCAATTACTGACTATTAAACTACTATTTTAAAATATCAATTTTTATTTAGCACAAATTAACATGGTTATATGCAACAAATATAAATTTTGACAATAAAATAATTAATTAATGTTATCTGATTGCAAATTTCAAACATGTACTCCCCCCCCTCCCCCGGGAAAATGTCTGTCGACGCTCATGCTTATAATATTAAGCGCATTACTTTTATTATAAACAATTAGCTGCGGTCAGCTTTTCTCTCAAATATAGGTATTTGTTTCAGTCCTAGTATCTTATATATTTTTTATATGGCATTCTCCCGTCACGTTTCAATACGCTGTTGATAAACGTAAATTGCATATTTTCATAAGTGCATACGGTAATAGTGTATAATAGTGGCTAGATTACTGTGCATTCATGTATTCGTAGGCTTCGTTTTTCTTGATTCGTAAACATTAGTAATAATTATTTTTAAAATACTGTAGAAATTAAAATGGCATTTGCCAGAGTTCAAGCGTACAATTTATGCTTTCCATTATCATAGACACAGATTATAGATGAGCATAGCTTTACAGCGCTAATAATTTAAATATCACTCTTTGAGATGTCCAAGTTCCGACGGCCGATTCAATAAAATGAGACATTTTTTTTTTTTATAATTGGCAGCAGATATTTTTCACATACTGATGGTGGCATTGCATACTGCCTAGCAGACGAAGTCTGTGAAATGGGGGAAAAGGGTTAGAAAGTACTCTTAAGTGAAAGTACCTATCAGTTTTAATAGTATTAATTTAAAGAAGTATTAATTACCCGAAAACGTAGGTAATACTGCAAGTATACACCAAAAAGAAATTTTGCTTGTAAAAGTCTTAATTGCCGCTATTATAAAAATATAACCTAACTTTTTCTTTTCAGCAAAATGGAAATATTTTGTGCAAGATGTACAGCTCTAAGATCTGTTAGAAGACTGATGAAACACAACGGAACCTCTGTAGAAAAGGATATACACAAGTTTCAAAATGTTGCTGTAAAACATTATTCATTGCAAACGAAAACAAAAAATGTGCATACAAAATTAAAGGCGATATATATTTTATGCACAAGAAAACAGCATTCTTCATTCATTCAACAACATGAAATTAAGATACCAAAACAAGCCCAAGTAGTCATTTGTGGTGCAGGAACAGTTGCAAACTCAGTGGCTTACCACCTTGTTCGGAATGGCTGGAATGACATACTTGTTCTTGAAAATAACAAGTAAGTTTCAGTAATTATTTAGTAGCATGACATCGTACATTTCATAAGTTCCCTTTCTTTTACATAAGATAATGCAAAACTATTGTATCTATCCTGCTCTATTAAATGTCAGGAAACTATAAAAAATAATAAGGATGCCTTAGGATTGGAATTTAGAGTTGATGCTGACTTTAATACTTGTAGAACGTGTAGCCCTACATGATTTCCCAATTTCCTTATAAATGCCACTTGCTTCCTCAAGTTGTTTTACCAATGCAAAACTATGCAGAACTGCGAAGCGACTACAGAATGTAGCAATAGGATCTGTGTAACTAAATCATAATGATTCACAGAAATAGCTGATTTTACTTCTCATTTAATTTGGCAATTCCATTGCACATGCTCAGTAACAAGAAGATGGTCATATTTGTTGTCCTTATGCAGCTATTTTGTTATAAAATAAAATGTTCTAAAAAGAGTAGTTTGTTGGGCTCCAAGATCTACAGGTGACATCATCAACTCCAAATAACATTCCTAAATTAATCAAATCATCTTTTTCATTTTTATCATCACTTTTATTTCGGCTGCAACTGCCAAAACCGAGCCAATGATGCTATCACTTGTAGAGTATAACCAGAGGCAGGTATTTATGCAGATCACGATAATCACGACATTATGATATGCTACTGTTTCTTATAAATATCCATGAATTAGGGGTTTCTAAAGCTAATTTACGGATAAAATAATCGTGATAAATCATGAATTGGGGTCTTAAAAGCCAAATGTTCACAAAATCATGAATTATCCCAATTTGTTTATTTTATAACAAATTTCATAGCATACAATAATAACTAATCGTCATCAATCAACATCAATTATTTATTTCATAGCAGTTGAATTTTTACAAGAAAATTCTAAGAATTCCGAGAATTGGGAGTGCTGACTTTGTCAAGGTCAGCAAGGTAGCTACTGCCTGTGGTTTGTTTTGTTATGTGGAGATGAAAGGGATATTTCCGATTTACAATCATAGAGTCTCTTCATTGAGTAGCTTTTAGTGTATTTTGCTTTATTAAAATTTAGGATTCATCTCAATGTAAAATAAGGTTTAATTTACTTTGCAGGTTGCAAATTATACATTTGTATTGAATTAGGTACCACATGTGATATGCATATTCATGTGCTGTTGAGCATACTCTTTATTTGTTAGAACCAGCACTAAAGTTTGTTTACATTATTTTAGGATTGGCAGTGGCACTTCTCACTTTGGGTCTGGTACTTTGGGTTTGTTTAAGCCTATTGAAGAAAGAAATCTGATTATGTACAGTATTAAGCTTTATAAAGAGCTGCAGGAACTTGGATATGATATTGGTGAGTAATAGTTTGAACAAATTTATTAGAGCAATTTTCTTGTTATTGCTTACAAAGCAATGTTATCACTTCATTGTTGGCGTTGGAAGTATATGATATAAGTCATGAGGTAAGACATGAACAACTTTTACGCATAGGGGAAGCTACTTTCCTTCTTTCCCTCTCTGTAACGGCTGAGAGGGGGGAAAGGCAACAAGCTTGCCGCGAATGAGTAAGCATTACTATAACAGCATGCAGCTGAAGCAATTGCAGTTCACATGAAAGTAATAATTATTATTGGCACATAGCCATAGTTATAGCCAAATCACTTTGTTCTTATGATGCTAGTTTTTACTTTCTCTACTACGTTTAGTAAAGTAGAGGAAATATTGTATTCCACCCAAAAATTTGATGTCGAGATTTCACCAAAAATATGTTTTGAGGCCCCCTGAATCCAAAAAAAAGCATCTTTAGAAAAAGGTCCATGTGTGTGTGTCTGTCACTCAGTCCGTCAGTCAATCAGTCTGTGGACAGCATAACTCAAAAACGAAACCTCGGTTAAAAACCAAAGTTGGTATTTAAATTTAATGTCGTTCAAGGATGCTACACAAAGACTTTAAAGAAAATTGCTCCACCCTAAACTACCCTTTACATGGAAAAATTTTCAAACATTTTGATTTTCTTGAAAATACCTCTAACGATTTTGATTAACATGCCATATGTTTAAGATATTTTTATGACAAATGAAATGCATATCTTGAATTTTCTGGCTATAGCCCATAAAGTCCTATTTACTCTGGATGACTTTTGCATAACCAATAAACCGTAAGAGATAGATAAAATCTTACTCTACAAAAAATGTAGATCTTACTAAAACATATAATTTATGTCTGAATAAATTTTTTTGTAGAGTTAACCATTTCGGAGATATTCCTCGTTATTTGTGTAAGTTTTGGAGAACTTAATACTTCTGTCAAATGGAACATTGCTGTTCATTTTTTTATATGCTAAGCATGCAAAGAGAAAGGAATTTGAAAGCTTTAAAAGATTTGACTATTGCTCAAAGCCTACTGCATTCCCATGTTCCCATTGCACATGCAAAAAAACAAAAAATAAGATACTTTCTGGAAATGTTTATCTCAACTAACACGAAGAAGATAGAAGAATAAGAGTTTGTAAGAATGGTTAGTGCAAGAGTAGAGAAAGTAATGTGAATGCAACACATCAGATTTTTATACACATATATTATTAGCAATATGCACTAAAGCTATGCTAGCGAACTTCACTCCTTCGTGGAAGGAAGCGTGACTTCTGTGCATATATGAGGGTGCAACTTCCCTCACTATCAGTCTTTCAGGTGAAGAGCTGCCACTGCACAGCTAGGGGAATTGCTCATCTTGCCTCACAACCTATGCTAGTAGAAGCACTGTTGATTCTTATATGACATAAAGAATAGGTATTATAGCAGACACAAAATTTAATGATGGGTGGCAGGAGCAGTGGTTCAAACAATATCCAATCGGAGGCCTGCCATGTCTTGAGGTGTTGTATGGATAAATATGCTGTGAAATCATTCTGTAAAACTGCTGATATAAATTTGCACACACATAATTTATTTGCACAACAATAAAAATAAAACTTATGAAGTGGGCAGCTATCAGCTGCCATTAAATTTTGTCTCTGCCATAGTTGCTATATCAAAATACAGACTGAAATAAACACACAGTTGCATTGGAAAACTGCAATATTTATTATATTTACAATAGTCACCTGTGGAAATATAAATGCTGGTCTACTGATCCCAAAACTGTAGCTTCATATCTGGTCCAGTGAATGTAAAAGATGTTCAAAATAAAATTGAGTTTCTGAACATTATGTACAGATAAAATATGATATGAAGCTTTCCTGGCGACGAACATATTCAAGATGTTCTCGGGCTTTGAGCCAGGTGTAGTGATGAAGAGCCATCGATGTTTCGGGAGTGTGCATCTCTCCCATCATCAGGATGATGAATGACTTTTTTTTCAAAAAGGGAGACAGAAAGAGAGTTGGAAATAAAAGAATTGGCTTATTGTGCCAGGAAGGAAGGGTGATGGGAGGAAGTTGGGTTTCATGGGGGTGGATTTAGGGGAGAAGTGTAACGTGTCTGGGTGATAGACTTTACCGAGGCCCTGACCATCACATGCGGGGAGTTGGACGTGGGATAGGATTGAGGAGTGACGGATATTAGTCTAGGACTCTAGGAGAATTAGGATGTTGAAGGAGGTGGCCAGTGTCTGTAGTCATTGGGTTGATTGCGTCCTCTGTATTGCGGAAATGGGTTGCTGGTCGTGGGAGTTCCATTGGGACTGTAGTCAGTAGTGCTGAAGTCTTGATAGGTCTCATAATCAGGTTTAGAACTCTTATCTTGTATTATGGACTCTATGACGAAGAGGAGATTCATGATTTTTGTTTGGAAGTGGGAAACTCTGTCGAGGTTTGATTTGACGTCGGTTTTGATGTCCAAAGTTTGAGAACTGATGTTGTTAAATTCTTGTATTTTCTCCAAGATATGTTGATCATTGGATTGAAGTTGATCAGAAGTAGCTCCAAGGTGACGGTCTTCAGCATCTAGTCGGGAGAGGACGTTGGTGATATGTTGAGAGAGTACTGTCTGGCACTGATGGTGATAGTCTATTGTTGTAGTCCGCCTGGAATTCAGTTGGTTAAGTGCTACGGTGTTGACTTCAGAAAGACCAGTGATCTCATTCCGAGCTGCGGTGATAGCTTCAGCTAGGGTAGCAAGCTGTGAATTAACTGCATTGCTGGTTTCCATGATTATGCTGAGTTGTGCCTCGATGTGGTTAGCAAGAGTGAAGGGACCAGTATATGTACTGCATGCTAGTACGTACCAAGTAGAAAACACCCAGTCTAATGTGGAGGTGGTTCAACGCTCCGTTGGAATTTGTGTTTTCTGAGCCAGTCGATTTCCAACTTTAAGGCTAGTTTCCAGGAGGGACTAAACTGCAATCCAGCATCCCGGTTCAGTGTGCTCTTCTTGGAGGAGATGGACAGAGCCTCCTTAACCCTCTATTCCCAGAAACCGCTACATTTTGCCACAATGGTCGTTTCTTTGAAGTTAGCTCTGTGGTCTTTTAAAGCAGTGCTCCGCCAGCTCTGACTTGTCAGGCTGCATTAAGCGTATGGACCATTCGTGCTCCTTGACTCTGGTGGAAATGGTCCTGCCAGTTTGCCCTATGTACAGCATCCTGCATTCACAGGGGATAGACCATTGTGGCAAAATGTAGCAGTTTCTGGGAACAGAGGTTTAAGGTGGCTCTGTCCATCTCCTCTGAGAAGAGCACACTGAACCGGGACGCTGGATTGCAGTTTAGTCCATCCTGGATACCAGTCTTAAAGTTGGAAATCGACCAGCTCAGAAAACACAGATTCCAGCGGATCGTTGAACCAACTCCAGATTAGACTGGGTGTTTTCTACTCGGTACGTACTATCGGACAGTACATATACTGGTCCCTTCACTCTTGCTAGTCATTCATCATCCTGATGATGGGAAAGATGTACACTCCCGAAACGTTGATGGTTCTTCATCACTACACCTGGCTCGAAGCCCAAGAACATCTTGAATATTATTTACAGATATTGCAAAAGTTCTTATTTATGTACCATAAATAAGATACACTTTTGTTCTTCTTTTAACAGTCTCATTTCCATTTACTTTTTCTTTTTACTTTCTCTACCACATACATAGTAGACAGAGAAGGTATTGCATTTCACCCAAAGAGTTGATACCAAGATTTAACTGAACAGTACATGTTTTGAGGTCCCCTGAATTTAAAAACATTGTTTTTAGAAAAAGATCCCCACGTGTGTATGGCAATGTCTCTGTGAATACAATGGCTCAAAAATGAACTCTTTTGAATATCAAACTGAATGCTATTAACCATTTCCGAGATATTCCTTGTTGTTGATTTAAATTTTCAAATAATTCTACTTTTCTCAAATAGGAAGTCATTAATTTTGTTTATGTGCAAGCCATCACATAGTGACCGGCTCTTAAAAAATTAGACTATCACCTAATCCTACTATATTCTCCTATTCCATTATAACGGGTGATCCAAAAGACTCTGAGCTGGCTGCACTGTATTTTGCCTTTATATGTCCTCGGTGCTCATTGCCAACTGCTGCTGTCATAGAACAGCACAGATGAAGCCATACAACATTTTAAAAACTACTTTTACAGGCTTTACTTATCAATGTTACCAAAAAAGATGCTGAAGTTGGCCACCATATTCCTATACTCCCTTTGCACTTACCATAAAATCAGCAATAATATAATTTCTGCAAATGTTTATCTTGACTAACACGAAGATAGAGGAATATGAATTTGTAGGAATAGTTGGTACAAGAGTAGAAAAAGTCATGTGATTGCATGCGTTGTATTTTTTAGTGCTGTGTTATGAAATTTCATTGGATGTGTTATTAGTTCACTGGAGTATGCAAGTTTTATTGTGTAACTATAATTATAAGAGTGTGGTACAGCAATTGACTAAAGAACCACATGCTGTCTTTTAAATTTCTGAGCCTGAAGACTTCCTTTTGCCCGAAATTTATTGTAAAGTTCATGGATTGTTGTACGACCTGGAACACCCCGAAATCTTTTTGCAAATCACACTTTCACTTGACGAGCTGACGTGAGTTAAGACATGCGAGTCATAAATAAATACATGCTGTGCAGTGCACTTTCAGAGCAGAGAAAAACAAGTTTACCACGTGACCATGCGTACAGCAATTGTGTGTTATTGTGTTTCTGTGTGCACAGTGGAAAAACACTGTGAAACTTGGGATATTTTCTCTTCCATTGCACAAGCTTGTTACTATACTCGGTGCCAAGTACGAAGGGGATTGACAGTTGCTACCCACGTGGTGGAAGGTTCTAAATGAACAGGAGAGGATGGATGCGTCATGGCGATTGTCATAGCAACAGAAGGAGCAACCAATTAGAGCTAAGATGTTTCCATAGCAACACTAAACGCTAAACCAGTGTTGTCAATATTTAACACGTGATTAACATGTGCCTAACCTGCAGTCTAGCAGTAACATAAACCGTGCATCTTATCTTGTTTTCCCTGCAATGTATACAATGTCTTCCTCTACCTCCAGCTTGCAATATTTGTATCAGAGATTGCCTGTGTGCTGACAAGTTCATTTGCATCATTCTATTTGACTTGTATGTAAGTATGTTTGAATCTGTGTACCTGTGCACATGTTGTTAGCATTTACAACTGTCTCACTCTTTTAATAAATAATTATGTCCAAAAATATTGACAAAGACAGCGTAGTCAAACGAAAAACTTAACGTACTCGGGAAGCGAATGAAATTGTGTTTGGTAAGTACATATCCCAATTAAAGAATTATGCAGTTGATGGTATAGCTGAAGAACATGGTCACAAAATTGTTTGGTGTCGCCCTTTTCTAGTGTACTCTAATTTAATTAATTTGGGCTGAAGTAAAGGGTTATGTTGTGCGAAACAAAGATTTCACTGTGTCATTTGTAATAAAGCTACATCAACAAACAGCTGAAAACTGAAAAAGCGGTTACTGATACATAAGTGCAACATGGAAAAATGGACTCTTAGAAGCAAGGTTAGAACAGTTTGTCATTTCCGCAGGTAATTCAAGTAAATACAGTAATAACGCAAGCAAGTCGGATATCAGCGGCATTTCCCATTACAGTATTTCACAGGTATGTTTCTTTTGTTAACATTAATCTTTACAGTGATATAATACTTCTATATTCCATCCTTTGCTTGTAGATGAGCTATTTTACTATTGTTTTCGAATACAAATATAAACTATACCCGCTCTAAATTCCAAATGCAATCCAACCGTTTTCATACACATAATGCTAACACGCTGTCCATGTGGCGCAATAAGTGGCAACGTCGCCTCTCGTTCACAACCAACTGTCAATACCTTTCTTGTTTGGCACCGATAATAAAACCAACTTAGAATCTAGCAATTTAATGTTGCTTCTCCTTATTACATGTAACTATGTCCATATTGCTTGATTTTGGATAAACAAACATTTATTACAATAACAATGTAAACAAAAGAATTGTCTTTAATATACATTGTTAACATTAGGAATAAAATTCAAATTCTTTATTGCTCATATACTTGACATTACAAGTTTTAAGCATTATCACTATGTAAGAAATCATATACAATACATAAGTTTACATGTTCACTTATACATAATAATGTTACACATAATCCAAACTTGAAATGGGTAAAGAATGTTGCCATTGCACATTAAATAAGTTTATGTAACGTTTAAAAACCGTTTTTACCTAAGAGTAGAATTGAAATACCCTACTGTTAATAATAGCTACTACAAAATCTTGATTGGTTACCTCACTTATCGCTTATATTCATATTTTTGTGGGAAAGGGATACAAATTAGGCGTATTCTAACAAATTAATTCAATAAAAAGTTGTTTTCTAGTGCCTTGCATCTGGCAATGAAGCCATTAGCATTAAAAAAGTTAAGGTTAAAAAAGAGGAAGTAGCGTATCCTCATTTTTGTCATTGTTTGAGAAATAGCATAAGTATTTTTGTAGTAATCCTCCAATTTTGATTTTTAACAGGATTCAGACAGTGTGGTAGCATAAACCTTGCACAAACTAAAGATCGCATGATTGCACTGAAAAGGCGTATGGCTTATCACCAAGCAACGGGACTCCATTGTGAGGTAATATGATGATTCACCAAATGTACTATCTTTTGATGCATTCTTTACTTTTGTTCCTCTTGCAATAAAATGTCTTGTGAATTGTTTTTATTTACAGTATTCACCCACTTGAAAAATTCATACCAGACTCTTCCTGCTGGTAAAATCCTTCCACTTGAGCTACCATAGCTCCAATCAACAATGAATTTCTTCCTCATAAAATGAACTTGCATTACATCAGACAGCGGGGATATAGAGGTTTTAGTTATTCTAATGATTTTAGTATGACATGCAATGTCATGTTTTAACTAACATATCATCTAAAGTAATATGCTGTCTTACAGTAGAATCACGATAACTCAACTAATGTGGACTGAGGGGCTGCTGAGTTACCGAAATAGAGTTTTACGGAATAAGGGGTCTGTTATTCACCAGTTGTAACATAATACTGCAAATTACATAAATACATATTCTAGCACAATATAGGAAAAAAATTCTAAAATTTATTACGTATTAATATGTTACCCTTTGTCCAATATCTTAAACACATCCAATTTAATTTCAATTGTCATGTTTGATTGCCTTTTCTTCTTGTTCAACATTTTCATTGGCTCAACACAGTACTATCAGTAAAGCCTTAGAAGCTGCTCTGTAACCAGAAATATATAACTGAAATAGGATTTGAGTCGATTAATAACACTAAACAACATTCACTTTTTAAAATTTCCCAGAACATGTTTCAGAGGCTAGCTTTTCTCCATTGTCAACCGGACATAGACTGAACTTGTGGAGGTTGGTTTCTCCTGTAGACTGCTCTGGCGGTGGTTTTAAGAACTTTGTGGTATATCAAAATTGAAAACTGCTTTTGTTTTTCAAGATGAAGATCTGTTCCCATGTTGACAATTCTTGGTTTCCTGATATGTTTTTTTAGTAATTTTGGATCCGGATTAATGACGTGATTCTCTTTCCAAAAATGGGTGGTGGCAACGGCTGATTTTTCTAAATATTTGTATTTATACGTCTCTGAAATGTTCTTTAGTTCTTGTTTCCAAATTTCTCTTAGTTTTTCTTATATAAACCTGGTTGCAGTTATTGCATTCTATTTGGTAGATTCTGGATTTTTTATTTGCTGCAATGCTGTCTTTAGTGTCTGAACCAAGTAAGTTTATAACTCTATATATCTGTATGTTGTATTCTTTAAAAATCTTTTTGAATTTGTCAAATATCTTTGCGTGGTATGTGAATTTTTTGAATGACATTTCTTCTGTTGGTTTACTTAGAGTGGGTGTTTCTTTTATTAGTTTTTTCTTTTACGCTATATTCACTTTTTTATTTATCCAAGATTTCTGGAAGAATTTTAGAATTCTGTAATTCTAATGATGTCTTTAAGTTGTGTGTGATATTCCTGTGTTGAAAGTGGTATGTTCTATAGCCTGTGAATTAAACTGTTGAAAGCTGCTTGTTTGTACGGTCTTGGGTTGAAGCTATTCCATTTGACATAATTATCTATCTATGTTGATTTTCTGTGGATCCCAAAGGTTATTCTGTTTTTAGTTTTTATGATTTGTAAATCTAAAAATGGAAGTTACCCATCTATTTCTGTTTCTATGGTTAATTTTATGTTTTTTCTTGTAAGTTTAGCAGTTTTTGTGCATCATCAATGTGTTTCCTTGGTACTATTGCAAAGACCATTGCCATGTTTTAAAAATCCATGGGAAGTTCTTGACTGCTCTTGTTTCTAAGGAACTCGTGAAGAGATCTGCAAGTACTGGGGAAAGTGAGTTATCCATTGCTAGTACTGATGTTTGTCTGTAGTATTTAAATTGAAATTGGAAAAAATTTTGTTCTATGCATACTTTTGTGAGCTTGATGTATTGTGAAATTTCTTCTGCAAGTATCTCTATGGATTTTAACCAGTTATTAATTAATTTAGGAAGTTTTTTTTATTGGTATACTAGGAAACAGCAATTCTATGTCAATGATAGAAGTATGTCATCTTTTAATTGTAAATCTTTGGTGTTGTCAACAAATTCAAAGGTGTTTCTGACACTGAAACTATTGAATTTAGGGAAGGACTTGAATTTGCTGGTTAGCCATTTTGCCAAATTATGTTGGTGAGTTAATACTGCTGATTATATCGGTTTCATGCTTAAGTTGAGTTTGCGAATTTTTGGTAGGCCGTAGAGTTTGGGCAAAATAGGATTGTTCAGTTCTACTGTGTGTTTGTATGGTATTATTTTGCTGCTATTTATTGTTTCTTCAACTTTTTGTACTAAGGTTTTCAATGGGTTTTTGTTAATTAGTTCAGATTCTTTCATGTTAAGCATTTCTTCCATTTTGCTGAAATAATCTGTGTTTTCCATAACTACTATTTTGTTTCCTTTGTCGACTTTTATGTATATTACTTTTTTTTGTTTCAAGGAATTGATGTTTTTGTGTTTCTTTGATGGGGTTTAGTATTGAATTCTTCTATTTTTTCATATACAAACACTTATTAAAACATATTAGGAAACTAAGAATTGTCAACATGGGAACAGATCTTCATCTCGAAAAACAAAGACTGAGTTTTCAATTTTGATATATCACAAAGTGATCCGTTATACAAATTCTTAAAACCACTGCCAGAGCAGTCTACAGCAGAAACCAGCCTCTGCAATTTCAGTCGATGTCTGGTTGATAATGGAGGAAAGCTAGCCTCTGAAACATGCTCTGGAAAGTTAAAAGTGAGTGTTGTTAGTGTTATTAGTCTACTCAAATCCTATTTTAATGTGATTCCAACAACACTATCATGAACTTCCAATATTTATTATTATATAACTGAAAGTTGAGCTTACCATGTACAGGGGTATTTTTAGACATGGTGGATGACCTTGCTAGTGACATCATGCAAATTGATAATGAGGGTAATGTCTCTGTTTGCTTCCTTGAAACAAACAAGACACTTTGAGAAGTAGAACTGGAACTGAAAGTACCATTATGAACTGGTTGGAGAATTCAATCTCATTCTGGCAGTTTGTCACAGTAGCTTAATGGTTAGAGCACCTGCCTGGTAAGTGGAGGGTCTGTGGTTCAAATTCCAGCTGTGGCATTGAATTTTTCAAACATTGCCCACATATGGCTTGTGTGTTTAAAAACACCAAGTAAGTTTGTTGGCATAAATAAATAATAAAACATGACACTGCTGATAATGCGAGATGACACTGTGCTTAATCAGCATGGTCCGCGATGTTTATGTACTATACAGAAGTCAGAAGGATAACATAATCCCTTAGGTCTTATAAACAAAAAAGTGAACTCGATGATAAACCACTGTGCAATTCATCATGTCTAAAAAAATACCTTTGTATTGGATAAAGCAGTAAACCTTCAAACCTTCCTACTTTCCTGACAAGTGATTGTGCTATGTATCCACATTATTAGTGGCAAGCTTTTGATTTCGTGACAATGGTCTGCATATGTTCTCACTAGATATCGAAAATCAATACGCAGTCAGCCCTTATGTCACTGTGAGGGAGAATGCGGTAGGTTGTATACATGTACTAACCAAAATTTACCTATATTATTTATACCGTATAGTAGATAATAGAAATTATTGAATTTAACTATAGTGACGGTGCCGTGGCCGAGCAGTTAGAGCATTTGCCTGCTCTAGCCCAGGACCTACATGTGGTTATTATTATTTATTTATGCAACAAACTTACTGTTGGTGTTTTTAAACACACAAGCCGTGTGTGGGCAAAGTTTGAGAGGTAGAAATACGAACTGGTTTGAGAATTTAATGCCATTCTGGCAGTTTGTCACAATAGTTTAGTGGTTAGAGCGTCCGCCCGGTAAGCGGAAGGTCTGTGGTTCAAATCCCAGTTGTGGCATTGAATTTTTAAGTTCCAGTTCTACCTCTCAAACCTACATGTGATATTCGTGGTGGACGAAACGGCATCAAGGCGGGTTTTCTCCACGCTTTCCGGTTTCCCCCCACCTCTCACTCCATCAATTGCTCATCATCACCTTTCTAATCATTCATTTTGCCAGTATTTCGTTTCATTCTCTTCCTTACTATCATACCTGGTGCTTGGCTGCAAAAAGATTATTCTGAGTCACTTTGTGTGCCTCCACAGCAGGTTCCGCACTCTGCCAGATGAAAAGTAACCTAAGTGCTCAGTGATTCTGATACTAATTTATGGCTTTCTCACTAAAAGTATGCCACCTTAGCAGATTTTACTCCTATATAAGAGTTAAAACTTTTGGAGCGAATGTTATTAATTGCTTCTTGGGTGATCAGCCACACCAAATCTATAAAATTCAAGCTTTTGGGCATTTTACACTCCATTGGCTTCATCAGGAACTAATGCCAGGGTAAAAAGCATGCCAGCACTGCAGTAGGTGCCCAACACACACTGTTTAATGTGCTCTTGGGTTGTGGCAAATGATTGCAGTGTCCAGCAGATCAGGACATTTCTCCCTAACATCATATTGTACCTGCCTCAGCAAGATGTCCCTGTGGTACTCTCCTATCACTGTTCACTCATGAGGAACAAAGTTCCACACAGGAATCCCCGATGTCATATGTGGCAGTCACCATCCATTTCATATGGGAAGGATTCAGACAGGACTTCTGTAGCATATCCAGCACATCGCCACTCTGCAGATTGAAGTTTGAGCTCTGGTTTATGTGTCCTATCCAAAATTCATAATTTACTATTATTCATGAAAGGAAGTGATCTCAGTCCTGCTAGGCATTTGCATCTATCTTTGAATATCTATCAAAGCATGTGATACCCATTTTTATGGAATTTTACACAGGTTCAGATCTTAACACAATATCATGTGGATAGCGTGTTCCTAGACATTTTATGTGCTGTCTAACTTCATTAGTGTTTGTTGTCTCCATCCAAAGCAGGTACTCAATTAATGTACATGCTACATTGGACAACACACTCACAGATCTTGCAGAGCATTGCTGATCACTGGTTGCTTCATATCCTCGCTGAAACTCTCCTGTGGTAGGGCATTATTCCCAACAGCTTGTCCAGTTCCCTGCAACATTCTCTGGAAATCTCCAGAAGAATTGCTATTTTGATGTACAGTACTGCTCAAACATGATATATATCCATGTGGCATGGTGGGCGCTGGATAACTGATTTTACATTGCTCTCTGTGCTCATAGAGCCATACCAGCACTATTTGATATCACTTTACAACAGGACTGCCTTCCCCATTACACATATCACCTTGTGCTTCTATAACAGTTTTTGATACAAAAACATAGTTGCCATGACTTATGTCCCAACCCTCGTATTAAATTCTAAATTTTATTTTATTTTTGCAAACTGTAACAAGTCAAAAAGATCTTAAATAATGTAGTCATCCTCCATGGTCTATGGGTAACATGCTTAGCCTCTACATCCGAAGATTGTAGGTTCAAACCTGGTGCAAGGTGACGGATATTTTTTCAGGTGTAAAAGTCCTTAGCATGGCTTCCTTTGGAATGTAAAACTGGTGGTACTGTGTCTTAGATTTACAGTATGCAAATGAACCTCAAGCTTAATAAAGAGGCCTCTGAGCAAAATTAAGCAGTCTTTCATGCCCAATATAGAATGGAAGGCAGAGAACCATCACAGTTAAATAGTGTCCACAAATAAAGGTTTAGTTTCTGAAATGACTTTTAACACTAATGCAAAAAGTGATTTTCTAAGATACTAAAGCTAGAGACTTCATTTGCACAGAAGTTACTAGCAATTAAAGAATGATTATCAAAGTTTTGTTTCAGAATGTAGTTGCATTTTTCAGTTATTTTATATTTGATTAATTAAAAAGAAAATACATCTCCTCCCACAGACAATGAATTCCAAATGTCAATTTGTTAAAATAATGTAACCAATTGTCAAATGAATGCAGTCATATAGTGGATAGCTTTCAATTTAAAAAATTTCATTCTGTAAAGTGGAAAAATCAAAATACAAAAATGGTATGTGTTATATGCAAACGTTTTTTAAAGACATCAATCAGAACTTGTAACAAAATTTCAGTTTAATAGTTCATTGCATTTAGAACATTTTCAGACCCCTTTCTCTATTTTTGTCGAAGATTAATTTTGAATATGAGAAAATTGTAATACAATTGAGCATAAGAAAGGTTTTATAAAGTTTATTCCTACAGGTCACAATGTATTGCAGTGCTTTAAAATGCTTGCCATCCTCCTGTGTGTTAAAGGTACATTTTTTGCACCAAAAATAAACAAATAACTGTTTTGACCAAAGCTGTTTAACTAGACAATAAACAGCTGATACATTTGTGACAGGTGGTTGCAACATCAGAATTGAAGAAATTGCATCCATATTTATGGACAGATGACCTGGAAGGTGCAGTCTTGGTTCCAGAAGATGCCATAGCAGAACCACAAGCTGTGTGCAAAGCTCTAGCAGACCTAGCTATGAAAGGAGGTAAGCCTTATAAGCGTGGAGTTCCTTTGGAGCCTCATAAGTGAAACTAAACAAAATAAACACACTAAAATATTAATTTATATTGTCATATTTCAAAATGTAACTATTTTTATACCATGTCATCAATTTGAATGGGCCTGCTCCTTGCGGCACCATAACGGCAGGGCACACAGTGCCCATCCACCAACACTCCACTCCTCGTGCGGCCGACAGTAGAACATGAAAGGCTAACTAAGTAACATTATTCATTATTACGAACATTTAATGAATCTTTACACTGCTTACCTTTTTCAAAGATGATGTTGAAAATGTTCTCTTTGTGCTGTGAGACAGGTATTACAGCTATTATTATTATACTATTATTATCAAATTTAACTGTTTCCTAATAACATTTTTACGTTTTAAGCAAAGATTCAAAAACTGAATATCTACAAGAGTATGCCTTTTTTGTGTATAGTTACATGAAGTTTTAAATATAATTTAATTTCAGGTTGAGCTCCATTAAAATTTTGATTAAATAAATGTTATGATATTCTAAATTATCCGTCATAAACTGGAAATTGCATCATAACTAAGGAACCAATGCTTCAAACTAATTATGGTATTCAATGAAAAACTGAAGCTATTAACAGTGAAGCAATGTTATTGGTCCACAAGATGGCAATCCAAACAAACAGCTTACACATTGACAATTTAAAAGTTGTATGAAACCTTGGTTTATGATTAATTTTCAACAACTTACACCAAATACAAAAGATAAGTGAAGCTGAGTCTCCAAACATGTGTTATATTTTTTTATTTATATTGCTTCACTGTTAATACATAGCTTCAGTTTTTCATTGAACAAACTTTTGTATTTAACCAACTACATTTTTTAATTTTAAATTAGCAATAAGAATATTTAACGAAACGTATTATAGGAAATTTAAGTTCAGAACGATGTACAGCAGAACCTCACTAATCCGAATTAATTTGGGGTGTTGTCTGTTTGGATTCGGAAATGTTTGGATTATCCGAAAAATAAAAAAAAATCTATATAAATTCAGCTATAGAATTAGTAACTACAAGGTAACATAGCATAGCAATGTGAGGAAGTGGCAACATTATGATAAATATGACAAGCATAATGACAATGTATTCAACATAAAGACAATGTATTCTTCTGACCTGTGGACATAGCTGATCACATGCGACGTATGTAGGCAGTTTGTTTGTGTCATTCTACAGTAATTTGATTTTTGCTCATAAATTACAATATAGGTATGTATACATATATACTTACATATTTACAAGTTACAACAACAATGTAATATGTACAGATTTTAAAGTCTTAGGCTACACAAGACTAACAATACTATTACTAACGTTTATTACAATTGAAATTCAGTTCATCAAAATGAATATTAACAAAAACTGTATTAATATTTATTACTCTAAGAATTCATCTATTGAACAGTAACAACCTTGGATACAATATACAATATTTTTTCAGTTCGCTTTTAAACTGCTTTATATCTTGAATTTCCTGTATGTGCATTGGTAAAGAGCTTACATGTATAGTGGGTTTTGATTTAAATCATTTTAGTCCAGTGGTATTCTATGAATTCCATAATGCTGCAATTTGTTTAATAATATTTTATGGTCTACACAATCAAATGCTTTACTCAGGATCAAGAAATATACAACTATTTTGTTCCTTATTTTCTAAATTGTCTATAATAAATTTGACTATTTCTATTATTGGGTCTTTGTTTGATCTGCCTTTCCTGAAGCCATACTGCAAGTTGTGTAAAATTCCATGTTTTTCAATGAATGAAATGATTTGCTTTGCAATTATTTTTTCCAGTACTTTCGAGAGTGAAGAAACCAATGTTATTGGACTGTAGTATATCTTGTTTTGATAACCCTTAATATGACTGATTCATTTCATTTTCCTTTAAACCATGCTCTGTTATTGCTAACACATCTGACTTATTTTCATGCAGTAATACTGAAAGTTTGTCTACTTTGTTTCCCAGATACAGCATATTTTGGTGCATAATTTTTCAAACTCATCTGTTTTTACATTATTAGTATTACTGATACTGTAATAAAACATGCTGAATACCCCCTCCCCATCCCCATAGACACACACACATGCACATACACATGCACATGCCACTTATGGTGCAGTTTTATTCTTCCTTTTTTTTCCCCCCCTAAAAACATGTATTTCTCTGAAGTCATGATGTTGAATTTTTGAGTGGAATGGAATACTTTCTTTACCTAGAGAAAGAAACATAAGTATTTATATGTATAATTTGCAGAACAGAAGGGTAAAGAAGGTCATGTGAAAATTTTAAATCATATTTTTTTCTAAATTGTGCTTCCTATTTAATTATGTAAATCATATGTATGTGCAGGAGCCCGCTATGTGGAGAACTGCGAGGTGCTTGGAGTGCTGACTGAAAACTTGCACGTGAAAGGAGTTGAGACAAGCATGGGAACTGTGTTATGCCAATACTTTGTCAACTGTGCTGGCATGGTGAGAGCAATGCTATA
Organism: Tenodera sinensis; assembly: GCA_030765045.1. NCBI lineage: Eukaryota > Metazoa > Arthropoda > Insecta > Mantodea > Mantidae > Tenodera > Tenodera sinensis. Next base: position 28,777,318 of record CM060967.1, read on the forward strand.
ACAATCCAAATGTGACACTTAACCTCTCTCCAGGCACACATCACATTTTAATCCAAAAGGAGGTAAAGGGTCCCTCTGTATAACAGTCACATCTAAACTTACACTGTTAAGGACTTATAAGCAGTAAAACAAAAAATATGTATGTATATTGTTGTTAAAAGTAATGTTTATGTTTGTGATTCTCAGTGGGCCAGAGAGCTGGGTATGAAGTGCTCGCCAAAGGTCAGAGTTCCATGCATTCCTGCTGAACACTTCTATGTCACCACACCACCATTTTCTCCTGTACTGGACCATCAGCTTCCCAACATCAGGGATTATGACTCCCACATATATGCACGTGAATGGGGAGGAGGGCTCATGATTGGGGGTTTCGAAATGGAGGCCAAACCTGCCTTTGGGGGTGGCCCCATTCCAAGAGATTGGAAGAACCACCTACCACAAGACTGGAAACATTTTGGTAAACAATTTATGAAGTATTCAATAAAAACCTGAAGCTATTAACAATGAAGCAAAGTAAATCTACTAATATAACAAATACAGTTGAGCATGCTTTACACGTAAGCAAGTTCTAAATAATTTGTATTTATATGTAAATTTTTGTAAGTCCTGGCAAAATGTAATTTAGAAATGTGTTAATAGAACTAATGTATACATAGTGCATTTATGCATAATTTGCTATTTATACATATTAAATTTCAGTAAAATGCAATTGAGTTTTATGTAATTATATTGAGTATATGGCATATGCTATCTTAAAAGAAACTCAAGGTGTATATTCTTTATCTCTGTTGACAAAAATGCAAGCTGAGCGAGCAGCTTTTCAACAAGGAAATAAAAGATAAAGACATTTGCTGGTAGAGCCGGCTGCTTTCAGCACAACAAACAAGCAAGAAGTCATACAAAGTTTTGGTATCTATTATTTTTTGTTGAAAGCGATTTTCTCTTTCAATTCTCAATTGCTTTCAATCAGCCATGGAGAACAGAAAAAGGAAGTGTTACACACTAAATCAGAAAGTAAGATCATGCAGAGAGGTGGAACTTAATCCACACAAAACCAAAGCCAAAATTCCTTCAGACTTAGTAATTGCTTATACCACGCTCTGTACAGTCCTCAGTAACAAAATGAGGTGTATGCACTTAATGGAAGAAACGTGAAACAAGCCAAATTAACGATTTCTTTAAAGCAGGACTGAATTCAAAATAATGTTTTCTTTGTACACATCTTTGTTGTTTGTAAAATTTTACACATGTGTTGTTGTTGATCTAATGTGCAGGATTTTGATCCATCAGTTTTTCCCTAGCCAGCCAATATAAATTATGTATCTTCCCATGTGGTACAGCTTTCCTCAATTCTGGGCATTCCAGTAGGTGTCCTTCATTTAAAATCTTGTCAGCATTGCAGATCTTACATGCATTGTCGCTTATAAAACCAAACCTACGTATATGTTCCACCAAACGGTCATGTCCATTTGGCTAATCTGAAGTAAGCAACTGCTTCTTTCCATGGAAAATTTTTTATTTTTTGTACTATTTCTTTTATGTTAGAAACATTTCTTAGGAAATTTCCTTTTGGATATTATGTTAGTATTTTTGTTCTATACTAATTTTGACATTTTTTAGTTTCACATCTAATCCACAAGACTTCATAGGTTTCGAGTGTAACACTGCTTCCTTTTTGGCTAGAAAGTAGGCCACTGTATTGCTTCTTTTTAAAAAAATATGATGCATTATCAAAGTCTCATTTGTAAGTAATTCTGAGTTGCAAGTAATTTTCCCTGCTCCCTTTGATATACACACAAATCTGGTTTATCACTATATAGAGACTATAGGCTTCTCTTATCTTTTATATATAGTGTAAGTTGTTGAATAATTAATGACCAACTTAAGTTTCACCAGACTTCAGTGGTATTCTCAAGGCACACTGTTATTTTGGGTCGCCATCATTACAAATGTTCTGTGATGCATCTCTATTACCAGTCATATAAAGTAAAACAAATTTGTTAATGGAATCAATAAGCAGTATTTCAGAATTCATAATACCGCCCCTATTTTTCAAAATGAATATCTTTTCTCTATAACCATTAAATCTATGGGTCCATTTAATTGTTTTAATAAATAATTTAACCTATGGATTTATTTCATGATTAAATGACCAATAGTGATCTGCCAAAGCTGATTTATCCATCTGTTTATATTTAATATTTCTAAAAGTTCTAGTTCTAGTTTCCAAATGACATTTAGTTTTACTAATGTAAACCCTGTCACAATCCAAACAGCTAAAGTGATAAATGCCAGATATTGTATAATTTGAAATTTTATCCTTTTTAGAAAAATTAAAAAAAATATTTTATATTATGTTTATTTTGAGGAAGCAGGTTTACTTCAAGTTCTTTAAAAAGTTTTGTTGATTTTTTATTTTTATTTAAAATTACAATAATCTTTCTTTCTTTTTCTTTTTTCAGGATGGAAACTTCTTTTACAGCTTTTTGATATATAAATTTCTCTCTTTTTATGTATAAAACCTGTGTTAAAACCAATATTAGTGCTGCATAGGAAGGATGGAAATTTGTGTATAATTCATATCAATTTAGAGTCACAAATAGAAATGCATAAGTAATTCTGAAATAAGAAGTAAAAAGATTGAATAATCTGCTAGTGATGGCACATAAAAGAAATGATGATTAATTGGTTTTGGTAGAAGTAGGTTCATGTAAGAAAAAGTGAAATAATAGTTCGTCAGAAAAAGACTCACAATCATGCTTCAGGTGAGAAATAATTTGAAAAATTTTGCTGCAAAGAAATTATCTGAATAGTTTCAGACAATGGTTTAAGAATTTGTTAGAAAAGAATTTATGTATTATTTATTTATTTGTTTGTTTGTGCTTGTTTGTTTGTTATTCATTCATTTATTTACTTATTTACTTACTCACTCACACTCACTCACCTCACTCACTCACTCACTCACTCACTCACTCACTCACTCACTCACTCACTCACTCACTCACTCACTCACTCACTCACTCACTCACTCACGTATCTATTTATGCCAACAAAGTTACTGCTGGTTTTTTAGCACACAAGTCGTCTTTGCCCCCACTTGGCTTGTGTGTTTAAAAACACCAGCAGTAAGTTTGTTGGCATAAGTAAATAATAATTACTATCTAAGGCTATTTAATCCCGGGACATAAAGTACTTACACTTGTAAGCTGTCCTTGAGGTATTTATCTCTGATGTGAGATTCCCGGGAAAAATACGAATCAGTTGGAGAATTCAGTGCCATACTGGCAAGCTGTCACAGTAGCTCATTGGTTACAGCAGCTGCACGTGAAGTACAAGGTGTGTGATTCAAATGCTGGCTGTGGCATTGAAATGTTTAGTTCTGTCTACCTCTCAAGAATTGATCTGTTAAAAACTTCATCTTAAACTCAAATAAAATGAATATTTGGAGAAATTTGCACTTTATCTAAAGAAAATCCTTGTCCCTGCCATTTATCAACTTTATCTGCTACCTGCTACATACAACCCTGAAACAAAGAATTCATTGTTCATGCAAGCAGCAATGCATCATCTTAAACTGCTACATTTAAAGCCTCAACACGAGGCTAGATTAAGTAAAAAAGAGGGACAATTTGATTTCCTTTTAGGCTGCTATAACTGAGTGCTGAATTACAATTCATTTCAAACAGCTGTTTTAAGTAATTATTATTTATTTATGCCAACAAACTTACTGTTGGTGTTTTTAAACACACAAGCCGTGTGTGGGCAAAGTTTAAGAGGTAGAACCGGAACTTAAAAATTCAAGAATGGCTTGAGAATTTAATGCCATTCTGGCAGTTTGTCACAATAGCTCAGTGGTAGAGCGTCCGCCCGGCAAGCGGAAGGTCTGTGGTTCAAATCCCAGTTGTGGCATTGAATTTTTAAGTTCCGGTTCTACCTCTTAAGCTGTTTTAAGTTTTCAAAATTGGACTGCCTACTGTTCAAATAATGCAGACTTACATATTGAAAAGCTTCTTTCAACATTAACAGAAGATACAGGGACATGCTTAACGCAACAAATATCACTGGTTTCCAGCTCTTTTTCATCCAGGAAATACACCTTACCTTCTGTACTTATTTTACAAAATTGTTATATTTAGTCACACATATTACTTAAACTTTAATGCTGTATCTATAATGCCATATGTACATCACATGTATGACACTTGTACATCTATTTGCTTTTTTGCTAAATCCCAAGACATGTGTTTGTTATTATGGAATTGATGTAAATTGAAATTAAACATAAGAATTCCACTTTCAGGACCTCTATGGGAAAAGGCTATGCATCGACTGCCAATACTGAAAGATATCCAAAATGCTAAGCTTACAAACTCCCCTGACAATTTCACACCAGATGGACTTTGGATTTTGGGAGAAGTTCCAGAGGTAAATAAGCTTAAGTTCCTATTTTGGCAGTTGTCAAAAATGTTTATGATGTAATAAAATTAACAGTTTCCACTGTGATGGTGGGCTGTGCTTGCAGTGTTGTCAAATCTGTGTTGGACAAGTGAGAAACTAGGCTTGCAGTGACATTAAAATATTTGCTGTGAATAAATAGCAGACCTTGCATGCTTTTAGTCTATTTTGTTGTGGATAAATATTTTAATTAGCAGATAAATTCACGAAATGGCAGTATTGACTTTAGTTGGACTGTTTAATGTGGGTTTCTTTTGCAGCGTGAATGTCATAATTACTGATTGTTGGTACTGGTTATGAACAGCCAAATGCACTAAACACAAATTAATATAATTTGCATGTTTAATAGGCATAATATGGTTTTATTTTGTCAAATTCTGATTTGAATTTTCAATGCAGGTGAAAAACTACTTTGTAGCAGTGGGAATGAATGGAAATTCGTTGCAAGGAGCTGGTGGTATTGGAAAGGCAGTGGCAGAATGGCTTATTGAAGGTGAACCAACAACAGAGCTAATATCTTTTGATATTCAACGCTTTCTTGACTTGCACAACAACAGGAAGTATCTGCTGCAGCGCACAAGAGAAGTAGTTGGGAGGTTAGTTATTATTGATATCTTTCTCCATAGCTTCAATGATTTTGGTAGCCAGTTATCACACAACTATAAGAAACAATATGGAGGTTATAGAAGGTCACAACTTTCTTTTAATGTTTGCATTTATCTCAACCATATTATCTTATTGCTGTTGATTGCAAGAGCCGTTCAAAGTTGTAAAATTCTCTACTTCAAAACAATGGTTTTTGAGATTCAAACCTTGTTAGTATGCTTTCACTAGCAACACTATACTGTTTATTACTCTGTTTATGCTTGGTACCTGGATATTTAACATATATTTTACTTTCTCTAAAACTACATTTAGTAGTTAAAGAAAGTATTGTATTCTACCCAAAATTTGATATTGAGGTTGCACCAGACACTATATTTCATCGCATAATGGTCGCACCTTTGACTTATACACAAGCAATCAGGACATAAGCATTTCACTACACAATCGTCACATTAATATTCCAAGTATCAGAAGAGAACCTCCCCCATTCAATCCTTAAAACTCATAGTAGTTTCCTAGAAAAGGTAACACAGATTAAATCCAAATTGAACATTCCTAACACCAGAGAAAATCTACTTATAAGAGAAAATCCATTGGAATTATTGCAACCTACCTTCAATTTGGAATTAATAGAGGAAATAAGTAAATCAGACACACCAAAAGAAATACAAAAACTTCTAGCTCTGGAAACAATCAATACTAGGTATCCCACAGAAGAATGGCTGCACATATATACTCATGGATCCTCGAAGGAAAACCTTACTGGAGCTGGAGTTACGTGTTCACATTTTTCCTTTTATCATTCTGTTGGCAGAGACACAACAAATTATGATGGAGAAATAGAGGCTATATACATTGCTCTCCGACAATTATTAAATCTTCCCTTAAATAAATTTAACAAGGCAGTAATTCTTTCAGATTCTAAAGCTGCAATTCAGGGAATATATTCAAATACTACAAAGAAGTCAACAAAAATTAGAGAATGCTACAAAATGTTAACACAACTCCAAAAAGTTAATAAGACTGTTCATCTCCAATGGATTCCAGCACACTGTGGAGTCATGGGGAACGAAGCTGCAGACTCACTTGCAAAGAAAGGCACAACAATAAAACAAAAGTCTAAATTCAATTTCTCATATTCCTCAATAAAACGCTTGATCATAAAAAATTTTTGTCATTCATATCTACAAGAAATAGAAACAAATGCCAAAGATAAAAAATGGATTACACTACTTTCCAATCCAGATATAATCCCCCAGAGACCAAGGAAAACAGCTGTTGCAGCCTTGCGACTATTGACAAATCATGACTGCTTAGCAAGTCATCTCTACAGAATAGGTATCTCAGCCTCACCAATATGTGTCCTGTGTAACGATCCAGCAGAAATGAATGAAGAACACTTGAAGACCTGTGAAGCATTAAGATCAGAAGAAACTACAGTTCAAAAGTATTGGAAAGCACGAATGCTAATGGCTTCATTGCCAGATGCAAGGCACTAGAAAACAACAACAACAACATATTCCAAGTATTCACTGTAGTGAAGTATTGAAAATGAGCCCTGTTGCAACCCGTTAGGTTCAGGAGAGAGTGCTGGGTATGCAGCATTCCTCATTGTCTGTGCCACCAGTTTGCAGATTGTCATGATGGCAGCTTGCCCATCTCGATGAATCTGATTGGTTCAAGTACCTAAAATGCAGAAATTAGCAGACATGACTAAGTGATAAACAAATGGAGTGAACTATTTGGTTAGCATGTGCCAAATCAGTAACCATCTTATTCTTCAATTGGGAAGTCAGTTGTAAATTTAATGACATGCCTGCAGTTGCCATGGTAGCTCAATTGATCAGACAAATCAGAAAAGCTGTGGTTTAAATCCTAACTAGGATTTTTCAATGAGATTCTACAATCCATGCATGTTGTTAGCTTATGCTGGATTTCTGATAATGAAGTCATTAATCCTCTTGCTCTCCAATATTTTTCACTGATGTATGGGGCGCTAGGAGCGGCCTTGTGTACTTGAAGGTGGTCTTGGTCCATTTCCTCTTGCAGAGTGGTGAAGAATATATCCCAATTCTGTTCAAATGTTTTGCCAGACAATCATGTCCTGTAATCAATCTGAAGGTTGCAACTGCCATTTTTCGAGGATACTCAGGAATTACTGTTTGAATGTTTGGTAGTTCCCATCTTTTATTCTTTGATTTTTCATATTAATATTTTGCAATAATTTTTTTGAATTCAGAGTTGACTGATCTTTTAGCTGCATAAAATGGTAGATTAACTATAGATTTCTGTATACTGCTGGTATCCTTTTTTTGCAAGAAAATCAGCTTTGTTATTACCACTCAGTCCACAGTGAGCTGGTATCCATTGGAAGACTAGGTGTTTTTGAAGTGCTGTTAGATGGGTAGGGATTTTCCAACATTTTATAATTGTTTGGTTTTTTGTTGACAACTTGAAAGTAATTGCTATAATTCCCGCCCTGGAATCTGAGAGATTGCTTGATGAAAATGTGAAATTCTATACAAAAGATTTGCTAGGGCCATTCAAATTGCTTCAATTTCTCCATCAAAGATTTGTAATAGGAAAAGAGGTGACATGTGACTCCAGCACCTGCTCCATCTTTGTTTGATATCAATGATCCATCAGTATAAATATGAAGCCATTCGTGTTCTGGAAATCTAGTATGGATTGTCTCTAATGCCAATAATTTTAGAACACTAGTTGCAGTTTCACTTTTCTTAACTTCTTCTGTCAGGTGTAAGTAATATGTATTACTATATGTTCTACATTCTTCTTGATGTCTTGAATTTTGGAAAGAAAGCTCTCCTGAGTCTTTAGTGTGTGCATAAAATTTCTCTTGTGCCATGTATCGAATGGGAGTCTGATCAACTTTTTGTGTTGAATAAGAGCTGCTTTTTCTATTTCATATTCAATAGGATATTGGTTGGTTAGTATTTCCATAGCTGGTATTGGTGTGGTTTTGGTAGCACATGTAATTAGTCTCAGACTTTGGTTTTGAAGCATTTGAATTTTTTTTTTTTTTTTGTATTTACTGTTACAAGAACTTCACTGCAGTAAGTAAATAATGGTTAATTAGGGAAAATGAAGCTATTAACAGTGAAGCAACAAGATTCTAAAGTAAGAACAAATTAGAAACTAAAAACTTCACTTATCTTTGTAATATTGCAAGTTGTTGGTGCAAAGCTGACTAAAGTTTTGAGTTGACTCCAACACATTCTCAAAGCTATACAAACAAATTTGTCACCAAAGCTACAGATATTCATTTTAATCACTAATCTCTGAAAACAAAAAACTATAAATGCAATCTATAGGAGGTATTTCAAAGTTCATAACATGGTTCCTGTTTTTTAAAATAAATATTTTTTCCCAAACCATTAAATCTATAGGTCCACTTAATTGTTTTAATAATTTAACATCTGGATTAATTTCATGATTAAATGACCAAAAATGATCTGCCACAGCTGATTTCTCAGTTTGTTTATATTTAATATTTACCAATATAAACCTTATCACAATCCAAACATCTAAATTGATAAATGGCAAATTTTTTATAATTTGGTATTTTATCTTTTTTAGAAAAATTTAGTAAATTTTGTACATTAAATTTATTTTGAGGGACCAAATTTATTCCATATTCTTTAAAAACCTTTGTAAATTTTTTATTGGCCCATGGATGGTAAGTAAGCTTTTTAAAAATACAATTCTTTTATTTTTTTGAGGGTAGAAACTTCTTTAACAGCTTATTTATTTATGCCAACAAACTTACTGTTGGTGTTTTTAAACACACAAGCCATGTGTGGGCGATGTTTGAGAGGTAGAACTGGAACTTAAAAATTCAATGCCACAGCTGGGATTTGAACCACAGACCTTCCGCTTACCAGGCAGCTGCTCTAACCATTAAGCTACTGTGGCAAACTGCCAGAATGGCATTGAATTCTCAAACCAGTTCATATTTTTTCCTGGTAAACCACAAAGGCAGTCTCACATCAGAAACAATTACCCCAATGGTGACTTACTATTGCAAGTACTTAATGTCCCAGGATTAAATAACCTTCAGATAGTAATTATTATTTATTTATGCCAACAAACTTACTGTTGGTGTTTTTAAACACACAAGCCGTGTGTGGGCAATGTTTGAGAATTCAATGCCATTCTGGGAGTTTGTCACAGTAGCTCAATGGTTAGAGCAGCTGCCTGGTAAGTGGAAGGTCTGTGGTTCAAATCCCAGCTGTGGCATTGAATTTTTAAGTTCCAGTTCTACCTCTCAAACAATATATATATATATATATATATATATATATATATATATATATATATATATATATATATATATATATATATATATATATATATATATATATATATAGTTCATCATTGAGTAATGAATTTGTTTGTATAGCTTTAAGAATGAGTTGGAGTCAACTCGAAAAATTGTCAGCTTTGCACCAAGGAACTTGCAATATTACTAAGAAAAGTGAAGTTTTTAGTTTCTAATTTTGTTCTTACTTTAGAATCTTGTTGCTTCACTGTTAATAGCTTCAATTTCTTTAAATAGTTATGTTTGTTCATTAATTATATTGAAACCTAATTGATTGTACATATAACTCTATTTACACCTTATGTTTTTGACTATTGTATTACCTCATTATTTAAAACTGATGAGGCCAATATTTGCGTATTGAAATAAAAGGGTGAATAAATATGGTGCTTCTTTAAACAGGCACTATTTAATACTACATCCTCTTCAGTGTGAGTACAAGTATGCCCGCAAGCTGCGATGTTCACCATTGTACAGTGTACTAGAGAAGCGAGGGGCAGTGTTTGGAGTCAGAATGGGATATGAACGTCCTCTTTATTTTGACAGTAACTACAAAGGTTAGTTAAATAATATTTTACATCTGTAAGAATGAATTTATTGATCAACTATTGCACCTTATGTAGTTACTACAGAATGGAGAGTAAATTAACAATGGAACACAGACACTTATAAAATTCACTTCAACATATTATGTTAATTTTGATACTGTCACAGTAGCAATATAATAAGAAATGTCAGCTGCTTGTTACTTTTTGAATTGTTCATCATTGAAGCGACAGTGTAATTGGTGTGAAACAGCATCTCTTAAAAATAAGCTTTAATGCAGTTGAATGTCACTGAGGTTGTAAAATAAAAAGCTTGCTTTGCTAGGTATCTTTCTGTATACTTCATATTGCATTTTTTTATTTCTTTAGATAGCCTATTATACATATCTTTCCCAATACTTTCAACCGCTCTGTTATTTAGAATGTTGCTAAGTGTGGTCCTAAAATAATCTGTTTTGTTTCTCTCATCATATGAATGTATATTACAATTTTTATATATATATATATATGTTTCCTTCTATTACATATTTTATAGTTTCATAAATACATATGCATGGAACAGAATATGCAGGCTCTTAAATATGGGTTTACAGGTGGCTATTTCATCTACATTTGCAATAATTTATAATGGCTTTCTTCTGTAATCTGAAAATGTTTAAAATATTGTCACCGCGCCCGCCGCATCTAATTGCCGACAACCGCAGTGTCACCCATCGCATTATTGTCGGCACTACCGCAAAGGAGCCGAAGGAAAGAGACAGAGAATGGCCGCATTGTTGGGGCGCTTGCCGAAAGAGAGAAAAGGATAGATTCTTCTGGAGTCTTCTACTTTGTATCTCGCCGCAATAAGTGAACGTTCCTGAAGCTTCCAGAATAGTGCCTGGGAGATATCAATAGCGGTAAAGTGTGAGAAGAGTCAGTCAGACGTATGTGAAGCGTTGAGTAGTCGTGCCGACGGAAACAAGAGACGATGTGAAGCGTTGTGCCGACGGAGAAGGGACAGTTCTTTGTGTTACGAATTCGGAGTCGTGCTGTTGGAGAATTGGAAAAGACTTTCTTGCTGTTGCAACAAGTGTACAAGTTACTGTTTACGGAAATAAAAGTGTTTCTTTATCTCGACTACATCTGTCTACTTTACTTTTCAACACAACCAAAGTCACACTGGTGTCAGAAGTGGGATCCGTCGAATTACTTCTAGTTTCGTTACATCGTCGTTAGAAGTTGCAACGTTAGAACCAAGATGGAGGGAGATTCGGAAACCAGGATGATGGCAATGATGAAAGAATTATTCGCCGAGCTGAAAGAGATGAAGACGGCAAACGACAACCTCGCTGCCAAAATGGAAACGTCAAACCACAACCTCGCTGCCAAAATGGAAACGAGAAACGACAACCTCGTTGCCGAGCTGAAAGAGATGAAGACGGCAAACGACAACCTCACTGCCAAAATGGAAACGTCAAACAACAACCTCGCTGCCGAGCTGAAAGAAGAAATGAAGGCGGCAAACGACAACCTCGCTGCTGAACTGAAAGACATGAAGACGACAAACGACAACCTCGCTACAGAAATGAAGACGGCAAACGACAACCTCGCTGCCGAGCTGAAAGAGATGAAGACGGAGCTATCGGCGAAAATTGATGGCGAACTGATTGGCGTGACGGAAGACGTGGAAGAACTCGGCGAAAAGGTGGTAGACCTCTGCCAGCACGTGGACGTCGTGGAGGACGACGGGGAACGTCTTGGCGCCCTGGTAGTAAGAGTTGACGAGAGCGTCAAAGTACTGGATGCCAGGGGCAGACGGAATAGCGCGGAGCCGGGGAGGGAGCACCTAGTGGCCGAGGCGACAGTTGCGCCCGTTTCAGATGATGTGAGGGAAGACGTGAAACAACTCGGCGAACTGATTGGCGTGACGGAAGACGTGGAACAACTCGGCGAACTGATTGGCGTGACGGAAGACGTGGAACAACTCGGCGAACTGATTGGCGTGACGGAAGACGTGGAACAACTCGGCGAACTGATTGGCATGACGGAAGACGTGGAACAACTCGGCGAACTGATTGGCGTGACGGAAGACGTGGAAGAAGTCGGCGAAAAGGTGGAAGACCTCTGCCAGCATGTGGACGTCGTGGAGGACGACGGGGAACGTCTTGGCGCCCTGGTAGTAAGAGCTGACGAGAGCGTCAAAGTACTGGATGCCAGGGGCAGACGGAATAGCGCGGACCCGGGGAGGAAGCACCTAGTGGCCGAGGCGACAGTTGCGCCCGTTTCAGATAACGAAAGTGTACGTCTCGGGGAAGACAAAGGGGCAGTTCAGGGACGTCGTCGAGGATCCTCTGGAGGAGTGTGTCGGGTACGTAACCAACCAGGATATGACGTGGAGGACGATCAGCAGGGAAGCGCACAAGCAAACGAGCAACACGCGAAAACCGACTTGGCGTGGGAAATGGGGCGATCGTCGGAGCCATCCAATCACCTGACGCAGAGTGCCGTGAACGGAAGAATGGTGGACATCATCGTGGACGGCAGGATACAGGAGAGGCCGTGCCGAGCACGAGTGAACACGAGTGCAGCGGTGGACGCGACTCGCGCGGATGTGGTGGGGTTTGTTGCCGGACCCATCGGAAGCAAGGTGGCTGCGAAGGTGCGCCAGAGAGGTCGGCGGACACGGTACCCAATGAGCCGTTTCCAAGTGCGCAGGATGGCCCGTCAACACACCAGGAAGAAGGGCAACTGGACGAGGGACCGTCAAGACCGGCGGTACTGTTGCAGAATTTCGAAGCAGAATGGCATACGTCGTCCTACCCAGACCAAGGGACACTATCCAACAGCGATACCTAGGATCGTGCCTCCTGGAGAAGAGGTTCGATGGGATAGTCCGCCGGGGCGCAAGGGAGATGCCGCAGTGATAGTGCTGGTCGGGACGACCAGCTCTGAGGAGGGAGCAGTGTCACCGCGCCCGCCGCATCTAATTGCCGACAACCGCAGTGTCACCCATCGCATTATTGTCGGCACTACCGCAAAGGAGCCGAAGGAAAGAGACAGAGAATGGCCGCATTGTTGGGGCGCTTGCCGAAAGAGAGAAAAGGATAGATTCTTCTGGAGTCTTCTACTTTGTATCTCGCCGCAATAAGTGAACATTCCTGAAGCTTCCAGAATAGTGCCTGGGAGATATAAATAGCGGTAAAGTGTGAGAAGAGTCAGTCAGACGTATGTGAAGCGTTGAGTACTCGTGCCGACGGAAACAAGAGACGATGTGAAGCGTTGTGCCGACGGAGAAGGGACAGTTCTTTGTGTTACGAATTCGGAGTCGTGCTGTTGGAGAATCGGAAAAGACTTTCTTGCTGTTGCAACGAGTGTACAAGTTACTGTTTACGGAAATAAAAGTGTTTCTTTATCTCGACTACATCTGTCTACTTTACTTTTCAACACAACCAAAGTCACAATATCTTTTGCATTTGTATTTCCCCATAATGAAATCCCATATTTTATGTGTGAATAGACAAGAGCATAATATACATATTTTAAGCCAAAGCCATTATTTACTTACTGCAGCGAAGTTCTTGTAACAGCAAACACAAAAAAGATTCAAATCTTTCAAAACCAAAGTCTGAGATTAATTACAGGTGCTATCAAAACCACACCAATAGCAGCTATGGAAATACTAACCAACCAATGCCCCATTGAATATGAAATAGAAAAAGCGGCTCTTATTCAACACGAAAAGTTGATCAGACTCCCATTCAATACATGGCACAAGAGAAATTTTACACATACACTAAAGACTCAGGAGAGCTTTCTTTCCAAAATTCAAGACATCAAGAAGAATGTATACCTTCCTAATTCAAAGGCAAACTTCATATCTAAAGTCAATCCGACACAAACATTAGACATCACATATTATCTGACAGAAGAAGTTAAGAAAAGTGATACTCCAACTAGTGTTCTAAAATTATTGGCATTAGAGACAATCCATACTAGATTTCCAGAACACGAATGGCTCCATATTTATACTGATGGATCATTTATATCAAACAAAGATGGAGCAGGTGCTGGAGTCACATGTCACCTCTTTTCCTATTACAAATCTTTAAGTTATGGATTTACAAACTTTGATGGAGAAATTGAAGCAATTCGAATGGCCCTACAAAATCTTTTGTACAGAATTTCACATTTTCAGCAAGCAGTTATTCTCTCGGATTCCAGGGCAGCAATTATAGCAATTACTTCCAAGTTGTCACCAAAAAACCAAACAATTATAGAATGTTGGAAAATCCTTACCCATCTAACAGCACTTCAAAAACACCTAGTCTTCCAATGGATACCAGCTCACTGTGGACTGAGTGGTAATGAGAAAGCTGATTTTCTTGCAAAAAAGGGTACTGGCAATGTGCAGAAATCAATAGTTAATTTACCATTTTATGCAGCTAAAAGATTAGTCAACTCTGAATTCAAAAAAATTATTGCAAAATATTACTATGAAAAATCAAAGAATAAAAGATGGGAACTACCAAACATTCAAACAGTGATTCCTGAGTATCCTCGAAAAACAGCAGTTGCAACCTTCAGGTTGATTACAGGACATGATTGTCTGGCAAAACATTTAAACAGAATTGGGATATATTCTTCACCACTCTGTCCTCTATGTGATCTGCAAGAGGAAATGGATCGAGACCACCTTCAAATATGCCCAGCCACTTCTAATGCCCCATCCATCAGTGAAAAATATTGGAGAGCAAGAGGATTAATGACTTCATTGTCAGAAATCCAGCATTAGCTAACAACAACAACAACAACAACAACAACAACATATTTTAAGCCTTTCCTATCCATAATTCTTTTGGTCTACTTCAGTACACATAGACTTATGTTTATTTTTTTAGTTATGTGTTCTATATTTGCTTCCAGGTAAGTTGTTTATCAATTACAACCCCAAGAAAATTTGTTTGATATGCCTCAGGAATATTTTCACCATCAATACCAATTTGCATGTTATTTTTATGCCGACCAACTGCTGGTTTTTTAAACTCACAAGCTATGCGTGAGCAATGTTTAAGAGGTAGAATCACGACTGAAAAATTCAATGCCATAGCCGGGATTTGAACCATGGATCTTCCGCTTCACAAGCAGCTGTTCTAACCACTGAGCTACCATGACAGCTTGCCAGTAAGACATCAAATTCCCCATAGCAATTCATATTTTCCCGGTAGACCACCAGAGAATCTCACATCTGAAATAAGTACCCCAAAGGCGACTTACAATCCTAAGTACTTTATATCCTGGGTTTAAATAACCTTTAAATGATTACCATCATTATTCAACCTATTGTTCTTTATATAATTCTATTCTCGAATATATACTCCTACTTAATTTGTATCTGAATGACTTATTACTAATCTTAACATTATCTTTCATCTCAAATAATACAAGTATTTACTAATTTTAATAATATAAGAAATTACCTCCTATTTAAAAATTCATCAATTGAGTGTAAGCTCTCTTGAATACAGTATTTTTTCAGTTCTTTTCTAAATATTTCTACAGCTTATTGATTTTATATTTTTAGGCAATTTGTTGTGCAAATAAATGGTTTATTCTTATAAATTTCCAATATTTGAGATTTTGTTTTTATTTCCCCTTGGGTTATGTCCACGTATCTGATCGTTATATGATCATTTTTCAGTCCTTTTACAAGCATATTTACCTCTAATATATATATAAAGAATAATGTGTTATTATTTATGTGTTGTCAGCATTACAAATTATTTTTCCATATTTTAGATGAGGAATATCATTTATGTATATTATGAACAAAAGAGGACCAAGAACAAATCCCTGTGGTACACCATGTTTAACTATTTGTATTTCTGATAGATATTCTTTTATTTGTTGTCCAGTATTATAGTTAATTTTTTACCTATTGTGTTCTATTTTTTAAATGTGTTAATTAAATTATGTGATATTCCCCATATGCCATATGTTTTCAATTTTATTTAGTAGAATATCATGATTCACACAATCAAATACTTTGCTTAGGTCCAAGAATATACAACTATTTTCTTCCTTTGCAATAGGTATAGGGAACCACAGTATGCTTAAGCAGTAGTCAAACTTTTAAGAGCTGGTTGTTTTGTGATGGTTTTCAAATACCATTCTCTTTGCATGATCAGGAGAAACAATAACTTCCCTTTTGAGAAGAATATAAGTTTTGAAAAGGAAACCAACAGCAAAGAATACTTAAGAAGTGGAAAACTCCAAAAAAGAAATGTGACATAAGTTTATGTGCTTTTGGTACGGTAAGATTTTGCTATCTATTATGGTTCAGCAGTTATGCATAAATCATTCAGAATGAAAGAGGACTTTACACACTATTCCCAAAAATTTCAAAATCATACAGCTCATTTCTCATGAAAATGTTTTAATTATATGATATTTTAGTCAAAATTGTTGGAGGAGTTTACGAGAAAATCAAAAAAGTTCACATATCAAGGATACTTTACGATGTATGGATTTTCTTAAAAATCTTAGTGTCATACTCAGAAAAACTGCTTAGTTAATATCAAGTTTGGTATTTGATTGACTTTTCATATTTGTGAAGTTATCCTGTTTACAGACCCCCCCCCCCCCTCCTACCCCCCGCCACACTCATGCACGTGCATGCACACACACACACTTACATTTAGTATTCCATATTTGTGAGTTAAGAGCAACAGAGGAAACAATATGCATGTTATGTGTGCAAGGTGTTTAGTATCCAAAATTATGAGTAACTGCACTTAACAAGCTAATTTTATGTTACAGAGGGTGACCCACTGCCTGAAATGCCTCCTGGAAGTTTCTATAAGCCAAGGTTTTTTGACTTTATGAGAGAAGAATATCTTGCATGCCGAGAAGGAGTTGGCATTATCGATATGTCTTCATTTTCAAAAATTGAAATAAAAGTAAGCATAGCTTTTTAAGTAGTAAAAGGCAGAAGTGAATCATAAACTTATAATTTTTCTTGAAATTGTCCTTTGTTCTGGTTAAAAATAAATCTAATGTTTAGTCTTGAGGAAAACTGGACAGAAAAGGTTAAAGAGGGGATCTGGTTATGGAAAGGAAGGAATACCAGTCTAAATCAGCTTCAGTGCTAGTCTGATGAGTGGCTCCCTCCATTTAGTTCATCTTATGATTCCCAATGAAAGTTTTGAGATGTCAGAAAATTAAAGTTGATCTGCTCGAATTGAATGCAGGATGGGAGAGTCCCATCCTTTGTGAGTAAACTGGTATCAGGTAGTTACTCCCACTCCAGGAATACCAGCAGCACAACAATGAACAAACCAACCACGGCACGCATGTTGTCAGTCCCTGCAATGGGGCTTGGAAGAGCATTTTCGCTCAATGATTTTCTACGATCTTAAAAGTGAGTTAAACCAGTGCCAAAGTCTTGAACATTTGTCACAAGCTTTTGAGGACGTTGTTCCTCCACCACACATTTTTGGCAGTTTAAGGAGTTTAAAAGGTGCCGAACATCTTTGAAACATGAGGAAAGAAGCACGCTTTTAACATCGGCAGAGACTAAGGAAAACCACAGCGTTGAGTAAAATGCTTCATGAAAATAGTCGCATAACATTTAAAGAAATTGAGGCAGCACTGCAGATTAGATCACCAGCAGTTTTGAAAATCTTTCATGTGAGGAGGGTCACATCCTGATGGATGCCTCACAATTCATCAGAAGAATAAAAACATGCCTGTGTTGAATGATGTGAGAAAATGCTGACAAGATCCAAAGGAGGGACTCCAAACAGATTTCTGATGTCGTCACAGATGAAACTCGGATTTACTAGTTTGATCCAGAGAGCGAGCTGCAATTAGTAGTGTAGATCTTTTCTGATGACAATCCATTGTCAAAAGTGAAGTGTCACCATAGTTTCCACAAGAAAATAGTGGCCTCATTTTCCTAAAGGGTGGTCTTGTGGCAACCATTTCTCTGGAGGAGCAAAGCATGGTTCCCACTTATTGGTACACCACAGTTTGCTTGCCAAAAGTTTTTGCTAAGCTTCAAGAATGGTGGCCATGCACTGGACTGTGAAGGATACTTCTCCATCGCAACAATGTTTCTGCACATACAGCCAACATTACTGCTCAGCTCCTAGAGTTTAAAGAGGTCTAACTTATGATTCATCTACCATATGGTCCTAACCTGCTCCCATGTGACGTTTTTCTGTTCCTGATGATAAAAGGTTGCATGCCTGAAAAGAGCGAAAATGCGCTCTTACAAACTCCTGGCTACTTGCACACCGCAGGTTGTTCATCCTTGTACTACTGGAATTCCTAAAGTAGGAGAGTCACTACCTGATAGCCAGTTTACTTACAAAGGATGGGGCTATCCCATCCTGCATCCAATCTGAGTGGATCAACTTTCATTTTCTCACATCCCAAAACTTTCATAGTGACCCTCATAAGATTCAAGTCCAGTTCAGTTACTTTAAATCTTAAAATTTTAGAAGGAATCAAAGTGTCTCCTCTTTGTTAATAGCAGCTTATCCTCAGTGCTATAGATCATGTGATTTGTGACACCTGTGCCATGGAAATCTAAGAGATTGGACACTAGGCTTCTGTCCAGGTTGGTATCTTTAAACCTTCAAATACCAGAAGGAATTAAAGGCTCTCCTCCCTGTTTATAAACGTCTAATATATAAAAAGGAAAGAACAAATCAAAGTGTTGGCATACAAAAGAGCAAATGGCTTCATTGTCAATCACCAACCAGCCAACCATCATTTAGCACTTATGTTTCTTTTACAGTCTCATGGTCGACAAGTGATAGATTACCTTCAGCATCTCTGCTCAAATGATGTTAACATACCTGTTGGAAGCATAGTTCACACAGGCATGCAGAATGAGAAAGGTGGCTATGAGAACGATTGTATTATTGTGCGCCAGTCTGATTATTCGTGAGTATATTAAATACAATAATTGAAGATATATAATTGCCACTTGCTGGAAAAGCACAGTAGAGTGTAATAATATTTAAAAGAGTAATTTTGAATATATGCATACACTCAGCTTCACCATAGTTACAAATTATCTTCAAACAAGCAATTATTCATTCTTCCACACAATAGCCATGTAGGACAGGATTGGAAAGTGTAGAGTGAGATTGAAAAATTGAATGTCATGACCAGGATTTGAACCTCGGATCTATTGGATACCACCTGGGTGCTCTAATCACTAAGCTATCGTGGCCAACATGCCAACATGACATTAACGTTAACCTGTAGATCCATGGTTCAAATCCCGGCCGTGGCATTAAATTTTTCAGACTCACTCTACCCTTTCCAATCCTGTCCTACACACGACTATTTTGCGCAAGAACATTAATTACATTAATTGACCTTATAGTTGGTTAAACTAGAAGCCCTGGACTTAAGTACTTACAATATTGTAAGTCACCATTAAGGTACTAAAGTAAAAACAAATTAGAAACTAAAAACTTCATTTATCTGCAGTGTTGCAAGTTCTTGGTGCAAAGCTGACTAAAGTTTCGAGTTGACTCCAACTCATTCTCAAAGCTATACAAACAAATTTGTTACCAAAGCTACAGATGTTCATTTTAATCACTAATCTCTGAAAACAAAAAACATAGATACTCATGCTCATTTTACTTACCAATCTCTGAAAACAAAAATCTATGAATACAATCTATAGGAGGTATTTCAAAGCTCATAACACGGTTCCTCTTTTTTAAAATAAATATTTTTTCCCAAACCATTAAATCTATAGGTCCACTTAATTGTTTTAATAATTTAACTTCTGGATTAATTTCATGATTAAACGACCAAAAATGATCTGCCACAGCTGATTTCTCAGCTTGTTTATATTTAATATTTCTAAAATGCTCTTTTATTCTGGTTTCTAAATGACGTTTAGTTTTACCAGTATAAATCTTATCACAATCCTAACAGCTAAATTGATAAATGCCAGATTTTTTATGATTTGGTATTTTATCTTTTTTTGAAAAATGTAGTAAATTTTGTATATTAAATTTATTTTGAGGGGCCAAATTTATTTCATATTCTTTAAAAATCTTTGTAAAGTTTTATTGGCCCATGGATGGTAAGTAAACTTTTTAAAAATACAATTATCTTTTATTTTTTTTAGGGTAGAAAGTTCTTTAACAGTTTCTAATATGTTTTTACTTTAGAATCTTGTTGCTTCACTGTTAATAGCTTAAATTTTCTTAATTCACCATTAAGGTATGTTATTTCATGTGAATTGAGACGTTCTTGTGTGGTTTACCAGGGGAAAATGTGAGTTTAGTTGGAAAATTTAATGTTGTGTTAACACATTGGCCATATTAGCTTAGTGGTTAGAGTAGCCGGACGGTAACCAGTAGATCTGTGGTTCAAATCACAGACATGGCATTGAATTTCTCAGTCTCACTCTACCCTTTCCTATCTTCAAACATGTTTCGGAGGCATCTTGTCCCCATTAGTGTAACCCATCAAATAAGCTTTTGGGTGGATGTAGATGTCATTTTTGACTGTACACATTTGAGACTGTACACACCAACGACAGGTGTGGTCCTCCAGACATTCTGGGGGTTGTGAGAGAGCGATGTGACCGTCAAAACATAAAAATATGGTGCTCTCTAAAAATCGGTTACTATACTGCTATTGCTCTATCAATATATTAAATATTGGAGAGCAAGAGGATTAATGACTTCATTGTCAGAAATCCAGCATTAGCTAACAACAACATTTGAGACAAGATCATTCTTGTTTGGAAAGCTGTAATTTATAAGCTGGTTCCATTTTTTTCTCTATTAATAGTTTCTCCCTAATAGTCAACTTCTTTGGTTTTGATTATTTTTGTTAATTTTGCATCACAAAAATCAACATCTGGGAAACTAATCATAATGAGGAGTATGAAAAACTTAACAAAAATTGCTAATTAGTTGCTCTTCCACTGTGTGTAAGCTAAAGTTGGAGAAGTAGAATCAGACTGAAAAATTCAATGTCATAGCTAGTATTTGAACCAGGCTTTCTGTGTCATTGCTTGGTTAGTACCATTGAAATAAAAAATAAAAATCTATTCACTTTTCAAGAAATGCCAAAAAATTCCAAACTGGTAAACACTATTACTCAACTGATGAAGTTTTGCATTAATAAGTTAATTAGTTGTATTTTAACTATTTATAAGTTTAATGTACGTGCATTATGTACATAATTTTAAGTAATTGTTTGGCATTCTATAATACTGCACAAATCCACAACAGGTATATATTCTAAAGGATGAATGCATTGAAATTAATAAACATTCAAAACCCAGTCGAGTTGGTCATTTGGAAGAAACTATTAATACAAAAAAATAGGAACCAGCTTATAATTAGTATTTATTTATGCCAACAAACTTACTGCTGGTGTTCAGGTCTCCACCTCTTAAAGCAGCTTATAAATTTCAGCTTTCCAAAATGAGTGATTTCATCACCAAATATCATTGCATCTTTATCCACTAACTCATTGATCATGCCAATGGCAGCAGTAGCATTTGAAACATGTTCAAAGGTATTGTAATACCTAACAATAGTTAAGTGCAGTGTAAAGATCCATTTAGTATTAATTTGAAAGTACAGTTGAATTTGTATATTTTTACTTTGTTGTTACTGTTTTGTAACAAAGCCAATTAATATTATTTATTGATTTTAGGTTCTTTATGGTATCTCCAACAAATCAGCAGACCCGAACCTTTGAGTGGATGGAGAACAACCTTCCCCCAGGACACAAGATCAGTTTGTCAGATGTGACATCCATGTACACGGTGATCAATGTGGTGGGCCCCAAATCTACACATCTCATGTCCGAACTGTCCAACTCAGATATAAGACTGCATCCATTCACCTACAAGAAAGTAAATGTTGGATATGCATCAGACGTGATGGTGATGTCATTCACACATACTGGTGAACCAGGATATTGTCTATATATCCCATCTGAATATGCACTGCATGTTTATGATAGGCTCATGACAGTAAGCAAGCTTTCATTTTTATACTTCTTTTTTCTTTATTTTAGAAGACTTAAACAGAAATAAAATAGAAAATGATTATCCGGGCTTGTGGGCCATGGTCTAGTGGAAAATCTCCTTCCAGATGTTTCGTTCAAAGCTGCGTTGAACATTCTCAGTGGTGTGACCGTAGTACTCTGATAGTCTCGGTGATGACTGATACGGAGCCATTTGGTTTCATAGGTTTTATGCGCATAGCATGTGTAGGTGTATGACTGTTGGTCCAGTCTTTGTTTATTGATTCGGCTGCTGCATGGGATGAGTTAAAGTGGGGGCTGCTTCGATTGTCTATGATTGTTGTCGATGGGCTGTCATTTACTGTGGCCGAGACTAGCAGGATACTACGGTCACACCACTGAGGATGTTCGTTGCAGCTTCGAACGAAATGCCTGAAAGGAGATTTTCCACTAGGCAACGGCCCACAAGCCCAAATAATCATTTTCTATTTTATGACACCAGCTTATGCAATTTAATCAGAAATAAAATATACCAGTCATATATTAGAAATGCCATAATGTGCTACAAACAAAAGAAATCTATATTTGAAAAACTTCCCTTTTACTTTTTTCACTAGTTACGTACAGTAAGTAAGGGAAATATGTATTTCATCCAAAACTTTAGTACCAACATTCCGAAGAGACAAAATTCAACAATAACATACAATAAGACTAAGATAAGTGAAGTTTTTAGTTTCTAATTTGTTCTTACTTTAGAATAACATACAAATAAGTTTGCTTCTTTTGGAAACTTCTAATTTGAGCATGTAAATAAGGGGTCCGCCATGTTACATTCTCCTGACTTTGTTTCACTATGGTCTACATAACATTCAAGAGAATATTTTTTTTTGTATATAAATATCTTAAATTAGTGATATTTTAATAAGAATCCAGAGGAGCCATTTTTGATGAAATTGAAAATGATGATTGGGGCAGGCACATGGCTTATCCTTTACTAAAATGGTTTTTTGGGGAGACTTAAGCCAATCAATCTAGCAAAATCCAAGTCTCCATTTTTTCTGATTTCTTTAACCATTTTACCATGTACTCAGAATATATAATATAGTGCACACAACATCTTAAATGAGCTATGTCAAACCATTGTTAAGGTATTAGTTGTTAATCCTGTTTTGTATTGTAATAGCATACAAATTGTTGTGCAGGTGATTCTTAATTTTAATTAGTTTAATTATTGAATTATGTAACTTTGTAACTTTGTTATGCGAGGTATGGAAATCTAGCTAAAATATGTGATGTTTTTTAACTGTTGCATAACAGGTTTTAAATATTTAATTCCCAAAGCTCTCCTGAAAATTTCAAGCTAATATGCTATTACTGTGGTCCAAGGAATATAGTCTAGTAAAAAATGATAAAAAAAAAAAGAAATTGAGAAAAATGGTACCATCAGTTCACATCTCTTACAAAATTTCAAAGGTACATTGTCTTAAGCAACGAACAAAACCCGTATTTCTGAAATTTTAAGTTATATTTTTGGATGAAATATAATAATTTCACTACATTCATAGACAGGTGGTAAAGACTAAGTCACTAAGTGCTAGACCTCTTTCTCAGTAACTGAGTGACAGTGACATGATATTAGCTGATAATTTGAAGTATCATTCACAGAAAATTTCATAATAATATGCTTCTGTTCTGTTATTGCTTAAGTTTGTAAACAGAAAGAATAAGCTAAAATGCCTTGTACATGTTACAGAGATTTGAAATTCAGTAAATTTTATGACTTTCTTGTACTTTTTTAGGTTGGACGTGACTATGGAGTGAGAGATGTGGGCACTTTGACACAAAGATTCATGCGTATTGAGAAGTTCATCCCATTTTGGGCAGAAGAACTAACAAGCTTGACAACCCCATTTGAGGCTGGCGCTATATACAGAGTAAAATTAGAAAAAGAGTATTTCATTGGAAAGTATGCTTTACAACGGCAGAAAGCTCAAGGTGTAACACAAAGA
This sequence comes from Tenodera sinensis, assembly GCA_030765045.1. Taxonomy (NCBI): domain Eukaryota; kingdom Metazoa; phylum Arthropoda; class Insecta; order Mantodea; family Mantidae; genus Tenodera; species Tenodera sinensis. Next base: position 28,801,272 of record CM060967.1, read on the forward strand.
CTGGTGCTGTTTGTTTTGGAAGGCATAGATCCTGACATACACATCTGGCCATGGGGAGGAGAGCCTTTATATCGCAATGGTCAGTTTGTAGGCTCAGTAACTTCGACAGGGTAAGTGTGGAATCCTCCATTTTCATTGGAATTTTAATGAGCAGAATAGCTTACAATCTTATTTTAATCCAAATAGTTTGTCAACTTGCGTGGTACCAATACATTTATATATATAACAATAAATGGTTCCACTGAATGTGTGCATGAAGTTTCATGTAAATAAATCCTTCAATAAGAGCATATTTTGTTCCATTCATCTTTTGGAACCAAAAACTACACAAACATGTTATACAAGTGAATTTAATTCTCTCAAAATAGGAAGCATTTTTACCAGAATTTTTTTTTCAATTCAATTCAATTTAATTTAAAAGGTGAGTTAATTAATAACACTGAACAACACTTACAACATATTTTTCCGGGACGCGTTTCGAAGGTAACTTTCCTCCATTATCAACCGGACAATAACTGGGTTTCCATGGTGCTTGATGGTGCAGATGGTGATGCTTCTTCTGGTGTTTCTTCTGGTGGCGGTTCGATGAACTTACTGAAAATGTCTCTCTGAGGAATGTCGAAATTAAATACTCGGTTTCTATTTTTTAAAATAAAGATTTGTTCCCATGTGGACAGTTCTTGTTTTCCGGTTATGTGTGTGAGAAGTTTCGGTTCTAACTTTATGTCATGATTTTTTGTCCAAAAGTGAAATGCAACTTCTGATTTTTCTAATTGTTTACTCTTAATGTTTCTAACGTGTTCCTTGGATCTAATTTCTGATTGTCAATTCAATTCAATTCAATTTATTCATCCTTAGATCAAATACATGATATTGGATATATTGGGTTTGTAAAACAAAATATTAACATTTATTGCATCCACGGACGGACTGAGAGTATTTCATTTTAATACATCTCATAAAGTGTGTAGGTATGTATATAGGGTTGATACGTTTCCTTAGGCTCCTTTTTGGAGCCTGAGAATATAAACATGGCAAATATCAAAGACATGGGCCACTTTATTCAGATTGTTGGACTTGAATAATTACCTAATACATGTATAAGAGGATAAAAGGCTCTAACAAGGCCACTCAGTTTGTCATCTTCATTGTTATTATCATCGTCATCATCATGTACAGAGGGTTCCCAGCCACCTGGAAGTCAGGGAACATAAAACAATTGGAAGGGGCGTATTTAAAAATTGGTGTGCATCAGGAAAATAAGTTCTAAGTTATCACATGTCTAGTAATTCATGCTGATGAAGAACTTCATATTTAAGATTACAAGAGTTTATGTTCCTTAAAATCACCTTCCAACCATTTAGATGATGAGTAATAAATTAAGTGGAGAGGAACTGATATACATATATCTATGTACAACTTTCACACATTTTTTAGAGATAAGGTTGTTCACCTTTTTGTGACTGCATTATTGGTTGATTTACTCCATCATCAGAGTGATGTGATCTTCTGTCCCATTATGCCTTGGGAGCCAAGTGTTTACATTTACAGCCAAAAGAAAACAACTTTCATTTATCAGTGGCTGGATTCATCGCTTAATCCAAAGCTTCTAGAATAACTTGGTGATGTACCAATCAATTTGAATGTGTGGAAGGAAGCTTGCGTTATGGGTATCAGTCTAGTAATAAATATTGTTAAAGGTGTGTGTTGGGCAGCTAATAAAAGGTGAGGAGGCTATGAAAAAGTGTGCAAATACAAAATTGTGGCCAGGGAAATAAAATGTTTTTGCTGGAACCCTAGTATACTTCTATTACTCGTCTCATTTACACTTGATGAAGATGAAATCTTGCAATCTCTGATGAATGCTGACGTGTTCCTCTTGCTTTCTGTAAATGTAGGGTGGAGCAAATACCAGGGGTGATCAGAAACTAAGGTTACAAAGCCTTCCGTGAAAACATTTACATTTTATTTCATACAACCAATACAGCCAACTAGTAGGGATACACTAGGCTATTTTTCAAAATAGTGCCCATATCGGTTTACACTCTTGTTGCTTCATGGCATGAGCCTGAATGTTCCGTCCTGATAAAACTCGTCTTTGCATGTTCAATCATGTTGTTGTGAAGTGTTTCACCTCCTCATCTGAAGAGAATGGTAAGCACCCTAGGGTTCCTTCAAGTGATGAAAAAAGCGAGTCGCTTGGAGCATGGTCCAGCCTTTAAGGAGGGTGGTCGATGATGTTCCAGCAAAACTGCTTCAGCAACGTGGTGACAGTTTCTTTATGAACCACAAATTTTCGACACCATTCTGCAATATGCTGAATGCAAGGTCCACAATATCTCCATAAATCTCTACCAACTACCAGTGAATTTCAGTCGCGGTTTTAGCCACAGAAATTGAATAACTGAGTGGATTTCTTCGTGAGACCACTTTTTCAAACAAGTCGCTGTTTACCCACAACTAGAGCTATGGGTGGCAGGTTGTTGAAATTCTGCTCAATTGCCAATATCATGTATTAGAATTACTGCATGCTACTAATTTCTTTATAACGGATGAAACTCCAGGAATATCAATCCTTGTAATTTTAATGTCTGACTACCCCTTCTAATTTTCTGACACAAGCTGATGATGTTAGGAAGGCCTAACAAAACGCATTCTAGATAAATACTAGCAATAAATAGAGCATGGAGTATTAGTTGGACTCAAATTATGTTCATTTTGTGCTTCACTGTATCATTGTCATACATATTAGAATAATGGGCATTTCATAATGATAGAAGTAATAGAACAAATCAGAGAGCTTAGCTTTTGACTTGCTTCCATGAAACCTGTAGTGCCATTTGTTCCTATCTCACATTAGTTTCTCAATTCCTAATGACTTTTGCACCAGCAGAAATTTTTAGTGGTTGAGAATCATCCATCCCTAAACACAAGCAGCTAATTATCTTCTTTCTTGGGAGTTTAAAAACAGTGTTGTAATATTCAATTTAAACCAAAAAGGCAAGTCGATTAATAACACTACATAACACTTATAATTTACTGGAACATGTTTCGGAGGCTGACTTTCCTCCATTATCAACCAGACATTGACTGGTTCTCTCTGGTGTTTATGGTGGTTTCTTCTGAGGTCTCCTCTGGTGGTGGTTCAAGGAACTTGCTGAAGATATCCTTCTCAGGGATGTCAAAGTTGAATACTCTGTTTCTATTTTTGAAAATGAATATTTGTTCTCACGTGGACAGCTCTTGTTTTCCCGTTACATGTTTGAGGAGTTTTGATTCTGGCTTTATGTTGTGGGTTTTTGTCCAAAAGTGAGTGGCAACAGCAGATTTTTCCAACTGTTTGTTTTTTACTTTCTAAAGTTTTCCTTGGGTCTTATTTCTAAATTTCTTTTGGTTTTTCCTATATACACTTCATTACAGTCACTGCATTCAATTTGGTATATGCCAGAATTTTTATTGGGTGGGATGGCATCTTTGATGTTTGTGTTCAGTAGATTTTTTATGGAGGAGTGGTTCACTGGTGCTAGCTGAATGTTCTGTTCTTTGAAAACTTTTTTTGAATTTTTCGAAAGCTCAAGGATGAATGTGAATTTTTTGAATGGTTACTCAAAGAAACTACAACACTCACAGCAGCAGAAATAAAAATGACATTCAAAAAATTCACATTCCATCCTTGGGCTTTCGAAAAATTCAAAAAAGTTTTCAAAGAACAGAACATTCAGCTAGCACCAGTGAACCACTACTCTATAAAAAATCTACTGAACTCAAACATCAAAGATGCCATCCCACCCAGTAAAAATTCTGGCATATACCAAATTGAATGTGACTGTAATGAAGTGTATATAGGAAAAACCAAAAGAAATTTAGAAATAAGATCCAAGGAACACTTTAGAAACATAAAAAACAAACAGTTCAAAAAAACAGCAGTTGCCACTCACTTTTGAACAAAAAACCACAACATAAAGCCAGAATCAAAACTCCTCAAGGCACGTGACGGGAAAACAAGAGCTGTCCAAGTGGGAACAAATCTTCATTTTTAAAAATAGAAACAAGAGTATTCAATTTTGACATCCCCAAGCAGGATATCTTCAGCAAGTTCCTTGATCCACCACCAGAGGAGACCTCAGAGGAAACATCACCATCCACACCAGGGAGAACCAGTCGATATCCGGTTGATAATGGAGGAAAGTCAGCCTCCGAAACATGTTCCGGTAAATTATAAGTGTTGTGTAGTGTTATTAATCAACTTACCTTTTTGGTTTAAAAACAAGCAGTTAAGTTCACTCAGTTATCTCAGTTATCAATTTCTCAGTTATCTCTGTTAGTAGTTGACTGTTTGTTATAGAAAGTAATTATTATTATATAGTTATTCCTTTTCATTGGCCAATGTTGAAAATTTAAAAAATCATTCTCATATTGGAGAGTGAAACCATGGATCTTTGGCTTTCCTTCCAATGTTGTACATGTAAGCTACCATGGCAAGATACTGGAATGCTCATTTTTAAGTGTTGCCTCTCTGTTTATAGGTATGGCTTCACACTGGACAAACTCATCTGCTTAGGATATATCAGGTATCCTGGACCAGAAGATAGCCACAATATAATAACCAATGAGTTCATTATGGAGCCAAATGCTCTCTATGAAGTGGATATTGCAGGTGACAGATTTATTGCAAAGCCACATATCCATCCTCCGCATGTCATGACTGAACTTGATTCTGGTACTCGCAAGTATAAACCACAAGTGGTCAGTATGAAATCCATGTAAAGTTAGTATTTATTCTCAGCTATCATACAATATCTGCTTTAGTAATTCTATTTATTATATGACATTAATTCTATAGAGGCTCCTATCAGAGTACTTAAACAATTTCAAGGATCTCTTACTGTATTTTACAGTAATTTTAAATATGTGAAGGTCTGTTTATATTTTATCTATCATAACAATATTTATTTATAGTTACTAGGCTTAGTAGTCCAGCTACATTAAAGAGGAATCAGGTTATGCACGTTTGCAGTGAATGTGATGGCACAGTGTGGGGGAACCACTTCTGTCCGTCTGCTCTACAGACAAAATGTGTGCAACTTCATTCTTTTGGTAGCTCATCTACTAAGCTTAATCATTACAATAAGTATAGACTTACTTCAGAAGCCTAGATCAACGTAAATCTCATAATGAACTATATGGATACAGCCCTAAAACATCAAATAATTTAGTACAGTACTGGAATTCAATTAATTACTCATGTTATTAAAGTTGGTTTCATGATCATAATTGTTATAATGCTACCTAACCACTAAAAAACAAATAAGCAATAATTTAAGCTATGTAAATATTGTGATATGTAGACACTTCTTAGTGAAGAGCTAGACGCACACTTTAAGGTGGCTGTGAGCATCACATCTTCTTTAAGTTAAACGCAAGAGCAATCTTGAAGGCTGGTGTACTCTTTCATTGAATATCATCCATTTGTTATTATATAACTATTTAATTTTACCTGTGCTGTCGTCAGTTATTTAAAGTTATTATTACCATGAAAGTATATCTGTATTAATGTTATATAGGTAGGGCAGTTCTAAGTGAAAATAGATCAGGGGCCAAAAATTGTCAATGAAAATGTATAATCTTAAATTCATTACCTTACCCCGCCAACAGATAAGATCATAATTTTCATTCTGGAGCATTCCTGCTTTATAAAAAATGTCACCAACAAGTATTATAATTAGCAAAAATATATTGATGATGTCATAATTCATCAATATTGCAACTTCATATCTGAGTTAGGTTATGTCCACTTCTCTGTCACTAAAATAAGTTTAAAGAAGGTATTTGGAAATTTGTATTATAATAAGTTTTATAATATCTATTATCAGATAATTTCTGATTTAGTAATTGTGTAACACACATTTTAATATATGAATGCATAAAATACTTGAAGGACTATTTACAATGAAAACTAAGTTCACCCCTGCAGTTTGGGGGAAGTGTTTCTACCTGAATATGAAAAAGGTACTGGTTAAAATCTCATTTTGTGAGTAAGCTGAAGAAGGGTTTTTCCTTATCCTCAGAAAAAGACAAAAGTCAAGTATGACATCACAAACAAGCATAAAATAGCCAAACTAAAATAATGGCCTGCAAAGAAATCAGCTGTATGCACAACAACACAATGCATTTATCAAAATGATCAAGAACTGGTCACCAGAACATTTCAGATTCATAAACCAGTTTTTATAGATATCTGCCATTTTTGCCCAGTGACATTGTACAGTTTGTCCAGATCATCCTGACACACTATATGCGCAAGAGAGGAGAAATTAGGAGAAGTGACTGGAGTGGTGGGGAACAAACAAGTAATGTCAGAACTCAAGCTGTGTATAAGAGGTAGAACCGGAACTTAAAAATTCAATGCCACAACTGGGATTTGAACCACAGACCTTCCGCTTGCCGGGCGGACACTCTACCACTGAGCTATTGTGACAAACTGCCAGAATGGCATTAAATTCTCAAGCCAGTTCAAATCCCAGTTGTGGCATTGAATTTTTAAGTTCCGGTTCTACCTCTTAAACTTTGCCCACACACGGCTTGTGTGTTTAAAAACACCAACAGTAAGTTTGTTGGCATAAATAAATAATATTTATCAAGCTGTGTATGTTTACATATTGCACACAACTACTGTGTAGTTATCGCAGCCAGAGCAAGTGGTATACTAATCCCCACCTCTCCTATTGTGCAAGGGGGCAGGTCTCTGCTCTTGCGCATCGATGCTTCAGGAGTGGGGGAGTGCCATGACAAACTGGATGTATGTACAATGAGGTAATGGGCAAGTTATCATAAGACAAGTTGTTGGGAGCATCTGAAATGAAACTTTTGCTCTGATTGATGTAGATGCAAACAAGAAAATTGAATCACCAAATATAATAAATATTTAGAGGCTAAGCTTCACTTATCGGTGTGAATTGTGAATATTAAAGACAGACAAAATTTCATAATTTATCAATCACAATGTTTGTAGTTGCAAACATGTTTACATATAATGGATGTCATTTTTATGTTTGTGATGCTTTGTGATTGGTCAAATGCATTATATGTTACTAAGCTATATTACAATTTATACCTTATTTATGTATAAATTTAATTGTGAATGGTCCTTTACTGTGACTACCAATTTTGTGATTCTCTGCATCATTAATTAAAAGTTCAACCCGTAGGTAACACAAGGACATATTAGAAACCATTGCAAATAATCTCCAAAATGGTATTGCAAGATATGAACTTATCTTGATTGGGATGATATTGTATTATACATAGATCCTAAAGACATTTTCAAGGATACCTATGAATGAATTTTTCAGAAATTTGTTAAAAAAAACTAAATTTTTAATCTTTTTACCATAAAAAAGGCTGAACATTCCTGAATCTGAAAAGGGAATCGTTCACTACTAGAGCATTTTTAAAGCTGCCATCTGTTTGGTGAATTTTAATGTAAGATAACGTTCTTTAGTAGCTATATTATTAGTATTGATATTTTGCAACTGCTGTTGCTATATTTTGGCTAATTATTGGACATGATTGCTTGGGTAAACATCTTCATAAGATTGGAATACCTCTAAATACTCGAAGGTTAGAAGAAGATTTGGTAACTCTTGTGCACTACAGTCTGATTTTTAAAGAAGATACCTGACAAGCGTTCGCCTACCACCTAGGTGGCCCGAGTTTGATCCCAGGGACCTGTATGTGATATTTGTGATGGACGAAGCGGTGTCAGGGCGGGTTTTCTCCAGGTTCTCTGGTTTCCCCCACCACTCATTCCACCAATTGATCCATTATCACCTTTCCAATCATTGATTTCGCCTGCATTTCATGTCATACTCTTCCTCACTATCATACCTGGTGCTTGGCTGACCACCTGCTTCCAGGTGTTCACTATGTCCAGTCCATAGGTTCCTGTGCTCCCTGACAGGCATCTGACCCTAGGCACTGGCTTGTAAGTCCTACATAAGGGGAAGGTAATCAGTTAAAGAAGAAGATACCTGACAACCATCAGTTTCTCCACATGGAGAGATGCAGTGTTGTCAATAAGCAGATAGCAAGTTTATGCATAACCCCCCCCTTAAACACTCATTACTCGGAACATATTAATAAGCGTTCAGATTTACCTCACAGCAGCGAAAATATGTAGATGTGATTCGTTCTCAATACAAGTTCACTGCATCTTTGCCTCTTCACAGTTATGATTCTGAGTACCATTTTACAGTTAAATCTGACTCCCTCTCACTCTCTCTTTCTCATTTGTGAACATAGATTTTACAAATGTTTTCCTTCACCATCTTGGCATGCAGTGTCACCACCTCTGTTATCAGCCTTATCTCCTCATCCTTTTTGTTTATATTAACAATATTAATATCCTCCATTATACATGAATGAAATTAGTGAAATAGAGTTCAAATGAGCCTGAGGTTCATAGGGCTTAAAGTTACCTGACATTTGTCTTCTCAGGATGAGGGAAAATCTCGGAAATAAACCTTATCCAGATATCTTATTCGGATAACTCACTCTAAGGAATGTGAGGCAGGCATACTATCATGACATCACAGAGGTGTGCATTATCCCCTCATCTCCACATATGCTACAACATGTTTCAGAAAATGGTAGTTCCCTACATCAGAAGATGTCCGATGACAAAAAATGTTAGAGCTAAACAGGAAGATAGAGGCAAAAATCTACATCAGTTTTAAAAAGTGTATCTAGTCATGAATCAGGGCCAACACATAAGGAACTTTAAGAGGTAGAACTGGAACTTAAAAATTCAATGCCATTGGGGTAATTGTTTCTGATGTGAGACTGCCTTTGTGGTTTACCAGGAGAAATACGAACTGGCTTGAGAATTTAATGCCATTCTGGCAGTTTGTCACAATAGCTCAGTGGTTAGAGCGTCTGCCCGGCAAGCGGAAGGTCTGTGGTTCAAATCCCAGTTGTGGCATTGAATTTTTAAGTTCCAGTTCTACCTCTTAAACTTTGCCCACACACGGCTTGTGTGTTTAAAAACACCAACAGTAAGTTTGTTGGCATAAATAAATAATAATTACCATGTGAAGGTTATTTAATCCTGGGATATAAAGTACTTACAATAGTAAGTCACCATTGGGGTAATTGTTTCTGATGTGAGACTGCCTTTGTGGTTTACCAGGAGAAATACGAACTGGCTTGAGAATTTAATGCCATTCTGGCAGTTTGTCACAATAGCTCAGTGGTTAGAGCGTCTGCCCGGCAAGCGGAAGGTCTGTGGTTCAAATCCCAGTTGTGGCATTGAATTTTTAAGTTCCAGTTCTACCTCTTAAACTTTGCCCACACACGGCTTGTGTGTTTAAACACACCAACAGTAAGTTTGTTGGCATAAATAAATAATAATTACATAAGGAACTTGTTACAAAAAACAAGCAACTGTTCTCATGCTAGCCTCCAAATCCAGAGGTTGCTAGTTCAACTCCAGCTCGAGGAAGGGAATCTTTCTTTAGCCAGGATTATTCCTTATCATAAGGTTAACTTAAAGAAACTAGCATTATTAAGCTAAATTATCTGAATATCATGCATAGGTATCCTTAAAAGAAATATTAAATATCAGCACAAAATAAAATTAAAAAGAAAAAAGAAAGGAACAAATCAGCTTTGAAACTGTGTAAGTGCTCAGAAAGTGAATCTTTGATGTAATTGGAGTTATGTAGAACATAATTTGAACTAGCAAGGGTACTTTGTAGTCAGTACCAAACTCTCAATGCTGTACTGTGTGTCTGGTGGCAGTATTTGTGTAGGTCAGAGCAACCTAACATGAAAACAAAAGACTAAAGTTAGCATTATATATAAAAGACTAAGTTATACCATATAGCTTAGCTATACCATATACTTAAGGTTATAATTCACGGTATTGTTTATATTTTTTATTAATTCTTTTATGTTAAAATGCAAAGTTAGATAATCAAATGAAATAATTGTGGTCAGTTAAAAGGCATTAATGTGATAACTTGTTTAGATAATTTAAGCAGTTTGACAAATGGTATACACAAGTACTTAAGAACGAAGTGACAATGTATTTTTAAAAGAAGTTTACCACTTTTCTTTTTAGCACCAGTATTTCTCACCCTAAGAGTTGACAATCACTTTCTGATAGCATAGAGCTAAAAATACAAATGTTAAAATCAGTTATAGTAAAAATTGCAATAATTTCCCAAACTTAAAACTTGCTTTTTAATTTAAAAGGTGAGTGAATTAATAACACTAAACAACACTTACATTTATAATTTTCCGGAACGCGTTTTGGAGGTTAACTTTCCTCCATTATCAGCTGGACAATAACTGGGTTTCCATGGTGCGGATGGCAATGCTTCTTCTGATGTTTCCTCTGGTGACGGTTCAAGGAACTTGCTGAAAATATCTTTCTGGGGAATGTCAAAATTAAATACTTGGTTTCTATTCTTTAAAATGAAGATTTGTTCCCATGTGGACAGCTCTTGTTTTCCAGTTATGTGTTTGAGAAGTTTCGGTTCTGGCTTTATGTCGTGATTTTTTGTCCAAAAGTGAAAGGCAACTGCTTCAAAAGAAGCATTGCAATCTGCATCATGGAAACCCAGTTATTGTCCAGTTGATAATGGAGGAAGGTTAACCTCCGAAACACGTTCTGGAAAATTATAAATGTAAGTGTTGTTTAGTGTTATTGACTCATCTTTTAAATTAAATTGATTATAACAACACTGTTTTCAAACTTCTAAGAAAGGAAGATAGTTAAAACTTGCTGTTTGCAAGCGGATCTCTTGTTGGTGCAGATTTGTCACTTAAATGTATAGCGTGACAACATTTCAGCTTTTTAAAATGAACTCCCTCTTCCTGTCAGTTACTGATGTGGGATGTGTACCCCATGTCATCACTTAACTAGCAATGTCTCATTTAAAAATAATGTACTTCTGTAAATGTTAAGTTTTGCTTAAAAATTGTTAATTCTCATTTTTATAGGAATGTTGTCAGAGTTCTGATTTCTGTTTCTATTTACTGATATTGTGTGTTGCAGTCATCTGTCATGGTATGGTACAGGTATTTATGTATTTATTTACTTTTTATAAGAACTGCATTTTTAAATGAAATGTTGATTGCTAAGGTGCATCAGTTATTTTGTGACAGGCTCATTAAGCTTCAGAACAAGCAGTATGGTTTTATTTAAGGATGTGGAGTATTTTCATTCTTATGTATAAAAATTGTTGATTTTATTAGGCCAATGTTTTGAAGTAAAGTATTAATTGATTATCTTTATAGAAATTAGAATTATTTAGTTTTTTCTTTAGTGCATAAAAGAGATTTTATGAATTTTTATTATTGCAGTGAGTTTGTTACTCGTAGTTTATAGTAGTAGCACATAAATTAATAACCCATTTCTAAAAAAATTTTAGCAGTGGGGATGTATGAAAGAGGAAGAGTTAGTTTCCCTTGTATTTTAAATAATGTGTATCCTTTAGTGTACACACCTGAAGCCACTAACAGTGAAGCAATATCACCCACCGTTATCAGCAATAAAGTAGAAACCAACAGCTTTACTTATCTGAATAGGAGATTAAATGTTAGACACACCCAACATGTTTCATCAGGTAATCCCTGTCATTCTCAAGGCAAACTGACCTTGGCCAACCTAGCTACAAACCGCTTCATGTGAGCAATGTAACCCACCTCTGATCGCAAAACAAATTTACTAACAGAATCAATAGGTGATATTTCGAAATTCATAGCACAGTCCTTATTTTTCAAAATGAATATTTTTTCCCAAACCATTAAATCTATGGGTTCATTTAATTGCATTAATAATTTAGCCTCAGGATTTATTTCATGATTAAATGACCAAAAATGATCTGCCACAGCTGATTTTTCTATGTTTATACTTGCTATTTCTAAAATGTTCCTTTATTCTGGTTTCTAGATGACATTTTGTTTTGCCAATGTAAACCTTATCACAATCCAGATAGTCAACTTGATAAATGTCAGACTTTTTAAAATTTGGAATTTTGTCCTTTTTAGAACAACTAAGCAAATTATTTTATGTTATTTTTATTTTGAGAAGCCAAAGTTATACCATGTTCTTTAAAACATTTTGTAAATTTTATATTACCCAATGAAGGTAAGCTAACTTTTTAAATTTACAGTCATCTTTTACATTTTTGAGAGTGAAAGCTTCATTTACAGCCTTTGATATTTAAATTTCTCTATCTTTGTATGTATAAATTCTGTGCTAAAACCATTAGTTAATGCTATGTTGATAATGTGTTCATATTCTCTGTTAAATTCTTCCTTATTAAGGGGTATATTTATCAACCTATAGATTAGACTATTGAAAACTGCAAATTTATGTGAAGGAAGATTAAAGTTTTTATTTTTTATGTAATTATCTATGAATGCCAAAATTCAGTGTATTTTTGGGTCTCATGATCTTTAAATCCAGGAAATTTGTTTTGTGATTAGAAGATGGTAGGGATATAATCACGAGTGCTGTCATTGCTCACATGTAACTGTTTGTAGTTAGGTTGGCCAAGGTCAGTTTGCCTTGAAAATGGCAGGGATTACCTGTTGAAACATGTTGGACGTGTCTAATACACCTCGTATTTAGATAAATGAAGCTGTTGGTTTCTACTTTATTGATGATATTGATAAATGTGTATCATGTTTTTTTTATTGTTTTTATTTGTAGTCAATGTATTAAAAAGAAATATTTTAAAAATGAAATTTATTTTAAATATTGAAGCCTCATATAAAACTGAATATTATATTTAAGGCTGAATCACCACCATCAGTAACAGTAACCAGTGTGGAAATGAGAACAGGAAGTAAGATAGCACTCAATATTTTGATTCATAACAGCCCAGTAATGAGAACAGGAGTGCATATTATTGATTAGGATTGATATTGTGCTTTGAGAATTCATTTGTTTTTAACTGACCAAAGATATTTTTTTTGTAGTTTGCGACGAGAGAGCTCTAGGGGCTGTTTCATGGGACCCCCTCAAATAATTTCTACAGTAAAAAGTCTAAGAAAGATAAAAACTTGGCCAACTTTTCTTTCCTGTTCCTGAGGCCCGGGAAAATTTCCCATCAGTTGTGAGCACTCCCATTTGAATACATGTATTTGAACTTTCTCATTGTGGTTAACGTTAGCATTAGCAGTGGTTGTGAACCAGCCTTTAATTTGAAAGGAGGAACTATGATTTTGGAATTAGGTAATTAAATTGTATTCTGTGCTGCCATTTATATATACTTTCTCAGAGAACAAAATTAATATTATTAATATTAAACTGTGAATAAAATTAAGGAAGTCAGGCAAAGAAGTTTGCAGCAAATATTATTTAGAAGGAAAAGTAGAAACAAAGTAAGTCAAGAGATAGGGTGACCACCAATCCAGAATTTTTAAGGACAGTCCCACATGTTGAAACATTTTTGGGTATGTAGTCCTGCATATGTGTTTGCCCAGATCTTTGTATTTCTTTAAAGTGAAGCTTTTGGTGATTTCTATCATCAATAGAAGTAGAAAAAGAGGGCTATCTGTGTTGTACCTAAAGGTAACCTGGGAACCAGAGAACATATTATTTAGTATCTACAAGAAAGCAATACTGTCAAAAACTATAGTTATAACTCTACATCTCATAAGCACGCAGTACTAAAAAGCTTAACATACGGATTGATTAAATAATGTTTCTCTCTACAAAATGGAGTATAAACCCATAATTAGCACAGCCACAAACAATAGGTTCATGAAATAAATAATAGACAAGAAAGTATATAAATTCAAGAAACAAAAAAATACAAAGTGTAGTGAAAAACTGGTGCAGCAAAAAGAAAATACCTGTCATCCCAAAATGTAATACCAATTCAGCAACATCTTCGAAAAATTTAACATCACCTTAGCTCCATAAAATAGGTTTGCTGCACAAAAACTGCAATATGAGAGCTTGAAAAATCGAAAATCAGGCATATTTCAGACTGCAATAAGTTCTAAATCATCAAAACCAAAAGAGACAGATACCAGACTAATAGAACATATAAGATGTGTAAAATACAGACAAGCACATAGCTCTGCAGTAGCTCATCAACCAAACATGATGGTATCTTAGTCTTCCAGGGAAGGCCATGGCCTGGTCATGACTGATGTCAACATTTCATTCCCCTATGTTGAGCTTCTTCAGGCTGCACCTCACGACAGCACCAACAAGATTGCCTTCCCCACAAGATTCAGATATTATGGACGCTGGCCACTGAAGCCTATATTAACCAAACATGATATTGTGCCAAACAAACTGTTAAAACTAGCTAGATATACAGCCAAGCTTGACACATGGGAGAAAATACTAATAAGAACAAGACACACATATTGAATTTTGATTTGCTGCCAGAAAATGCTTTGCGGAAGTTCATTTCTCGACTGCAAAATGTCACTACATACAACCAATCTATAACTACAACTTGCAGATCTAACCATTCAGATAATTGCTCTGAAACATGTACAAGCTAAAAACATTGAATAGTGCTGATGTTCCTAATACAGAATCATTATCCATTAATGAGATATATAGATATAATTTTCCATCTTGGATCCCAAATACTGTCTCCATTTATTTATTTCCTTGCATGGCACCAAACAGCAAAACATTCCTTCTGATTCCCTACATATAACACATACTTCCATAATGCTATTCCTAAATCCTTTAAGATACAATGCACCTATATCTACCCATGTATAGCCCTCCCACTCTCATTTGTCACATCTGTCAACATAAATCTCCGTAAGAGGTGAAATCGGGACTTCAATGCCATTGTCGGTATTTGAACCACAGATCTTCCGCTTTATGCTAAGGTGGAAAGTTGGCCATGGCAGCTTAATGGTTAGAGCAGTTACACATGAAGTGGAAGCTCCATGGTTCAAATCCTGGCCATGACACTGAATTTTTCAGTCCTGATTCCACCTCTTAAACATTGCTCACACACAGCTTATGTGTTTAAAAATGCCAGCAGTAAGTTGGTTCGCATAAAAAAATAATAGATCTCCTCGTCCATCTATATTATCCTGCACAAACTCAAGGAACTTTTTGACTTGTTTCACAGTGGGACACTGGTGATGATCACCGGTGATTGTGGTGAACATTCCTGGATCACTGATGTCTGACACTGCAGGTATTGCCAACTGATTATTTAGTGAAATGGACTCAAGCAAGGAGGAACCTTTGTTAGCACTTCTAAGCAGGAATGAAGACAAAACCATTCTTTTTTTATCATCCATGCCCTTCTCATTGTAATCAGGCACAAACTTAGTTATAATTTCTTGCCACACATTTGTTTTCACCACTTTGTTGCTACAGTCATCGCTTTTGATATTCCAAATAGCAGAATAACTCCCTATTTAACTTTTAAAATCAAATCTAAACTCATGCCTACTCATGCACTGTTTAATGTATAATTAATGTTTCGTTGTATCACTGTGTTCAGAAGTGACTGCCTGACTGTTGGCAAATCTGCAATGCTGCTTCTGTGATCAGTGTCCCAGTGCGTACATTCCAATTCAAAATAATGCATGTCCGGAGTGACTGCTCTGGACACAGTGACCTTGTCCATCACATGTGGCAAAGGTGAGATACTACTGCATCACAGTGGCTCGGTGAGGCAATGTAGTGTCCCAGAGTGAATGCTCCAATTCAAACGAATGTGTCTCTGTCAATGACCATCACCAGTATCCCAGTGTGAAATGAGCCTTATTCTCAAAACTTGGTCATATCTTTTGTCTCTTGAATTTTTTATCCTCCTCCATACTGTCCTCCAGAATCCTTTTCTTCCCTCTGCCAGTCTTCACCCATACCTGCCTCACGTTCAAGAGGTCGCGAGTTCGAATCTCGCTTAGGGTAAGTTATCCGGGTAAGGTTTTTTTCTGAGGTTTTCCCTACCCTGAGAAGACGAATGTCGGGTAACTTAAAGCTCCATGGACCTCGGGCTCATTTGAGCATCATTTCACCCATTTCATCCATTCACCGTCCGATATGACACAATGTTGGAGGACGTTAAATTTAAAAAAAAAAAAAAAAAAAAAAAAAAAAATTCACCCATACCAGCTCCACCAACATTTCTCTCATGTTGCAGATCTCTTCTTCAGCAATTTTTACAAGATTTGATTATACTGTCCTTTCCTAAATTCATATTCCTGTATTATCATTTCAAAATTATTTCCAACCCTCATTTCTGTTCTCCATCCTCCAATGCTACTGCTTTTAGTAACCTAATTTCACAAAACATCTTATTATTACATAAATTTTGTGCATAATCTCACGCATTTTCATTCCTTATAACAAGGCTTCAAACCTTATACAGCTGTTGCAAAATGAGGCAATTGCAAGTTGCCGCCACAGGGGCAGAGCGTGACGTCATCGCACAAGTACAGTAACAGTATAAAACACAATTGGGCTCACTGTGTACAGTGCTAGGGTCTCTCACAATTCCACACACATTAAAATGCCTCCAGCACGAAAATCGAAATATTCATGTACTGCTGAACTTGTACAAAAATTTGGGAGTGAATATTTTGCTGCAAATGGTGACAGCATAGAATATAAGTTATGCAATATTAACTACAATGTTCAGGTGTTAACTGTACCTCACCTCCTCTGTGCTGTGATCATGTGACACACTGACTCCTCCCACTGCCTATAGTCCATACTTCGCAACTTTTTGTTCCCTGTATGAAGGTTCGCTTCCTACTTATAACACTTTTTATTCTACCACTGCTTCATACCATCTCTCCAGCAATTTGCAGATATTTCTGGTATCTTGACTCCTAATTATGCTTCATGGGTTATCAGCCCCACTAAATGGATAACTACTGCAGCGATTTACCATCTGCCTGGGTTAACTAGGACAACCTGCAACCTGCTCTCGCTCCTCTCTTCATTTAGTTCCTGAAGGCCATGGATTGGTCTGGGCGCACTGACGCCAAGGCCAGTACCTAACTCATATCTGTCTGTCTACCCCCTTGTAGGCAGGCGCTCATTTTAGTAATCACCCACTAACATCAGGTTTGTTCGGCGGTACCTGACTCCACTTACCTGCTCTTCCCATTCATCTAGTAGTGTAGCTAGTGCAATGTAGGGGAGGCGATGTAATCCCTTTCGGATGATTGTCACCAGGTGTGTCAGAGGAGGGACCACACCAAAAAGAAGGAAGAAAAAAAACATGGAGTTGGCAATGGCCGAAAGCTCAACAATTATTAATTTAATGTGGCTATCACGCATGAAGCCATAGTAAAGTTCAGCATGAAAGCTTCAAGTTTTACATACTCTAACTCCACTTAATACAGTTATCACATATTTATTGTTTATCCTTTGTCCACTGTAATAATTTCAGAATTGAGAATGCATTTATATTTTCTTTTTGAATGTTCTCATGTTAGCAGACCTACATTGAAGTATTTAGTTATAAAATGTTTGTTAGCATTTTTAATTAAGAAACATAAATTACATTAGCACTGTTCAATATAAAAATTTTACATTCACAAGATAAGATACAGCACGTTTACTACAATACTTTACCAGCTGGCACACGGCCTGTGTGACCTTCTACATTTCTCTACATGTGCATGCTAATTGTCACACGTGCTTCAATCTTCTGTTAGGTAGGTATTTTGTGCTGTGCTTGTCCAGTTCACACATGAATAACATTAGGAGTGTTTAGAAATGTTTTGTTTTGCTTGGAGTGTTTTCAAAACGAATTGATTGTGGTATACAGTACAACAAAGACTGCTTATGTACAATATGTATGCACTTAACATCATCTCGTAGGGGAATTGTAAGGAAATTTGAAACTACATTTCCTGGTGTCTGTATTCCCATGTAGAGAGACCATTTGTTTACTTGTAAATATATTCAGGGAGACAGGAACAATGTGCAATAGGAAAAGAAAGCTAAAACAGTGAGTGCCTAAGGAACAGAAATTAGACAAAATCGGAGAATGGTCACCTTGCAAATCTCTCAGATGCCTTGCACAAGACAAAATCAGAACAAAATATCAGGAGAGAAATTAATGCTATATCAGAAGCTGAACTAATGTGTGTGAATGAAAATTTCCTCAGAAGATGCTGTAGATGTATTGATGCAGATGGATGGCATTTTCAACATCTCTTGTGATAAGGCACATTTTGTATTTATTCTGATATAATTGTTAATGTGATTTGAGATTTGATGTCCATGCATGTGTGACCGGGAGACAGGCCATGCGACTGCCACCAAGCCATGCAGCATGTGTTTGGAAGATGGGTGTGCCTGTCAGCCAAGCTTTTTAGCATACATATTGCATAACTATAATGGTCACTGAAAATCTTGAAATGGGCCTCATTCACCTCCATCGGTGGTCACCCTATCAAGAGAGCAAAGCATAATAAAATGACAGCAATATTGCAGAAATTTGTTTCTGTATGTATTTTAGAAATGGTGGTGCTATTTTTGCATTTGTATTATGGTGTTAAGTTTTAAAATACTATTTTAGTAATTGTTTAGCATGTTGTATGGTTTAAAACTGAATATTTGTACCTTTCAAATAATTACCTATGTGCCTGCATTATTGAACATAAGTCTTTTATTGGGGACTTTGTCTGCTTCTAATTTATCTCCAATGCATTATGACACAAGTGCATACATTTTAAATCTGGCAATGTATCAGTATACTCCAGAGTTGTAGTATAATGAGCTTAATTATTTTAACTGCATCCAAATTAATTCAGAATCTCTTTCTTGTGTTACACTTTTTAAATCATACTTTAATTGTGAAATATGAAGTGTAAAAGTACATTTGTTGGCGTTTGTAAACTTCCCTTTAAGAAAAGTGAAGTATACTGTTATAAAGAATAGTTATTTATATTTAACTATAGAATTTTTTGTTATTTTCGATTGTAATCATAACCATTATACCATTGTGATTAAATCAGTTATTTCATATTCTAGATTATATGCTAGTAAAGTTCTTTAAAAACGACAGCATTTCTTTATCATTTATTATGGAATGGAGTTTTAAGTATATCCTTGGACAAACTTCAAATGCCTCTCCTGCAAACTATATTCCTGACACTCTGAATCATATTGCAAGTTTGTATCAATTGAATTTACTAAGATAGGCTAGACATGTGATGAGCATGATGGTCCATTTGTATAAAGAAGTAAGTCTGCCAACATTCATTTCAGTATTGTGTTTAAATCACATTGAACTTATCTGTTAAATTTACAGCCTGTAATTGTACTCCTTAATACCTAAACTGAATTTATAGGGCCCAGAAGTTGGAGAACATAATGACCAACGTTTTTTTTTTTTTTTATTATCAAATAGGCTCAAAAGAACATGCCTGCTATCCACTGCATGGAAGTCCAGCCATGTCACGTGTACATTTTCAAAATTTGCAATAAACAGGAAAATGTTTTATCATTCTAGGCACATACACACCTATGTCATAATTAGAACTACCTTTTTTTTACAACCCACAACAGGTACTTCTGTGAAATTCATTACCAGGGTCCGGATGTTTATAACCTAAAAATGTTAGAAATATGCAAGCATTTATGATGGAAAAAATTAGAAAATATGACAAGACCTGAAATTTTTTGGATGCATTTTCGAAATCTTCAAAAATGTAATGCCGTTTAAATTAACATTATATTGAAAATCTATTTTAAACTTCTATCATACTCAATAATAAGTAAACAATATTAATTATATTGTTGCACTTTGAATTTATTTAATTGCTCAATTCAGAGCTAACCCTCTGCTCTGCACAGAATTAAATAAATGTCACGTTTTGAAGGGCAATCAGAAATAAAAATTACAGTAGCAAATTACACACATTTTAAAGTTTTCAAAAAGGAGTGATCTTCTATTTGCATGCAATATTGTAATGGGAAAGAGACTTCCTAATATTACAGACAAGAATTAGAAGATGTGACAAATTGTCTTCCAGACAACTGCAAGCACATATGTGAAACTGAGATAGAAATATGAAAATTTAAGAGCAAATGTGACTATAATATGCAAAATGACAAGAAAACTATAATCGCTCCACTCTTAGGTCCCAACTTGACGTAAACACAAGCCATCAGCTAACCAACAATGTGCCAAAACCAAAGCACACCACAAAATGTAGTACCTTAAATATTGGCGATAATCTGAGTTTTCAAGATATATGACAACCCTGGTAAAGACTACTTGAATGTAACATGATAGCAGCGCTATTCCTGAAACTCCTGAGTAAATATTGTTCTGTTGCAACATAAACACGAGGCACGAGTCCACATAGCATTTGTTTGTGCTAATTGCAGCTGATGCGAACACCAGGTTATCATGGAGGGATACAAGGTGAGGATCTAAGGATGTGTAAAATAAATTTAGAGTAAAGCTTTGTATTTTGTAGCAAAGGTTATTGTCTTATTTCTCTTCTATTCCTCAATTTTTTCCCCCTCAGATGTTCAGTTACCTGAAAAATAAATTATCCAATGCACCCAATCCCAATTGTTTTAATCAGTGCTCTACTGAAGTACTCAACAGCTTTTTAATCACCCATATCAATTCTTTGGTCAGGTTTTCCCATGATGGATTGATAGGACAGCTCACTAAGAGTGGCCAGCAAGATCCACAGATTTGTTGCCTTTGGACTTACTTTGTGGGGCCATATAAGGCAGTGGTAGTCATATTGAGATAGAACCAACAATTTTGAAGATCTGGAGCATTGAACAATGGAGGATTTATTTAGGTGGTTTCGTAGGCCGAGGTAAGCTCTGCTTCAATCTATCCATCTTGTATTGTTCTATGCTTTAGAGGTTGTCTCAAATAGCAACAAAACATCAGTGTTCGATTATATGCACAGTCTGTTCACCACCTCAGGGAAATGAGGAGGAGGTGAGGGACATTCCATGCTGTGTAACCTTATTTTTATCAACATCTGCGTGGTCGTGTTGCCAACTTATCTCCAATGTTATTCACACTATGTTTACCTGCTGCTAATTTCTCTTAATTTCAGTTCTAAAATCATATTTGTCACTCGTTTTATGTCGGAAGTAATGGTAAAAGTAATGTAGAAGCAGATAATCCTCCACATAGGAGTGCTGTGAAATCTGCTATGATAGGAGAACAAAGAGGTTCAGAGTGACAGTTCTATGCATAAAACAGATCTTTACAGGATGCCTGAATCAAACAAACCTAGACTGTTAAAGGTATTACTGCCTTTCTTCTTTAATTTCATTACCTGTACTTGCAGGAACAATTACTATACTATTAACTGACCGACATTTTAATACTTCATTCTTTGGTCCTGCAGGAGAGAATGCAAAGTTGTTTGATTGAATTCTTCCTCAATTGTTATAATATTATTGGTTATTTTAGTTTTTTTGGGTCCACTGTTGTTTACTTGCTCCTGTACATCTGTGATCTCAGTCCCATAGAACTAGTTTAGCCCAAAAAGAAATGCAACAGCTGACTTATTCTTACAGGAATTGCACGATATAACACTCAAGGATATATCACGTAAGACCAAAACAGATTGGTAGAGTTTTTTAAAAATATAGAAAAGGCAGAAAATGATTAGTGGGAAAAAGACGGAGTAGTTGAAAACATTGTCTCTGGCAGGAATGCAGTCAGCCACTACATCAGCGAACAATTCCCGATAAACGATATCACGAGCAGCAGTTAAAGTAAAGAAATCACTCAAAATAGCACAATGTAAATGATATGTAAATGCTGGTGAACAATTGTTATTTTCAGCGTAAACGTTTTCAAAAAATTAGAACTAAGTCCAAAGAAATCCCTGAAAGGTTTGCAAACCTTGGTTTGAAATTCCACCAACTTTTAAAATTGTTGTTGTTAGCTAATGCTGGATTTCTGACAATGAAGTCATTAATCCTCTTGCTCTCCAATATTTTTCACTGATGGATGGGGTGCTAGAAGTGGCCGGGCATATTTGAAGGTGGTCTCAGTCCATTTCCTCTTGCAGACAGAGGACAGAGTGGTGAAGAATATATCCCAATTCTGTTTAAATGTTTTGCCAGACAATGATGTCCTGTAATCAATCTGAAGGTTGCAACTGCCATTTTTCGAGGATACTCAGGAATTACTGTTTGAATGTTTGGTAGTTCCCATCTTTTATTTTATGATTTTTCATAGTAATATTTTGCAATAATTTTTTTGAATTCACAATTAACTAATCTTTTAGCTGCATAAAATGGTAGATTAACTATAGATTTCTGCACACTGCTGGTACCCTTTTTAGCAAGAAAATCAGCTTTCTCATTACCACTCAGTCCACAGTGAGCTGGTATCAATTGGAAGACTAGGTGTTTTTGAAGTGCGGTTAGATGGGTAAAGATTTTCCAATATTCTATAATTGTTTGGTTTTTTGGTGACAACTTGGAAGTAATTGCTATAATTGCCGCCCTGGAATCAGAGAATAACTGCTTGATGAAAATGTGAAATTCTATACAAAAGATTTTGTAGGGCCATTCGAATTGCTTCTATTTCTCCATCAAAGTTTGTAGTTCCATAACTTAAAAATTTGTAATAGGAAAAGAGGTGACATGTGACTCCAGCCCCTGCTCCATCTCGGTTTGATATCAATGATCCATCAGTATAAATATGGAGCCATTCGTGTTCTGGAAATCTAGTATGGATTGTCTCTAATGCCAATATTAGAACACTAGTTGGAGTATCACTTTTTTTAACTTCTTCTGTCAGGTGTAAATAGTATGTGATCTCTAATGTTTGTGTCGGATTGACTTTAGATACGAAATTTTCCTTTGAATTAGGAAGGTATACATTCTTCTTGATGTCTTGAATTTTGGAAAGACCTCTCCTGAGCCTTTAATGTATGTGTAAAATTTCTCTTGTGCCATGTATTGAATAGGAGTCTTATCAACTTTTCGTGTTGAATAAGAGCCACTTTTTCTATTTCATATTCAATGGAGTATTGGTTGGTTAGTATTTCCATAGCTGCTATTGGTGTGGTTTTGATAGCACCTGTAATTAGTCTCAGACTTTGGTTTTGAAAGTTGGTACCAAAGTTTTGAAAGTATAGACTGAGGAGATAGGCTAGTATAGGCTCACATAGGCTACACCAGATCGGTATATAAGTATAGACTGGGGAGATGGGCTAGTATAGGCTACACCAGATCAGTATATAAGTATAGACTGAGGAGATAGGCTAGTATAGACTCACATAGGCTACACCAGATCGCTATATAAGTATAGACTAAGGAGATAGGCTCACATAGGCTACACCAGATAAGTATATAAGTATATATTGGTGAGATAGGCTAGTATGGGTTCACCTAGGCTACACCAGATCGGTATATAAGTATATACTGGTGAGATAGACTAGTATAGGCTCACATAGGGTACTCCAGATCTGTATATAAATATAGACTGAGGAGATAGGCTAGTATAGGCTCACATAGGCTACACCAGATCGGTATATAAGTATAGACTGGGGAGATGGGCTAGTATAGGCTACACCAGATCAGTATATAAGTATAGACTGAGGAGATAGGCTAGTATAGACTCACATAGGCTACACCAGATCGCTATATAAGTATAGACTAAGGAGATAGGCTCACATAGGCTACACCAGATAAGTATATAAGTATATATTGGTGAGATAGGCTAGTATGGGTTCACATAGGCTACACCAGATTGGTATATAAGTATATACTGGTGAGATAGGCTAGAATGGGTTCACATAGGCTACACCAGATCGGTATATAAGTATATACTGGTGAGATAGGCTAGTATGGGTTCACATAGGCTACACCAGATCGGTATATAAGTATAGACTGAGGAGATAGGCTAATATAGGCTCACATAGGCTACACCAGATCTGTATATAAGTATAGACTGGGGAGATAGGCTAGTATAGGCTCACATAGGCTAAACCAGATCTGTATATAAATATAGATGAGGAGATAGCCTATAATCTTCGCAAAACTTAAAGGAATATGGAGGTGGGGCATACCTCGCACTCCAGCAAATCCTATGCTTGCCCCTCCTACCAACGCTGCCGAATGTGGTGCATGCATCTCACACACTTATGTACAGAACCTCTGCTGGTACAAGCACTACACTTGGCTACAGCGCTCTGCTTGAGCATTGGCCAGCATTCACATGCCTTTAACTTTTGCGAGTGGTATAGTATAGGCTACACCAGATCGGTATATAAGTATAGACTGAGGCGATAGGCTAGTATAGGCTCACATAGGCTACACCAGATCGGTATATAAGTATAGACTGGGGAGATGGGCTAGTATAGGCTACACCAGATTGGTATATAAGTATAGACTGGGGAGATAGGCTAGTATAGGCTCACATAGGCTACACCAGATCGGTATAAAGCATAGACTGAGGAGATAGGCTAGTATAGGCTCACCTAGGCTACACCAGATCTTTATAAAGTATAGACTGAGGAGATAGGCTAGTATAGGCTCACATAGGCTACACCAGATCGGTATATAAGTATAGACTAAGGAGATAGGCTAGTATAGGCTCACATAGGCTACACCAGATCGGTATATAAGTATTGACTGAGGAGATAGGCTCACACAGGCTACACCAGATCAGTATATAAGTATATATTGGTGAGATAGGCTAGTAGGGTTCACATAGGCTACACCAGATCGGTATATAAGTATATACTGGTGAGATAGACTAGTATAGGCTCACATAGGCTACACCAGATCGGTATATATGTATAGACTGAGGAGATAGGCTAGCATAGGCTACACCAGATCGGTATATACGTATAGACTGAGGAGATAGGCTACTATAGGCTCACATAGGGTACTCCAGATCTGTATATAAATATAGGCTGAGGAGATAGGATGGTATAGGCTCACATAGGCTACACCAGATCGGTATATATGTATAGACTGAGGAGATAGGCTAGTATAGGCTCACATAGGCTACACCAGATCGGTATATACATATAGACTGAGCAGATAGGCTACTATAGGCTCACATAGGGTACTCCAGATCTGTATATAAATATAGACCGAGGAGATAGGCTAGTATAGGCTACACCAGATCGGTATAAAGTATAGACTGAGGAGATAGGCTAATATAGGCTCACATAGGCTACACCAGATTGGTATATAAGTATTGACACAGGAGGTAGGCTCACATAGGCTACACCAGATTGGTATATAAGTATATACTGGTGAGATAGGCTAGTATGGGTTCACATAGGCTACACCAGATCGGTATATAAGTATATACTGGTGAGATAGGCTAGTATGGGTTCACATAGGCTACACCAGATCGGTATATAAGTATAGACTGAGGAGATAGGCTAGTATAGGCTCACATAGGCTACACCAGATCGGTATATAAGTATAGACTAAGGAGATAGGCTAGTATAGGCTCACATAGGCTACACCAGATCGGTATATAAGTATAGACTAAGGAGATAGGCTAGTATAGGCTCACATAGGCTACACCAGATCGGTATAAAGTATAGACTGAAGAGATAGGCTAGTATAGGCTCACATAGGCTACTCCAGATCTGTATATAAATATAGACTTGAGGAGATAGGCTAGTATAGGGTCACATAGGCTACACCAGATCGGTATATACATATAGACTGAGGAGATAGGCTACTATAGGCTCACATAGGGTACTCCAGATCTGTATATAAATATAGACCGAGGAGATAGGCTAGTATAGGCTACACCAGAGCGGTATAAAGTATAGACTGAGGAGATAGGCTAGTATAGGCTCACATAGGCTACACCAGATTGGTATATAAGTATTGACAGAGGAGATAGGCTCACATAGGCTACACCAGAATGGTATATAAGTATATACTGGTGAGATAGGCTAGTATGGGTTCACATAGGCTACACCAGATCGGTATATAAGTATAGACTGGGGAGATAGGCTAGTATGGGTTCACATAGGCTACACCAGATCGGTATATAAGTATAGACTGGGGAGATAGGCTAGTATGGGTTCACATAGGCTACACCAGATCGGTATATAAGTATATACTGGTGAGATAGGCTAGTATGGGTTCCCATAGGCTACACCAGATCGGTATATAAGTATAGACTGGGGAGATAGGCTAGTATGGGTTCACATAGGCTACACCAGATCGGTATATAAGTATAGACTGAGGAGATTGGCTAGTATAGGCTCACAGGCTAGTATAGGCTACACCAGATCGGTATAAAGTATAGACTGAGGAGATAGGCTAGTATAGGCTCACATAGGCTACACCAGATTGGTATATAAGTATATACTGGTGAGATAGGCTAGTATGGGTTCACATAAGCTACACCAGATCGGTATATAAGTATATACTGGTGAGATAGGCTAGTATGGGTTCACATAGGCTACACCAGATCGGTATATAAGTATAGACTGAGGAGATAGGCTAGTATAGGCTCACATAGGCTACACCAGATCGGTATACAAGTATAGACTGGGGAGATAGGCTAGTATGGGTTCACATAGGCTACACCAGATCGGTATATAAGTATAGACTGGTGAGATAGGCTAGTATGGGTTCACATAGGCTACACCAGATCGGTATAAAGTATAGACTGAGGAGATAGGCTAGTATAGGCTACACCAGATCGGTACATAAGTATAGACTGAGGAGATAGGCTAGTATAGGCTCACATAGGCTACACCAGATCGGTACATAAGTATTGACTGAGGAGATAGGCTAGTATAGGCTCACATAGGCTACACCAGATCGGTACATAAGTATTGACTGAGGAGATAGGCTAGTATAGGCTCACATAGGCTACACCAGATCGGTACATAAGTATAGACTGAGGAGATAGGCTAGTATAGGCTCACATAGGCTACACCAGATCGGTACATAAGTATAGACTGAGGAGATAGGCTAGTATAGGCTCACATAGGCTACACCAGATCGGTACATAAGTACTGACTGAGGAGATAGGCTAGTATAGGCTCACATAGGCTACACCAGATCGGTACATAAGTATAGACTGAGGAGATAGGCTAGTATAGGCTACACCAGATCGGTACATAAGTATAGACTGAGGAGATAGGCTAGTATAGGCTCACATAGGCTACACCAGATCGGTACATAAGTATTGACTGAGGAGATAGGCTAGTATAGGCTCACATAGGCTACACCAGATCGGTACATAAGTATTGACTGAGGAGATAGGCTAGTATAGGTTCACATAGGCTACACCAGATCGGTACATAAGTATTGACTGAGGAGATAGGCTAGTATAGGCTCACATAGGCTACACCAGATCGGTACATAAGTATAGACTGAGGAGATAGGCTAGTATAGGCTCACATAGGCTACACCAGATCGGTACATAAGTATTGACTGAGGAGATAGGCTAGTATAGGCTCACATAGGCTACACCAGATCGGTACGTAAGTATTGACTGAGGAGATAGGCTAGTATAGGCTCACATAGGCTACACCAGATCGGTACATAAGTACTGACTGAGGAGATAGGCTAGTATAGGCTCACATAGGCTACACCAGATCGGTACATAAGTATAGACTGAGGAGATAGGCTAGTATAGGCTCACATAGGCTACACCAGATCGGTACATAAGTATAGACTGAGGAGATAGGCTAGTATAGGCTCACATAGGCTACACCAGATCGGTACATAAGTATTGACTGAGGAGATAGGCTAGTATAGGCTCACATAGGCTACACCAGATCGGTACATAAGTATAGACTGAGGAGATAGGCTAGTATAGGCTCACATAGGCTACACCAGATCGGTACATAAGTATTGACTGAGGAGATAGGCTAGTATAGGCTCACATAGGCTACACCAGATCGTTGTATAAGTATAGACTGAGGAGACCTCTCCTTTTGTGCTCATGTCTAGACTATTCCTTTTATTTAGCTTGCTGTTCAGCTAGGGGGGAGAGAAATTAAAAGATTGATAACACTTGTGGAAACATATAGTTCCAAATTATTTTATTTCACAAAACAATACACAGTCCATCATAATCTTGCAAAACTTAATTTACTTCTTTTTCTTGCCTTCCTTTGCAGCCTTTGGAACAACATCCTGGTTTTCTGCTGCATCCTTCAGCCTCTTGGCTCTGATTCCAACAAGGCGAGCATCAGTTCTGGCCTGTAAATATAAATAATTGCATTAATGACCCTGTTTATAAACAGTGGGAAACATGCAAAGTGTTACTTAGGACACTCAGCAATGTGCATTGATGGTACTGTTATGTTTACATATGTACCCTTTACACCAGTTAGGTGCAGCACATGTAATTCCTGCGTGGGCACAAATAAACGCAATGTCATCTGTCCTGTGTAATGCATACTGTTTTAACAAATGACTCCTTTTCCTGAACTTGGTTTAGGAATTAGTATGCGTTAACAATGAACCAGCAATTTAAGTGATTTTTAATTTTTCAATGGTATTGGTTGCATATAGTGAATATATAGTAAAACTGACTATTAGATATGTTTAGTTCTTCCGGGCTTGTTGGCCAAGTACTGCGCTTGGCATCATCAGGGTAACACAATCTGCTGTCTGCACTGGTCAGAGTTCAAATATTCACTTATTTAGCATAAACAACACTGTTCATACACATAGTACCAGAAATAGTAATAAAATACACATACAGACTGCCAGAACAACAAAAAAGGTAAATTCCATACTGCATAGAGGCATACACATGTATAATAAAATCGCAAATAGAATCCACAGTAGCAGTCAAACTAAGTTTAGGAAAGAAGTTAGAAATTTTCTAATTGAGCAAACCTACTACAGTGTGCAGGAGTTCTTTGACTCATTCTCTGAATAATTTTATCTGTATTATTGTAACACTATATTACTGTAACACTGTCTCTGTATATATATATTATTTGATTCACTCTCTGAATAATTTTATTTGTGTTTAATCTGTAGGCTATATATATAACTTATACTCTTATGACTGTAATGCTGTCTCTGTTATTATTATTTGTATTCATGATATTGTTTAAACCAATATTATTTGTATTCCCTATTTAAAAATTGACGAAGCCATGAATTTGTAAAAAAATTCTTACGGTGAATAAAGACATACATACATACATACAAATGTGGAAGCAGAGAGAGAGATGTGGAAGCAAAGATCGTTAATGCCCTTTAGGTTTTCTTATATGGTGGGGGTGGGCAGGGCATTGTTGCGCTGGCTACGGTAGTGATTGGCTTGTATCTGTTGGCGGGCTGGTTCTAGGTGGGGTTTTATTACAACTGTGGTGTGTGTCTGGAAGTTTATCTAAGACCAGTATCCATGCTTTCTGTACACAAAATATTTCTTCTCGCAAGATAAGCTCGTGAATTTGTGCAGTACAAAGATAATCTTAAATGGGAAATTATTTTGTAAATATACATTTATAACAAATACAAAGTTGCATTTTAGAAACAAACTATACAACCTACGCTCATCCATTTACGTAAATAACCTTAAATGGGAATATATTTCATTGTGTACATTTACGAAACAAATGTGAAGCTTTATATGAGTTACATGTGGCAGGTGGAATGTTTTAAACACCAGATTTTACTGGAAATAATTGTCACAAATTACTGGTGATTTCAACGTTACTTTAAATACAGATCTTTATTAGTGATAACACTCTAAAGGAATGAGGAAAAAGGAAATCTTCACTTTGTAACACTTTCTGCTAGCATTGCATCTCCTTTGTTTACATAATTCCACGGCTAGTTAGCACTTATATTCCATTGTTTCAGTGTTAGATAGTGCTTCCATTCCATTACCTGTGTTCCTCTCTGATTCGTAATTGCCAATCTCTTTGTCTAGTAGTGTATGTCAAGTTGGATGCACCATTGCACATCACGAAGTTTGTATACAGCAACAATACCTCATAATGTATATATTTAGCAATGCAAGCCAACCTGTATGGCTCAATTAATATTTTGGAGAGATATCAGTCTTGTATTTGCGAAATGAAATATGGTGGGCTATCAAAGAGGCAGTACTATATAAAATGAAAGGACTACTGTGCTTTTCAAATGGGAAGAGTTCTGATCTGCAGCCAATGAGATACATTTACATGTACAGCATTGCAAGTTCATTACCCCCACTCTTCATATTTCTTGGCAAACATCAATCCCCACTTAAGGGGAAAGCAATATGACAACACAGCAGGACCCCGATTGGTTACTGGCCTGGAGATGCTCAATGACAAACTCCTTTTCATTTGAAAAGCACAACACAATGAAGCCTAATACATTAATAGAAGATAAGTACATGCTGGTTGACAAAGACATGATGCACACAACCGTCTGTGAAACGTCCTCAAAATTTAAAGTGAAGGATTGATTGCTTTAAGTTATCTCATCTGTGTTCTATTAAATGATTTTACATCTAATCTTACCTTTCTCAATGTAGCGAAGGCATTGAACTTCCTCTCTTCCTCTGTAACCTTACGCGACTTGGATTTTACAGCAGGCTGCTTAATTGGCATCACTGTCGTCTTCAACTGTGTTGCTACCTTCTGTTCCTCTTCCTGGAACACATTCATAAAAATGATTTAGAGGTCAAGAATTGCATCAAATCAAAATCTATGGAAAACAAGTTGAAAGCTGTTAAAACTTCAATAGGACACAACTGAAATGAAATCATTGCATTAGCATGGGACCAATTCAATGGCACATACCAAAACACTATGCTTCCCAAACAGGTATCCTGAGAAACCTAAAATTCTCACAATACCCATGGAAATATTTCAAAACTGCATTCAACTATTGCATATCTGTGTACTACTTTTTAAAATAAATTTATTTCATTTTCGGGGTACCCACCTAATTTATTGATTTTATCACAATTTCTTTTCTTCTCCTTTTTTTTAATTACTTCGATATTTTGCTCCAAAATTTTGAAAAAAGAAAAAAAATAAGGGAGAGGGGAACTATGCGAGTAAGGTAATTATTTTTACCAAACGTGAAAGTGCCTGAATTAAGATTCATAAAGTGCTAAAAAATACAGTAAAACAGAGTAATGACATGCCACAAATGTGTAGTCTGTCATAAGTGTCAGCTGACTTTTTCTCTGGGGGGAGGGCACCAAATGGAAGTTTTCAATCAAACAATATTAATTCACCATTCTCTGGTGAAGAGTTGTATTTGTTATGGATGATAGTATTAATTTGTGCTGAACAACTGTTCTTTACATCAAAATTAAAATAGCTTAATAGTAATTGACTGCACATTAAATTCATTAATTTCCAGTGGGAAGGGCCACAGCTTCCCCTCATGGTGCCCATGTTGTCTGTACAGAATAGATACACAATGTTGTGCAAAGTTGCCTATAGTACAGTATTTGTCACTATCATTTTATTGCTTCACTTCTTTTCAGTTACATTATACTGTACTAATTTAATTATGTTGACCTACTATATTACATACTTCTTTACATTGCAAATAAAATTTTAGTTTTTTCCCCTCTATAATTACAAGTTTGAATTATCAATTTCAAATTTGCAGTTTTATTTCAGTTTCATTTAATATTAGCTGTAACTATATTAAACTACATGAAATATATTAAACTATAACAAATGATTGTCTGGCAAAAAATTTAAACAGAATTGGGATATATTCTTCACCACTCTGTCCTCCAAGTGATCTGCAAGAGGAAATGGATCGAGACCACCTTCAAATATGCCCGGCCACTTCTAGTGCCCCATCCATCAGTGAAAAATATTGGAGAGCAAGAGGATTAATGACTTCATTGTCAGAAATCCAGCATCAGCTAACAACATATTAAACTACACAATATAACTGTAACCTTAAATATTGAAAAACTACCCCAAGCTGTACAAGTGTAGTCACTACTATCGGAGCTTTTAGATGCCATTACTGACCAAGAAGACAGTGCATCAATGATTTTGAAAACTTGTAAGAAGAACGTTTAAAGTGCTACTAGCTGTACAAGGCAATCATGAGTAGGATTATAGAAAATATGAGTGGTTAGAATTCCACCAATTTGATATCGAAGAGAGCAATATCAGTGATTCCTGAGTATCCTCGAAAAACAGCAGTTGCTTCAGGTTGATTACAGGACATGATTGTCTGGCAAAACATTTAAACAGAATTGGAATATATTCTGCACCACTCTGTCCTCTATGTGACCTGCAAGAGGAAATGGACCAAGACCACCTTCAAATATGCCCGGCCACTTCTAGTGCCCCATCCATCAGTGAAAAATATTGGAGAGCAAGAGGATTAATGACTTCACTGTCAGAAATCCAGCATTAGCTAACAACAGAATTCCACCAAAACCATGCCTCTTTCTCTTAAGCTTCAGGTATTAATTACTCTTGAGATTTAATGCTGCTGTTGATGGGTTCACCTGGGAGGTTTCTGAAACCAGTGCTTCAAGAAGTAAATGGTGTTTTGATGTCTGCTTGAACCTCAGTGATAACACTTTCATCCACTTTAGTTTCAATTGCTTACTACACCTAGAGGAAACTTGTCCATTGCAACTGAACTCCTTACAGGCTGCATCCTTCAAGTTCATTGGATTCTTGCACTCAATTCTGAATGCCAACCAACAAGCCATGTGTGGGTAATGTTTGAGAGGTAGAATCAGGAAAACTGCAATGTCACTGCCAGGATTTGAACCACTGACCTTCCGCTTCACGCACGGCTGCTCTAACCAATGAGCTACTGATCATGACTTTACGGGTGATCAGCCATGTCAAGCTTTCGGCCATTGTAGACTCCATGGCCTTCTTTAGGAACTGAGCTACTGTGGCAACTTGCCAGCAGAGCAGCTGCATGTGAAGTAGAAAGTCTGTGGTTCAAATCCCAGTTGTGGCAATGAATTTTTCAGCCCTAATTCCACCTCATGAAAAATTAGTTACTCTTATCTAGATTTATCAAAATTGTAACTTCATTAACCTCTTCAGGGATATGGACGTCATATCACGTCCATTTAAAATGACGGACGAGCGATATGGACGTGTATACACGTCCTGTGCGTTTGTGCATTTAACCCTTATTTATCCACTATCTAACTCAACTTATTTTAATTTTCCCCCGTTATGAAACTTTTAATTAAATTCTATATGCTTTACTGGCTTACCTTTATATGTTCCTTCTGCAGTGATATGCCTCAAAACAGGGATAAACACACAAGGGCACATCTCCACATTCGCCACAGATCATCCCCGTTTCCTTACGGATTCCCTTCTTGCGGCACACGAAACACCTTCGAAATGGGCGGGACTTCTTTGCTGTTGACGGTATCCTTTTAGGATAATGTTTTCCTTGAAGTCTGAGGGGTGCAGGGGTTTTGGATTTTCTACCCCCAGTATGAAGAGGCCTCTCAACCTGGTATTGTTCAATTAGGCTGCGAGCTATTGATAGTCGAAAGTCCAGGTAGGTCATTGTCTTGTGTGGGTTTAGAGCTCTCCAAATTACCAAACAATTGTATATGGTTATATCCAGTTGGTGCAAAAATACCTTTTTATACCATTTCACTGTTTTTCGTAAAGAGGGATATGCTTGCAATACCTGATCTACTAGATCGACACCGCCCATGTGCATATTGTATTCCTGGATAACGTCAGGCTTGAAAATGCACATTTTGGTATGGGCATCTGTTTTTCCAGTGTCAATCATCAAAATCTTAGAGCTGCAATTGGATAATGCCGTAACTACCCTCCTGTCCTGCCAGGCAAGGTAGGTCAAAGGTGGGAGCTGACGCACCTCCATTTCCCCTCTCCTTAGAGCCTTCGTATTCACATCTTTTGGCAAACCAATACGATTTGAACGTACTGTTCCAATTGCATTAGTCTTTCTTTTGTGTAAGGCCATGAATAATTTAGAAGAGCTGTACCAGTTATCTAAGTACACAGTCCTACCCTGATCAAGCACAGGTTCCATTAGGTGCATTACTATGGAGCCAGATAAGCCCAAATCTTTGTCTCCAGTATTGTCAGTCCCTTGACCAGTGTAAATGCAGCTATTGTAAAGATATCCCGTTTTACTTTCACAAACATCAAAACTCTTTATGCCAAATCTAGCCCTTTTTGTTTTGATGTATTGCTTCCAACCTAAGCGGCCCTTCCAAAGCATTAGGCTTTCATCAACAGTGACCTTTTCACCAGGCACATAATTTTCTTTAAATTTTGAAATAATATAATCGAAAACAGGCCTAATTTTGTGGAGTTTGTCATTTACATTCTCTGTGCAGGTGAAATGAAGGAACCGCAAAATTGACGTAAATCTGTTATTTGACATGCATTTTCCAAAAAAAGGAGTAGCTAGCATGTCATCTGTGGACCAATACATGTATAATGCAGGTTTACGAATAACACCCATAAGTATAATTAGACCAATTAGCCTGTAAATCTCATTGAGTGTTACTTCTGTCCACCTTTGAATTCTGCTCTTAGGCCCTAATTTACCTTTAGAGAGCAGGTCTTCCTTCACCTTACTCGCATATACATTTGTTTCGCAAACAATGAGAGACACTAAGTCGGTAGTAAAAAATTTTGTAAAAATGTCAATTGGTTGGCTGTCAGAAGTCAGCTGAGCCTGGGATTGAACACCAGACCCTGTGCTCGTGAAGATGTGCCTGTTTGTATTGGAATTGTTTTCAGCACTCCACAATGCTGACTCTTCACGAACACCTGAAGGAAGTTGGTCACGTTCTTCCTCACTGCTACTTGTACCTATATCCTCCACACCCCCCTCAAATTCGGAAAATTCGCCATCGATATCCAAATCGCTGTCACACAGCAAGAAGTCCTCCACATTATCCTGTGTAATTTCAGAAGCCCTTACACTTCCACCACTCGCTAACCTTTGTGCAACACTGCTTGTTGATGCCATGTTTTAGCTCTGAGATGTAACACTCAATAGCTTCTCACTTCAGCTACAAGCAGGAAAGTATACGTATGCATTTCAAGAGAGAAACAAACGGAGCCTGTAAGCTATATCCAAGTTACGAAACACGTGTAAGGAAAAATTGCAAACCTGCTTTATTCTGATGACTCATAAACCACGCATACAGTAGCGTTCTATTTCCCATTGTGCTGTGACTTGCTGACGCATAGCTAACACATACAATGGGTCCACTACTGTTTCTTTCCGAGATGCGTTCGACAAAGCAAAGTTAACTTTTTACCACAGTGAAACAAATAGTGCCATTTCAACGATTTGTAAATGCAACTCAACATTGCTGATGATGTACATGTATACTGCATATAATGAGTTTTATAACAGTTTTTCTTTGATTAAAATAACTTAAAATTTACGCAAAATACAGCTGTGTATTTAGGAAGCACTTTTAGCGCATTTAACAATTTAAATGCCCTGCGCTGGATATTGGGTATCCGTTCTCAGCCTGCAGAGCTTTTAAATGGCTGTCGCTCAAGAGGTTAAGAAAATAACATGGTTATGTGTATAAAGCAACTAATTGTCTGTTACTGAAAACAGTACTGCAATAAATCATGTCCAGAAGCCATGTCATCGATTTACTGAAAGTTAAATAAAGAAAATAATGAAGCTTTTAACAGTGAAGTAACAAGAATCTAGAGTAAGAACAATTAGACACTAAAATCTTCACTTATCTTAGCAGTATTGCAAGATCTGTTGCCTGCAAAAGATCTTGCAATATTACTAAGATAAGTGAAGCTTTTAGTTTCTAATAGTTCTTGCTTTAGATTACTGGAAGTTGTTCAAAATTGTATATGATGTTAACAAGATGTTAGCTAATAAAAAACATGCTGCTGTAAAAGCTTAATCAATGCAAACAAAATTAATCTGTGATGAAACGGGTGAATTAACTTATATTCCATCCTTTTAGTTTGCATATGTACTACATCTCCAACAATCTTAACCTCTTGAGTGATGGCCATTTAAAACGTCCGCGAGCCGAGAACTGCTAGCATTTAAATTGTTAAATGTGCTTTGTATATACACAGCTGTATTTTGTGTAAATATTAAGTTATTTTAATGAAACAAAAACTGGTATAAAACTCGTTATTTGCAGTATAAATGTACGTCATCAGCACAGTTGAGTTGTATTTACAAAACGTTGAAATGGCACAATTTTGTTTCACTGTGGTGAAAAGTCAACTTTGCTCTGTCGAACGCATCTAATATAAGTTCTCGGAAAGATACAGTAAAGAAACACCCATTGGATGTGTGGCTTATGCATCAGCATACTATGTAATAAAGCACTACTGCATGCGTGGTCTCTTGAGTCATCAGAATAGGTCAACATTGCAACTTTTGCTTACGCGAGTTTCGTAACCGAGTAGAGTCCGTGTCTTTCTTTGTTGAAATACATACGTATTCTTTCCTGCTTGTAGCTGAAGGGAGAAGTGGTATAAAAAGGTGTTTTTGCACCAAATGGATATAACCATATACAATTGTTTGGGGATTTGGACAGCTCTCTAAACCCACACAGGACAATGACCGACCTTGACTACCGACTATAAATAGCTCGCAGCCTAATTGAACAATACCACATTGTGGGTTGAAAATCCAAAACCCCTGCACCCCTCAGACTTCAAGGAAAACATTATCCTAAAAGGATACCACCAACAGCAAAGAAGTCCCGCCCATCTCCAAAGTGTTTCATGTGCCGCAAGAAGGGAATTCGCAAATGTGGAGATGTACCTACCCTTGTGTGTTTATCCCTGTTTTGAGGTAAATCACTGCAGAACGAACATATTAAGGTAAGCCAATAAAGTATATAGACCTCACTAAAATGTTTCATAAAGGGAAAATTATAATAAGTTGAGTTGGATAAGGGATAAATAAGGGTTAAATGCTTAAACGCACAGGACGCCCATATCGCTCATCCGTCATTTTAAATGGACGTGATTTCACGTCGATATCCCTCAAGAGGTTAAAATTTAATATTGGTACAACGCAGTACACATTTTTTTAGCTTTAGCCAATTCATTGTTCCAAATATAACAATTTGTTGATGCTTTGGTCAGTATTAGCTCTCTGGATATGCAGTTTAGCCTGAAGAGTGGCCAAAATGTTACAGAAATGTTGAACTCCAAATGAGCTACGTTAATGATTAGGGACCAGGGCCCAGCTTAGGGGTAGTCCAGGATATGAGGCCCTTAGGGTAGCAAGGGTGTATGCGCCAAAAGCTAGT
Source organism: Tenodera sinensis (assembly GCA_030765045.1). Lineage (NCBI taxonomy): Eukaryota > Metazoa > Arthropoda > Insecta > Mantodea > Mantidae > Tenodera > Tenodera sinensis. The sequence continues at coordinate 28,838,459 of CM060967.1, forward strand.
TTTGAGAAAAATGTGATTAAACTTTTACTGTGCAGTACATATTAAAATCATGTATAGAGAGATTAAAAATTGCTCAGATGTGAATCTAATGCATTAATATTGTTAATTAGGAACGTAAAATGTTATTTGGCGGATATTTAAGATTTCAGAAGGTTAATTGCATCAACAATATAATTCAGATAACGTATGCTTTCATGCGCGTTGTAACTAAAACGTTTATGTCTAAAGTTAGCATTTTGCAAGCAATACTTTAACTAATATTGGTAAATATTTGTTCTAATGCTAACAAACAATACTTCTAAAGTGAATATAAAGAAGTTAACAAAAAGTATGGCTAGATCACCGAAGATGTTTGACCGCTGTGCCGTGAGGAACCAGAATATTTTAGTATTGTGAAGTATCGTCATCCGCTGCTGCCTCTTTTTCTACCTCTTGTGTGTCCCTTTACTACATGTTTGGTTTTTTAACTTACGTGTTCACCTGTATTTCTCTTTTTCTTAGCCATATGCATTTTCAGTTGGTTTTTCTGCACACAGCGTTTTCTGGGACAACTTACGTGACGAGAAATAGAATCACTGTCTGTGTTGATAAATAGTGCTTAATAAAAGTAAATCATTACCCGAAATACACTATGTTCAATGGTATTGTTAGTAAACAACACAACTACTTTAGAAACATAATGCTAAACAGAAGTTAAACCGACAGCTGCAAGCCACTAAACACAGGCTTCTTTAAAAGCAACAGACTGAACTAAAGAAATACCCCATACATCTAGGCAAAAACTATTTACAAAACCGCAAAAATGTTTGAAAGGTTAAGGAATAACCATTTATGGGGGGTAAAAGCCTGAAAATAAACAGTACCCTCTCTTAAGTGATTTATTGCTACATTCTCTTTAAGAGCAACCGTCACAGCATACCGGCTGGCAGGTTGGCTTATGCACCTTTGCTATTCTCGAGATTTGCCTGAAGCACGGAAGGTCTTAACACCATGCTGTATTTAAATGGAGAATTCGTTCATATCCAGGGCGTATCAATCATTCACACTTAACAGGCATTAAAGAGTAGGCTTCATACTATATGATGCAAGAAAAACAAAAAATTCGTATTTTGGCACATACACCCTTGCTATTCTAAGCACCTCAATAAATCATTCATTCATGTTAATGATTAATCTTCAGGAATGCCATTATACAGGAAAAGGAAATTAGAAATAAATATGTGGCAACTGTAATAAATCAATAGGATCCTCTGGTTATAAGATTTACTCGAGGTTATGTTTAGGTCAGTGTGTTGAACTGGTTTCAAATAACAGGTATATTTGAAATAGTGCAGTAAAGGAGACAATAATGAAGGTTAGATGCCCACATAAATCCTAAGCTTAATGATGCATTCACATTAATTCTAAATGGGTGTCAATGCCTTCAGAAGAAGTAAAACCATTGCTATTTTGGCAATTTGCACAAATACACATCTTGGGTTGGCAGTTTCTTCAGCACTCACAGTATAACAAAATGGAGTACTTTGTTGACATATTGCACATTGATTATATGAGAAAAGGTCTTAAAAAGAGAGGGAGAATGATTTACAGACTGTTAAAGTGTTTGCACCTCTTAAACAAACTTTTATATGCATTTCTTTTCCTTAAATGTTTTGTAGGACCTAAAGCTAGACATGGAACCACTAACAAGTTTACTACTATGCACATATTCAAATTGAATTCCATTTAAATGGACAAAATACTTACAGTGGCTTCTCCCTTCTTCAGCTTCTTCTTGGGATTTAGTGGGAACAGTATCAGTTTAGACCTGTATTCCTTCAAGCGCTGTACATTTTGCTGTAAAGATTCCACGGATTTGTTGCGACGGCGGTGATCTACTGCAATTCCAATAGTGCGAGCAAATGCAGCATTCAGGCCAGCACCCTAGCAAAATTCATTAATTTGAATTACAATCTGCAAATGACTCCTAAATATCCAAATTCAAACTAACAGCTTCAGATAAATCAGCAAGTAACTGCTGTGAAATACTATGCATCTCAAATTGCAGTGTTATATTTGCAAGAACTGTAAATCCAGCAACTGTAGTTTACTTTAAACGTCATCGTTCAAGTTAGTAGTATATGTATTGAAGAAGTTTGAACATTTTCACTACATACCTTAATTTCATCAAGAGTAAAGCCTCTTCCAGCCCTAAGTTTTCTGTGATAACGGACTGTTGGACATCTCACAATTGGACGTAGAGGTCCAGCTGCTGGTCTGGGAGCGACTGCTCGAGCTTTCTTAATCCTATTTTGCCTCCTACGATATTTACGTGCAGGTTGATTGAACCATGTTTTCACAAACCTCTGCCAATCCTTATGGAAATGGCCATTAGGTATCATATTATTTCTTTTAGGCGCCATCCTGCCTCTGAAACATAAAACACGTTTCCTATTCAAGCATAACCTATCACATACACCACCTCACAGTTTACCGGTGGAAAAACCAGTATATATCATGAACACCTTAATCTGCGTAAACAATTATACTTTAATGTGCCATTATATATTATTATGATGTGAAGATGTAATGAATTTTGAAGGATAACAAACAGAAATGCATACCCCTCTCCAATTCACCTAACCCAAAACAAAACGGAAGAACGTTCACCAGAGAGACAGGAACAGCATTGCCAACTTGTAAACACAAACACGTTTTGAAAATGGACCGTATTTATGCGCTTAGTACCACAGAACACTCTAGTACCCTACATCAGTAACTTTTTAAGCAAGAAAAAAACATTTTCGAGTTAATAGAAACAATGCATTCTGACTCTGCATCCTTACTAGAATGGACACGAAGAAATAAAATTGATGACTTACCGAACGTCAAAACTTCTGTCATTTCCGTACTCATCGTCAGGAATCAGGAGTGTGGTATAAAAACCGAACTACTACATTCGAAATGCTGTACAATGATCATTTTGAAATGCTCTTTATAAGTATGTCGTCCAGGGCCGGTACTCAGTAGTGGTAGTTATAGCATTCTCCGGATCAAAAAATAACCTCATAATACCTAATGGAGGGAAAACATTAACATTCTGGCTTTCAACTGGGACGCGATGAGCAAAAGGAATCATCTGTCGCAAAAGAAAAGTGACTGCAGGACTTTTCTTTTGCAACAGACGATTCCTTTCGCTTATCGCATCCCATTTGAGAGCCAGTAATTTATATGGTATGACATTGGATCAAATTCAGAAAGAGAAGATCCAGCTAGATCAATGAGTTGACCTAAAACTTTTGGGCAAGCATTTCTGGCGATTGATGGTAAAGATCATATAGCTTTCTAAGAACATCTGTAAGTAATTTATTACATGGAATCATTCACAACAACTGCTTGTTTGTGGTCACAGCAATTCCAGATTATTATGTAAAAAAACCCTCCTTCAGTTGCATCTCCGCAATTCTGTCTACTACTGCTGAGCTACCGTTACATGAAAAATATATATGTAAGACATGACTTATTTTAAATATTCTTCGACATAAAAGTTTACACTTAAGTTCGTTTGCTCAAGCGGTTCAGTTAATTACATTTTGCCATGGAGGTCGGCGATGATAACTTTATTACTCTAGAAATATTAGTTAATTATATAAATTTTGCCAATAACAACATAAGAAGAGAAACACCTTCAGGAAGTCATCATTCAAACTGACGGATTTTTTCAACAGCTACAAGGCCCTCGTCTTGAATCCCTCATTTTGAATCAAACTAAAGACTCAGAGCTTCCCATTATTCGAAAATTCAAAGAAAAACAAAATGTAAAAGGAGCCGCCTAGTTTGAGAATCGCGGAACATTTTCTATAGGTACTAGAATCAACAAAAGTTTGGAACTAGTGCAACTATGCCTGCATCTTTGCATTGGCGGTAAAAGAGTGTAAATATTATGAGCCAAATCCTCACAACACTTCCGGAGGAATTTAGAAGCTTCTCGTGCACATACATGAAATGAATAGCACAAACATTTAAGCATAGTAATGCCAGGAAATTGTACTTTAAAACGAGTCACTAAGGAATTATTTTCCCCATGATGACATTGCAACCATCCGAAGGAAATCCAATTGCATTTTGTAAAACAACTGCCATGCTCCATTACACAGTTCAAACTGCAAAGCAAATTTTCGCAAGTTGCGCCATTATTGATAGTGTTATAATTGCCCTTCTTAAAATTATCGCAAATTCTCCAAAAATGTATTAACAGTTTGTTTGACATAACGAACCACAATGCAAAATTTATTCACAATTCCAATGTCCGGAGCTCGCCTATTAAAGCATTGAATTTGACAGCTTCAAGCTGTTTTGATACCTGGGGTTTATTATATTTTTCAACTACATTTTTACTACTGACGTGTATGTTTGTTTTATAGTGTTTAACACCCACTTTTACTACTACGACACCGCAGACGGTGACACTGATGATACATGGAATGAAGATGGAGCACCGGTGGAATGAGATGGCGGTGGAAAACTAGAGAACTCAGAGGAAACCCGCCCCAGCACCGCTTCGTCTACCACGAATCCCACATGCGGTTGCCTGTGATCGAACCCGGGGTACTGTGGTACTGTACGGGCTACTGTGCGTTTCATTTGCATGGTTTCCTCATTTTTTTAAATCTGGAAACGTCTTCATTACGCCCTGCAAGTGATCCATTGTTCGGAAAATATTGTGTTGCGCAAAGAAACCTGAACACTTTATTTGTGCTGCATGTCCAATTTATCGACGCTTGAAAGACTGTCAGACCTTATGAGAAATAAACTCGTGTTACTCTGAGCGTGCACTAAAATACCTTTCATTTTGCGGACCCCGAGGACCTAGCTGTCAAAGGGCCGTTAAACCATACACACTCACCCTTTCATTTTGTTCACGTAGTGTTTGCTTTTATTGTGTCTTTTTATATATTAATAAGTACTGGTACAAAGCTTACATTGCAAACTAAGCACTTAGCGTTATCTGAATTACCGCAATCGCAATAAACCCTGAAATAACTTCTCATATTTTTCTCTATTTTTGTTTCCTCGTAGGTCGCACTGTTTTTGTTGATGTTTGGGAGCCAGAAATTTCCACCTCCGAAGTTGAATTAAACGCCATCTTTGAGAACTGAACGAGGAAGTGAGTTACCTTGGACGGCAGCAACAGAATTTGGGAAGCTTGGAGCATGCTTATAGCACAGGTAAGTTGTTCTACTCCGTGAGATATGGTACTCTTAGTCCTATGTAACGGTGGTTCAATATGTCTTAGAATTTAACGGGTCATAAAGGTAAGGAAAAGGATTTTCTGCAGTTGATAGCGATAAACACATTATATAGTTTTCGATTCAGCTGAACATTACACATTTTTCATTGCTTTCTCAGGGCCCTACAAATGGTGCACGATCTAGAAATGGGGCCAGGAGCCGTGTAGTGCGAGAAATGACCCTACAAATACGGCCCATGATGTGTTGTTGCCGGGATCACATCAGCGTCGCCGGTGTGCCGGAATTTTGTCCCGTAGGAGTTCTTTTGCACGCCAATAAATCTACTGGCATGGAGCTGTCGTTTTTAAGCACACTTAAAAACCATCGATGTGGGCCGGATTTGAACCGCGACCTTGGGATAAGTAAGCCAGTGATGATATGCGGTTGGTAACTTTGGGCAGGAAATAGGGATGAGCTACGTAACCGCAGTTTATACCTAAAGGTGAAGAACCTTTGAACCACAGAACTTTGAACTGCGATCACTTTCAATCACCGCCTGGCGATCAACTTGGTCACAAGAGTGATCATGATATTTCTTCACAGTTTAACAATCACAGGTAGTGATACATGTTCGTGATATTCTATGGTGGTTTTGTGCTTCACGTATTCTGTGATGATCACCAAAAGTATTATGTATACTCTGTGGTATTATGGCTATTTAAAAATGGTAGAAAAATAATTGTTAAATAAAGTAATACAAAGTAGTCAAATAATCTTAATGTAGAAATGTCCCATATTTCTTTTTCAAATGCACCATTAAATAAACTGATGAATCGCTCTATTAGAAGGTTATTCTGTTCTGGTGTTGGTGCTTGGGTAGGTAACAACAAAGATCAATTAATTTCTCTTATAGGTTAGAAAGCATCAAAATGATATTTTGGATGTTAGCAGTAAGAAACTCGAAGTCTGCCAATACTTAAATCATTTCAGTTTCCATCGCGAAGAAGAGCTAGAAACGCTGTGCAAATTAATATGAAGTATCGGCGGATTTCCAATAAATCCTGAATTACTTTGCCAATATAACAATGTTTAAAACGATTTTAATTATACAAATATTTCTAGTTTACTTTACTACGTTTCAGAGCGAAGACCTCTCTACTCCATTAAAGCATAACATTGAGAAACACTGGAGGAGTAGGTTGCATGCTTCCGAAGAAAGCAATCAGGGTTCAAAATACTATGTACTTTCTATGTTCCCTTATCCATCAGGGAAACTTCATATGGGGCATGTGCGTGTGTATACCATTAGCGATACAATGGCCAGGTTCCACAGGATGAATGGGAAGCAAGTAAGTAACGTGATCGTGACATACCATGCCTCTTGTATACATACTAAAGATTATAGTATTGACACACCAATTAGCTTGCACGAATCTTTGCCATATGATGTGATAAATGTGATTTAATATTTCATTCTCATGCACAGTAGTTCAGTGTGCATTATTTACCCTTGTTTAGGTAATACACCCCATGGGCTGGGATGCATTTGGTCTTCCAGCAGAGAATGCTGCTATAGAAAGACAAGTAGAGCCATCAAGTTGGACAAAGCAGAATATACAGCACATGAAGGAACAGCTTGTCCATTTAGGATGTAGTTTCGACTGGGATCGAGAGCTAGCAACTTGTGACCCTGAATATTATCACTGGACACAGTACCTCTTTCTTCGGATGTATGAAGAAGGTCTCGTCTACAGAAAAGAGGTATGTGATAGGGATTCCAATATGTTGTGTAGCTGTATTTCATTTTTTAAATTTAACTGCATTTTAATTTAACTGTAACAAAAAGTTCAAATGGGCTACACTGTGCTTTGCCTGTCCATATCCTCAGCACTCGTTGCTGTCTGCTGCTATCTTAGAAAGGTGTGGTCAAAACTGTACATTTTTAAAAGTACTTTTAAATGCTTTACTTACCAACTTTATGACAGGAAATGCTGAAACTGCTACTGTCATTCATACATTTTTGGCATCTCTTTAGGAAACTATCCATTGCTCGCCGTAGTTCTCATTGAGAAATCCTGACAATTTTCTGATGGATGTTTTCTTTTAATTCTTCCAGAGTGTGTGGGTTTGTCTTGTGCACCTTATGTTTTAAGTTACCCCAGAGATAGAAATTACAGGGGATTAAGTTGGGGGACCACAAATCTCTACTAATAATTCTGTCCTGAAACACATTTTCAAATGTTCTCATTGAAAGATCGGCCACATGAGCTGTTGCAGAGTCATGTTGTAGAAAGGTAAGATCTCGCTCTGTCTATTAATTCTCTAAAAACGGGGGCAAAGTGTATTCATGCATGTAGGGTGTCAACTGTGGACTCAAAAAAATTGGCCCTGTAACTCAGAACCTAATATTGTTCATGAAGTACCCTTGCATGACAAAAACTTTAGCATCTCTGGGGTAACTTATAACGTAAAGTGTATAAGACAAACCCACATACTGGAAGAATTAAAACAAAATATCCACTTGAACATAGCCAATATTTCTCTACTTGAAGTACAGCGAGTGATGGATAGTTTCCTAAAGAGGTGCCAACAATGCATGGACAATGATGATTGCCAGTTTCAGCCTCTCCTCACATAAAGTTGGTAAGGAAAGCTTTTAGAAGTAGTTTTAAAAATGCTATATAGTTAATTCACATTTTTCTATGATGGCAGCAAACTGCAATGAGCATTGAGGATCCTGGTATACAAAACACAGCGCATCCCTTTGAAATTTTTTCTGCTCTCCTGGCATATTAAAGATTAGGATTGCCATGTTTCCCAAAGTATCACAATTTTCATGATTTTGAAGTTTACAATACCATACTTTTATTTATTTTACACCTTGACTCAAGGTATTGATTTTCATTAAAATAGTATACATAATACTATTTTATTGCACATATACTTCTAAAAACCTACTACATCCTCAGAAACATGCAGTTATAGAATAGAGCAGAATTTATTGCAATTCAATACAGTGGGGCTCACAATAATTGAATCATGCCAATAATATATACATTGGATTGCATTACAGCTTAAAACACAAATAAAATAGAACAATCAAACAACTATTTATAATAAATACTCTTCAATAGTATAATAGGCTCTATTTATCAGGAAATTTTGCAAAGCTTTTTTAAATTTACAAACATTTTTTTCAAGCTTAATTTCTTTTGGCAAAGCATTATAGAATTTTACTTCCATAAAACTAGGCATCTTCTCATAAAGACGAAGCCTGCAACTCTTAATGTAGAAATCATTCTTTTTTCTTGTATTGTAATTATGATCATCAGAGTTACTGACATTTGTGTTTTGAACTTATTTAAGTACAAGATGGTTTTATACATGTAAATACTGGGAAGTGTTAGGAACTTTAACTGCCTGAAGGAGTGGCTACAAGATTCATTGCTAGCAAGATTAGCAAGGTACCTAACGGCCCTCCTGATCATAGCACTAAATTTGTGATTTACCTTTATCACATTTGTTCGCTAATCGCACCAGACCCAGGAGTGTGTTTATAGTGGAAAGATTGTAAAGAAGAAAACGGAAAGAGAGATAGGAATTATGTTGTTGTTGTTGTTGTTGTTTTTTAGTGCCTTGCATCTGGCAATGAAGCCATTAGAATTCGTGCTTTCCAATACTTTAGATAGGAATTATTATGACATATAAGAATATTGTTTGATTTTTCTCTGGGAAAGAGGTAAGAACAAATTGCCCATAATTTATTACTTAGTGCTATAGCATTATGGTCAAAGGAAAAATTATTATTTATGTCCACAAGAAAATGTGTCTTTACGAAAAGAAATAGTTACATAAGTTAGATTTAATTGCCGGTAACAGGCAGTGATGTTTCAGACTAGATTATGGATAAGTTACTGTCCTCTCTGATGCTCCTATTCCATTTCTCTCTCTTGCTGGGAAAGGAGTGATTAGACATAATGTTTTTGTATCCTTCCTCACTGAGCTGTTACATAGGTACCCACATGTTTTACGTTCTCTACTGTAAGTAGGGGAAGAATTGTATTCCACCCAAAAATTCGATGTCAAGATTTCACCAGAAATATTTGTTTTGAAACCTCCTGAATCCAAAAAAAGCATTTTTAGAAAAATGTCTGTGTGTGTGGTGTGTGTTGTGTGTCTGTCTGTCTGTCAGTTTGTGGACAGCATAACTCAAACATGAAAAGTCGGTGAAAAACCAAAATTAGTATTTAAGTTTAGTGTCTTTCAAGGATGCGACACAAAGATTTTTAAGAAAATATCCACACCCTAAACTAACCTTCACATGGAAAATTTTGATTTTCTTGAAAATGGCTCTAACAATTTTAATTAAAATGTCATATGTTTGAGATATTTTGATGACAAATGAAATGTATATCTTGAATTTTCTGGCTATAACCCCTGTAGTTGTATTTACTCTGAATGACTTTTGCATAACTGGTAAACCATTAGACCAAATCATACTGCACAAAAAAATGTAGATCTTGCTAAAGTACACAATTTATGTCCAAATAAATTTTCTTGTAGGGAAGATATTTCTTGTTATGTGTGCGAGTTTCAGAAAACTTAAAACTTTTCATGAAATGGAACATTGTTCATTTTTTTTATATGTTAAGTGTGCAAAGAGAGCGGAATCTCAAAGCTTTAAAAAATTTCACTATCACACAAAGCCTACTGTATTCTAACCTTCCCCTTGCACCTACAAGGAAATAAGCAATAAGATAATTTGTACAAATATTTATCTTAACACGAAGAAGGTATAGGAATAAGAGTTTGTAAAAATGGTTAGTACAAGAGTAGAGAAAGTCATGTGAGTGCAGCACATCAGATTTTTTTCTATTGGAAGTCCGCCTATTGGAACAAAGAAAGAAAAAAAGAGGAACTGCTTAGTAAATGTTCACAGTTGTGGTAGACCCGTACAGATAGCACAAAAAGAAATTTATCTTCTTGCATACACCGCATTCCTTACCATTTGTAGGGTACTTTATACATCACGCTTTTGTTACAAATAGGTGTAGCCACCTCTCTCATATGTTACAACAGGCAAGCTACAACCCCTGCAATAAGGGTGAGTGGAATCATAAGAGACAGCCTATAAATGCCCATACAGACATTCAGAAATTCAATGTCTATTACTGTTTGTGCGCTGTGTACAATTAAGCAACAATATGCATAAGCAGTAATACATAAGAGCACATCATCAATTTTAGTTTTAATTTTGTATGTTCTCTGCACTGCATTTCATCTCATTCTTATAGTTACTTCTTGTGTATCTACATTGGTTTTGTATTTAAATAATATTGCATATATGTTCTTATGGAATGTCCTTCAGGCCCTGGTAAACTGGGATCCAGTGGACGAGACAGTGCTTGCAGATGAGCAGGTGGACGAAAATGGTTGCTCTTGGCGCTCAGGTGCCAAAGTGGAGAAGAAGGTGTTAAACCAATGGTTCATTCGAACAACACGTTTTGCAAAGTAAATATTACTGGTATTTAAATACATCTAGGGCAAGGTATTAACTTGGTACGTGTTCTGTTTGAATAGAAGAGTTGCTGGATGATTTCTGCTTGGAAATATATCATTGCATAATTTTTAGAGCAATACCTTGTTAAATCATTTCAAATTAGTTCTATAAGCATTATTATAGTGAGTAAGTGATTACAAAGTGTCACCTATCCACTCACAAGTTTAATTAAGTTAACAAACTGTGTTTATTTTAATGCATAAATAGTTTGAAAAGCTTATCCTGTTTTCAAAGGGGTTTTTAAAGCTTAAACTTTTCGTTCAACTATCATAAATTAATGCTCTGCAACCCCCAATTTAAGAGTTAATACGCATTTTGATTTCCTAACTTAGAGGAAACATCTGGCACTATTCTTTAGGTGGCTAACATTTTTGTGTTCTTTGTTTCTTCAACAGGGCTCTCTGGCAAGGGCTTGATGACCCAATTTTACAAAATTGGCGAGATATAGTAAAAATTCAGAGACACTGGATAGGTGAATGTAATGGAACAAACATGGAGTTTGAGGTGGTATCTCCATCTTCACAAGTTTCTAGAACACTGACTGTTTGGACAGGACACCCAGAACATATATATGGAGTGAAATTCATTGCTGTGAAACCTGGTAGCATTTTGGACCTCTTGGAAAGTGAAAGTGGCAAGTGTAGAAAACTTTCAGTACAAGCATTAAATCCTTTTAGCAAAGAGTTGTTACCTGTTTTTGTTACGGATGAGGTGGAGTATGCCAATGGCACGGATTGTCATCTTGGCATACCCGATGTCTCAGAAACAGATAGGCTCTTTGCCGTAGCCGCCAATCTCCCAACGTCTTCTGCACCTGAAGAGGATGAAACTCAATCTTCTGCTGCTGGAATCGGAGTCCCAACAGAAGCTGTGGAAGTGGTGAGAGAACGTGTATGTTGCATAGCTAAGGAACATGGGCTTGGTGGTTACCCCTGCAGCTCGAAACTCAGGGATTGGCTCATTTCTCGTCAGCGATACTGGGGTACACCAATTCCTATGGTACACTGCTCCTCCTGCAAGAAACCACAGCCAGTACCATACAAGGAGCTGCCCATAATGCTGCCATCTGTGGGAAACAAGAAGGACTGGCTTAATACAACCTGCCCGAGGTATGTTGCATAGGATAAATGGATGGAAAACATGTTGCACCAATTAATATTTATTTATGCCAACAAACTTACTGTTGGTGTTTTTAAACACACAAGCCGTGTGTGGGCAATGTTTGAGGGGTAGAACTGGAACTTAAAAATTCAATGCCACAGCTTGGATTTGAACCACAGACCCCCCGCTTACTAGGCGGGTGCTCTAACCATTAAGCTACTGTGACACCAACAGTAAGTTTGTTGGCATAAATAATAATTACCATCTGAAGGTTATTTAATCCCGGGACATAAAGTACTTGCAGTAGTAAGTCACCATTGGGGTAATTGCCTCTGATGTGAGACTGCCTTTGTGGTTTACCTTGAGAAATACAAACTGGTTTGAGAATTCAATGTCATTTTGGCAGGTTAGGTTGTCACAGTAACTGAACATGACAGCTAGTATCCTTGTATATAATTTTTTTTCCATTCCTGAAATTATATTATAACTTAGCATGCATCATGTTGCAGTGTATCTCATTCAGTCCATTATAAACATTTCAGAAGTTAAAATTCTTCATTTATTTTCTCAACAATGTGATCAAAATACCATGTGTTTGAATTATGGGCATAGCAAATTAAATTTATACATGAATTGTCTGGGAATAGCCTGTAACATTGTCTTTATTCTGAATTACTCTTATCTATATACTTTTGTATTACTGGTGTAAAGGATAGACAAACTTAAAACACAATGTTGTTGTTAGCTAATGCTGGATTTCTGACAATGAAGTCATTAGTCCTCTTGCTCTCCAATATTTTTTACTGATGGCTGGGACGCTAGAAGTGGCTGGGCATATTTGAAGGTGGTCTTGGTCCATTTCTTATGCTTGTCAGTAAAACACACAATTTATATAAAAAAAATTTGGGGTATTAACCATTTCCCAAACTTATTGTTTTTGGTTGTTTATTCTATTATTCTCCATACGTTTTCACTTTCATACGTTTTTGAAGTTTGAATTACTAATTATTTTGTTACTTATGATGTGGAAAGAATATGGAATGTCAAACCAGCATATAGTGATCTGCTTTTTAAAACTTTTGCCATTGCTTCAAGGTTCAAAGTGCATATAAGCCATATTGTATAGATGCAAATTGAAATATTCACAGCATGATTTCTTCTCTTTTGGAAAGCACAGAGATTTTTTTCAACATATTAAATATTCAACATTCATTTTTAACCACTCTAACTTCACTTCACCAAAAACATTCTGGAACATATTTCTGAGACTGACATATCCATCATGAGCTTAAACTCACTGTCAGACTTCCTCCATGGCTTGTAGATTCTTGGTTGCAATGCACAGTGTGATACTGTTTTCATATGGGATGTAAAAATTTAACAAACAATTGTGAAAATATGATAATTTGATGAATCCTACTTCTGACACCAATGTGACAATGTGATAGTCCAATTATTTTTTTTCCTCACTTAATTTTCTTCCAAAAACAAAGTTCTGCTCTACTGACGCAGCACAGTCTACAGACGTTCTTGATATTACAGCTCACAATTGTTCTCTTCTCGTATCCTTGACTCAGTCCTTTCACTGTCTTTCTTCACTTTCTCTATCTCTCATGCACTAATTCCAATGATACAATCACTTGACACTCATTAAAACTTCATGAAAAAACATGCACAGCTGTCATGCACTCATTGACACACTGAGTGACTCGTGTCTGTAACTGTAACTCCCTCTCTCAGCTGTTTCCTTGCTTCCTTATACAGGCTGTTTCAAAAATACGGGGCATAATTTCAGGTATGTATTTCCCACATGAAGACAATCAAAATAGTTCATTATAACATGTGTCCGGAAATGCTTCATTTCCGAGTTATGGCCTTTACAACATTGAAAGTCCCACCTGTAGACAATCAAAATAGTTCATGTCTGGAAATGCTTCATTTCCGAGTTATGGCCTTTACAACATTGAAAGTCCCACCTGTACACAATCAAAATAGTTCATGTCCAGAAATGCTTCATTTCCGAGTTATGGCCTTTACAACATTGAAAGTCCCACCTGTAGACAATCAAAATAGTTCATGTCCGGAAATGCTTCATTTCCGAGTTATGGCCTTCACAACATTGGAATTCACTGGAACGTTTTTCTTTCCGCAGGTCTTTGCCGTCAAAGGAGACATTAGGAGGGCGCTCTGATAGTTCATTCTGAGGAAGTTTACATTCAGTGTTCTTTAGGCGCTAAGACTGTGCGACATGTATTCAAATCAAGAGCTGGCAGAGATACACTTCATGTACGGTAAGGCGGATGGCAATACTGCGCTGGCTCGTCGTTTGTACCAGGAGAGGTACCCACAGCGACAATGTCCAGATCAGAAGACATTTGTACGTCTCCATTCCCGTCTGTGCGAGTATGGAACATTCACCTCTCCTGGTTTGGGAAGGGGATGACCAAGATCTACAACTCCTGAAGTGCAGGAGGAGATTCTGGAGGCTGTGGACAGGACTCCTTCTATCAGCACACGACGGTTAGCGTTGCAAGTCAATGTTCCTCATACGACTGTCTGGAGACTGTTGAACGAGTATCAATTGTGTCCTTATCATTTGCAACGTGTACAGGCCAGCAGATTACCCTGCACGAGTTAGGTTGTCAGTGGTTCTTGCAGCAGTGTGGTGTAAATCCGAACTTTTCTGCCGTCGTATTATTTACAGATGAACCACAGTTCACAAGAGATGGCATAACAAATTTCCACAATCAGCATGTATGGTCGCATGAAAACCCACGTGCAATTGTTGTATCTCATCACCAGGTGCGGTTCTCCCTCAACATGTGGACCGGTATCATTGGTGATCGATTAGTTGGACCCCATGTCTCGTAAACATACTTACGGGGCAGGTGTACACAAACTTCCTGGAAAACACCATACCTGACGATTTCGAAGACACTCCACTGATCAATCAACACATTCACTTCTTGCATGATGGCGCTCCTGCACACTTCAGTCTTACGGCTCGCCAATACTTGGATCGAAGGTTTCCTGATCGATGGATAGGTAGAGGTGGCCCAATTGCTTGGCCTCCACGCTCACCTGATCTGAACCCTCTCGATTTCTACTTGTGGGGCCATTTAAAATCATTGGTTTATTCGTCTCCGGTGCCGGATTTGGAATCCCTTCGGAATCGAATTGTGGCAAGTTGTGAGTACATACGCAATACTCCTGAAGTTTGGGATCGTGTTCGCAGGTCAATGAGACATCGAGGTGAGGTCTGTATTCAAGCAGGAGGTGGACATTTTGAACATCTTCTGTAATGACAACAACTTGCGGAAAGCAAAACGTTCCAGTGAATTTCAATGTTGTGAAGGCCATAACTCGGAAATGAAGCATTTCCGAACACATGTTATAATGAACTAATTTGATTGTCTACATGTGGGAAATACATACCTGAAATTATGCCCCGTATTTTTGAAACATCCTATATAGTGGGGCTGATGTCAGAGGACCTTTCTTGACTTCCACAAACCTATGGCAATGACATAGCCAGATCTTTCTCAAAGGCTCTGGAAACCCTTGTGTTGTCGCTTGATTGTTGTTAGTTACATGTTCTTTTGCGTGAATGGTGATGGGGAGCTTGACCTTGTGTCTTTGTTTGCTCGCTCGCTCGCTCGCCTGGTATGTGGTGGGAAATAGTTTGGCCCAAAGCATCCTTTATTGTGTGCCATACCTGGCATCACACTATCTTTGTTTTTACGTATAAGTAGATTTTCCCAAATGGAGAGTTCACCAGTTTTGAAGGGCTTTTAAAATGTTTTTCTTTCAATTGATGACATGTGGACTAAAAGTGCTCTGCTACTGCTGATTTATCACTTTGCTTTTGTTTTACATTGCTCATATACTCTTTTCTCTCTGTTTTTCGAATATGTGCTTTCCCATAATCATTACATTAATTTTCATAAATGCTGAAGTTTTCCCAGTTGGAAAACTTTGTGTTAGTTCCGAGTACATACTCAAATGATGATCTGGATTGGGTATACAGTTATACCATATTCCTTGAATATTTCACCAAATTTTTGGCAGACCCAAGGGTGATAGGTGAATTAAATGCTTTTAACTGTTTGGTTTCTTCCTGTTTTTTAGTATGTTGACTTCCTTTATAGTTTGTTCTCTTTAAATTTCTGTCTTCCTGTTCATAACTTCTGCTGTAAGCTGTACAGTGTCTAAAATCTTTGTTTTATTCTGTGTTGTACTCTTCCTTGCTCAGGTGTATTTTACTGGTTATCTTCTACCCTTGAGCCTTCCAGAAATTTGATAAAATATTCAAGGAATATCTAATCCTAGCTAGTCCCAATCTATAATATAATTATTTCAAACATGGACATAGTAGCTGAGGAAGAAGGCAAATATCTTTATAACATTTATTAAAATTTGCATGTTTTATTGTATAGATTAGCAAAGTTGAGGGTGATAATTCAGCCATTACAAATTCACTTCATTTTGGTTTTCCATTCAGGCTTATAATAGCCCCTCTCTGTAGCGTTGTGCACTCAAGAAAAAACTCCTTTGCTAAAGAGTTAAAAGAATTATCTAATTGAAAAGTGCCCATACAGGTTAGAAGAGATGTTACATTAATGTGTACTGTTAATGTATTGTTTGTATATTCAATATTCCATGTTTGTATTATGATATATAGATTATTTTTACTAACCATAAGTCTAATTATGTGCCATGATGTACTTTTTATTCATGTATTAGCATTTGACAATGCTCCATGCTTGTATTACAAGTTTTATGAGCAATAAAGAATAAAGAGGTTGCAATTTCAAATCTCGCTTAGGGTGAATTATCCGGATAAGGTTTTTTCTGAGGTTTTCTCTTATCCTGAGAAGTTGAATGTCAGGTAATGTAAAGCTCTTTGGACCTCGGGCTCATTTGAGCATAATTTCACCGATTTCATTCATTTACCGTCCAATGTGACACTATGTTGAAGGACATTAATTAAAAAACAATACTTATAATAGCTGTAGAATTGTGTAAACTACTTGTTTTTCTAAAGACAAACAGAATATACTCATTAATATGTTTTCTGTAAAGGTGTGGAGCCAAGGCTACTCGGGAAACCGACACAATGGACACATTTGTAGACTCATCTTGGTACTTCTTGCGTTTCTTGGACCCTCACAACAAGGAGGTACCGTTTACCCCTGAACTGGCCAACAAATATATGCCTGTGGACTTGTACATAGGAGGAAAAGAACATGGTAGGTTGAAGAATTCACAAGGAAACATAAAGCAATATAAATTGTTTAAAGTCAATGTCTAATATATTTGGGTCCATTCACTTTGTTACAGCTGCACTGCATCTGTATTATGCACGATTTTTCAATCATTTTCTGTATTCCATCGGCATGGTTCCTCACAGGGAACCCTTTAAACAACTGCTGGTTCAAGGTCTGGTAATGGGTCGTACATACAGAGTCCAGGATTCTGGGAAATACATACCTGCAGATCAAGTAGAGTATTCAGGTAGATTGTAAATCTGTAAGTTGTAGTAATGCATTTGCACTGATGAAGAAAGCAGTAAATTCATAAAAATGCATGGCAAATACATTTTCTATAAATGCACAACATAACCAAAGGTTAAGAAAAAATAGTGAACACACCCACACTTTCAAACCATTTTGCATACTTCTTGGCGAGAATGAACCAAATACTATAAACCTGCTGCAGAACAAGAGCTAGGCAGTGGCTGCAATTATTGTCCCCAACAGTTCATAGGACCATATAGCTTTGCATTGCACCACCGTCCTCAGAGATGGCATGTACTTCTACACATATATAGGGTGTAAATAAATAAATAAATAAATAAATAAATACTGTAAGGCTTGGTGGTGGTAGTAGATGAGTACTGTGGGGAGCTGGCAATGGGACTCTTTATCTCTAGGGCCTTGATGCGTTAGTGGATAAAAGATGATGGGGGCTTATATATTATCAATTAATATTGAAGTTTCCACCAAAATTAACTATATTGCAATGAACATTTCACTCTTCACAAATATGATCATGATAAATTTCTGAAGCTATTGGTCCTCGATTACGTATTACTGATATGTAGTCCATTATGTTTAATCGCTCAAATACACATCTATATTGTGCAACATTTTTAATTAGTAGTGTACATGGTCTGGTATTTACTCTTCCTAGTTACAGGACCAACAACCGCTGCTTCTTCTCTGTTACCGATCATAACTTTTTCTTACAATTGATGTTGGCCATGTTTCCCATTTTTTAATAGCTTCAGATTCGGAAGTGATGTTTATAAATATAATCTCAGTATTCACATTACACAGGAAATTTGCACATATTCAATGGATATTACTTGATGTATGAAATATTAGCGTTAATTTTCTCATCCATTCACTTGGACACATAATTCCTGCTACAGCACTATGTATTATACTATTTATTCTATGTTTTGTTAATAAAACCACATCAAGTGTTGGGGTCTCTAAAATATGGAGGAGGATGCAGGAGGTACAACATAAGATACAAAAGTAGTAGAAAAGGAACTGTAACTGAGTGGTTAACATTTTAATCAACTCTAAGGGTACTAAAAATAGCTGCAGCTAACTTTGGTAAATTTTATGCATCGCCTAGTTAAGTGATGTCACACCCAGACATCCACAGGGGTGCTTGTTAGGAATAAGTTGTAAGCACCTGTATTGATTTTAGGACAGTGAAGTCACACCATTTGCTGCATTATAATTGGTTGCTTTGTTGCTTAACAACACAAGCTACCTAAAATTTTCAAATCAGATATAAACTGCAAAATAAGATAAATAAGGAAAATTGAAGCTATTAACAGTGAAGCAACAAGATTCTAAAGTAAGAACAAATTAGAAACTAAAAACTTCACTTATCTTATTGTAAAACATGTATAAAAATCTTACCTTATAGAAATTGCTGGAAATGTCGTGAACAATGGTTTAATCGATCTACAGCTTCTGTGCTTTTCAGATGAGGCATGGTTTCATCTAAATGGTCGCTTGAGCACTCATAACAGTTGGTATTGGGCATCTCAAAATTCACATCGCGTTCAAGAAATCCCTCATTGTGATCGGAGAGTTGGAGTTTGGTGTGCTGTTAGCGCTAGACGCATAATTGGTCCAATATTTTAGGACCGGACTAAATAAAGAGAGGTACCAAAATGACATTTTGATCCCATTTTTTCGTGAACTGACAGAAGAAGAGAAATCATATCGGTGGTTTCAACAAGATTCTGCTACTGCCCATACAGTCCATGAATAAAATGAGGGAAGTGTTTGAAGATGGAGTGGTTAGTGCTGGTGTAGGCCCTCTCACTCCCCTGATCTAACAATGTGTGATTTTTACTTGTGGGGTAACCTGAAAGACAAAGTTTATGAGAAAAATCCTCACACATTGGAAGAATAAAAACAAAATATTAGGAATGAAATCACAGGCATTACAGTTGCCCAACTTAATCGTGTGAATCAGAATGTGTTTTCCCGATATAATGCCTGTATAGTGGAGAAGGGACAACATTTCCAGCATTTTCTATAAGGTAAGATTTTTATACATGTTTTACGTGCGGCTTGTTAGTAGTGACAAACCTGGCCACGGCAGCTTCAAACTCGCACAGGCAAAAGGCCGTGCAGCGGTGAAGAACCGGTTTGAAAGCCCTGTATCTCTATCAGCACAGATAGTCAACGTAGTTAATGCATGGATTAGTAAATAGCAGGTTCACATTCTGAATCCTGCCAAGACTCTACTCCCTGAATGAACTTTTCTCTAGGTTTTCTTTGATCTCCATAAATGGCAAATGCCAAGGAAATACTATTAACTTGGGCCTGGAGTGTTTTCTTCCAAATTTATTTTCCCAATTTATCATTTCATTTCTGTATTGCTAATGCCCATTAACTGTGGTATGGTACACTATAAGAATAAAGGTTAATGTTTTTCAAGTAATTCTGATATATGCTTATCTTCTACTGTGTGTGTTATTACTTGAATTTGTCATAGCATTATTGATGTATATAATTGGCATTAGTAGAAACCATCACAAATCCTCTTAACATTCACAACAACTTAAATCTTTTCTAACAGGGAAAACTCCAGTGGAAAAGGGTACAGGAAAATCATTGTCAGTAAGCTGGGAAAAGATGAGTAAATCCAAACATAATGGTGTGGATCCTGAAACAATGTTCCAGGAGTATGGCACTGATACCACACGACTACTTATTCTGGCTGATGTAGCACCTGCCTCACAACGGAACTGGAATAGTGCAAGTAAGATGCAACACCTCATCAGACTAAACCTATTTAGGACCATGTGTTTATGTGGAAATCTCTAGCAGAAGCCACAGCAGTTTCTTTCCTTGTCTCTCCATCCCTCTTCTTTTCCCCTACTTCTTTCTGTCACTCTCCATTTCCATATTTTTCTCCCTCTCTTTCCTGTCTGTATCCCTTTCTCTCCCTTTCCACGCCCTTTCCTGTTCTCACTTTCACTCCCACACTCTGAAAATTCCTCATCCCAACTACGCTGTACATGGAAACATTTTCATTCTTTTCCATGTTCTCAAAAATGATTCTAATTTTGATTAAATATATTCTCAAGATATTCATATAACAAATCTTGAATTTTACTGAATAACCCAGCTGTAGCATTGAATTTTTCAGTGCCGATTCTACCTCTCATACAAATATAAGTGGACCTTAAAATAACATAAGTAACTGTACTAACTAAATGCAATTGATTTCATTGTTTTTTTCATCTGCAACAAAGAAACATTCAAATTTTTTCTCAAAAATGTTATTTTCAAGATAAAAAAGGCTTTCTGAGAAAGTAATATTGAACTTATAAATATTATTCTTATTCCCATCTGTGGTGTGCAGGAGATGTTAAGTTGAACCTCACTTGAAAAATTCAATACTTAACAGGGATTCAAAATTATTCAACTTTTCATCTTAACATCCACTAAGTTGTTATTCCAAGGAATGCCTCAAATCCTTTATGTGCTTGCTTTATTCTAGCATTCCCTGGAATACTTAAGTGGCAACATCGGCTATGGTTGACTTTGCGCAACTTTATAGAAGTACGCAGGAAGGTGGTTCCCAGTGACGAAGTGAAAAACACACCGCGCTTCAGAAAAGAGGAGGATGTAATGTTTGACAACCGCAATTTCTATGTCAAGGGTGCAACACACAATTATGTCAACACATTCCAACTCAGTGTTGCTCTCTCCAAGATGCAAGGACTCACAAACAGCATACGGGTAAGAACAGGAGCAAATTATGTCAACAACATTGAAAAGTTAAAACTTATACACTGTGAAATTTCCTTCATAATATTGTCAATGTCATTCCACCTCAATTTAATGTAGGCATATCAGCCACTAATCCCTGCTTTATTTTTATCTGGCTAGTATTGTTATAGTATTAAAAAGTACACCTAAGAAGAACCTTTAATAATAAAAATAATTCTATTTCAGTAAGTTAAATTTGTGGAGTACTGAGGTTATCAGATTGAGCGTATGAATGGAGTAACGAGGCAGATGTGTTACTCATGCGCTCTGCTATTAAGTAAATTTAAAGTGGTATAAATAAGTTTATTTGTATAGTGATTTATATAGAAGGCAAGATTATTGAAGTAGCAATCTGTGAGTATTTGAATAATTGCTATGAGAGAAGTAGTTTAAAAGTTATTGGTAGTTATAGATATCAAGTAACTGTATCATATAGCATAGCATTAGTGCATGTGTACCTGCAGTCAGCTGTGTGCTGCTGCATTGACCTTCACTGCACGCGCTGTTAAGCGGAAGTGCTGTACACTCGCGGCGCGCAGAAAATCAGTGTTTCTTGTTATATTTTATATTTCAATAAATATTTGTGGTATGGATGGAAGATTTAAAAGCCAGGATTAGTTTGCAAAGGGCTTCACCTAGAAGCGATGATAAGGGGCAAAAGGAAATAAAATCGGGAGGTGAAAAAGAAGAAAGGAGGAAAGAAGAGAAAGAGAAGAAGAAAGAAGATAAGAAGAATAAAGATGCAGGGATTATGGAAGTAAATAAAGAGGAGAAGAAGAAAGAAGAAAAAGAATTAAGTGAAAAGAGAAAGGAAGAAGTAAAAGTTAATAAAATGGAGAATAGTAATGTACAAGATAAAGGTGGGGTGGAGGAAGAAATCAATAATGATTGTCTTGGAATGATGAAGTATGAAGATTATTGTAATGAAGCCAATTCCATATTGACTAATGATACAAGAATGGGAAGTAGATTAAAGGAAAGAGTTTTATTTCTTTTACAGGAAATGAGAAAAGAATTCTTTAAAGTAAATATTGAGAAAGGTAAAGCGGTAACGGAGGCCAAAGTGTGGAAAGAGGCGAAAGCAATAAAGCAAGAAACATCAAAAAGTTTTGCACATGTAGCAGCTACTCCAGTAATAACAGGAAAACAACAACAAGTAAGGAGGGCACTGGAGAAGAAAAAACATGTTGTTTTTATCTCATCAAAAACAAATATGGATATCAAAGAATTACAAGCAACAGTTACCAAGAATCTAAATCCAGCAAAAAATAAAATAAAAATTAGTAGTTGCAGACCAGTAGGAAATAATGTAATTTTAGAGATGGAAACAAAAGAGGACGTGGATAAAGTGATTAATAGTAAAGATTTATTGGAAAAAAATTTGAAAATTGAGGAGCCGAAGAAGAGAGATCCGCAAATCATTATGTACAATGTTTTGACAGGAGTTTCAAATGAGGAGTTGAAGGAAAATCTGTATCATCAGAATTTTGAGGATCGTATGACGAAAGAAGAGTTTGGTAAACAATTTTTGTTGAAATTTAAAACAGGACCAAGAAATAGAGCTACAGTGCATCATGTTGCTGCAGTCTCAGCAAAATTATGGAAACAAATTGTGGAAATGGAAAGAGTATATATTGGTTTTCAAGCAGTTAGTGTAAAGAATTATGTTTCTGTACCACAGTGCTTGAATTGTTATAATTATGGACATGTGGCAAAATCATGCAGAGAGGAAAGGAAAACGTGTGGAAATTGTGGAGAATATGATCACCAGAGGAAGGATTGTCAAAAGTCAGCGCAAAATATTTGTGTTCCCTGCACAAGAAGAAAGAAGACCTGTGGAGGAAAAGGAAATTGTTCAACATATAATATGATGTTGGAAAGAATAATTTCTAGAATCGATTATGGATAATAAAGCTTCAAAGTATCCCTTAGCAGTAAAAAAGAACAGAAATACTCCATGTAGGATAAGGAGAAATATTAAAAGAGTAATAGAATATAAAAAAAGAAAAGATAATTTAAGTGATAAAAATTGTAAAGTAGAAGAAGAGATAGAAATAGAAAAAAGTGTATTAAATAAGAATGTTAGGGAGAATTATAAAGAGGAAGAATTGAGAAATATAATATGTGTCGAGGCTATAGTACATAATGAACCAAAACAAAGTAGGTTAAATAATATAGATAATAAAGAAAAGATAAATCAAAGGATTCCGAAATTTATAAATTTTGAGAAAAAAGAAGTTCTAATACATCAAGATGTAATAGAATATGATAATATATGTATAGAGCATGAGGAAAAAGAGAATGTAAATTTAGTAGTTGAACAAGGAAGTGAGAAAAGTAAGGAAAAGAAAAGTGAAAATGAAAATGTTAAGGAAATTTATCAAAATTTTGAGCTAATGTTAAAATTAAGTAGACTTGAAGAACCTAAAACATTGATGGCAGCCTTAAGACTTGTTGTGCGAAAATTATATGAAAATGGAGATAAAATTACTTTTACGATCCCAAATGCCATAGATAAAATGGAATTAAGAACAAAAAATTTACCAACCAATGCAGAGGATCTAAAAGATTTATTAGAGAAAGCTTTTGAAAGAAGAGGAGAAATTTTGGACCTGGAAGAACTGTATAATGATTTCGTATTATGCTATGGAAGGGTGGTATTTGATTCGTCAGCAAATTGGCCTTATTGTTACGTGCAGACCAGACATCCGGGGACAATTAGAAAAATGAAACAAGTAAAAGAAAAGCCAAAGGAAATTATAATTATTAATAAACAGACTGATACAGTATTTAAACCAAAACCAATATCTTGTAAAATAAATACTAAAAAAATTCCGAGCAGAATTAACAAATCAGACAATGTGATAGGATCTTGTATATCGGCCATTAACACAAGTAATAAGATAAACTTAAATCAGAAGAATAAAGTAACCCAAGTGAGGAAACCCATAACAAAACGAAAATTTTTTAACCATAATATGGCAAAGGAAGTGGATGAAAATAGACAAAATTTTGCTAAATTAAGAACAAATGTTTTTAGCGGACTAAGTTTTAAAAATTTATCATGGAAATAAATTTGAGAATAGCTCAGATAAATGGGCAAAGAAGCAAATTAGTTATGGGGGAAATTAGAAAATTAATAGAAGAATTAAAATTGGATATAATCTGCATTCAGGAACCGTATGTTGTACATTCTAATATTCCTTTTATGCCCTTGAGATCAAGACAAATATTATCTTCGAAAAATGCAATGGCAGCAATAGTAATTATTAATGAAAGTTTGGAAATAGTAAATATAGCACAGTTTTTGGATACGCATGTAAATTGTATTGAAATTATAAGCAGGCAAGGTAGTTTTATATTAGCAAACTATTATTTTCAATATAGTTGGGACATTGAACCTTTTTTAAATAAATTGCAAAATATTCAAAATAAATTTAGAGATAAAAAAATTATACATGTTTGCGATTGCAATGCAAAGTCTACATGGTGGTATAGTAAAAATCCCGACGAAAGAGGAGAGAAATTGGAAGAAATTATTTCGGAATTGAATCTATATGTAATGAATAAATCTGGAAATCCTCCAACATTTCAAAATAGAGCAGGGGCGGAGGAAAATATAGATATTACTTTAACTTCTAGCAATGCGGAGAAAAAAATCATTAATTGGAGGGTCACAAAAGGTCAAACAACAAGTGATCATAATTTGATTTATTTTGACTTTCTGCTGGAGAAGAAGATACTTCAAGAAGATGTAGAAATAAGATATAATTTTAAAAGGGCAAATTGGGAACAAATGAGGCAAGAATTTAAAGAATTAGAATTACAATATATGGGATTATCAGTTGATTTTGATGCAAGAAACCTAACAGAAGCTATTAATCTAGCGGTATCAAGATCTGTTCCGAAATTAAAGATTTTTAATACTAAAGAGAAAATCTGGACAAATAAGTTACAGAAGCAAAGGTCAATAACCAGGAAATTGAGAAGAATTTATCAAAAATCGAATATATATATGGAAAGAGAAGAAAATTTGAGGAAATATAGGGAAGCCAAAAATAAATATAAATTATTATTAGAAGATACAAGAAAACAATACTGGGAGAAATTTGTTGAGCAAAACTTAAAAACGGATATCTGGGGACAACCATATAAAATCATCATGGATAAAATCAAGAAACCGGAAATATTAACAACTTTAGATAAAGGAAATGGACAAATGACAGAAAGTGGGGAAGAATCGGTAAAATTATTGTTACATACGTTACTGCCAGATGATAATCAGGAAGAGGATAATGATATTCATGTGGCAAGAAGAAATCAGATGAATTTGCGGTATAAAGGAAGTGTTGTTTATCCATTTGATTTGATGGAAATAAAATTAATTCTTGAAAAATTGAAAAAGAAAAAGGCACCTGGTCCAGATGGTATTATAAATGAAGTCTTATATAATCTACGGGAAGAAATAATTTTATTTTTGTATTTTTTATTTAATGACTGTTTAGTAAGAGGAAGATTTCCAAATATTTGGAAGGAAGCCAAAGTTGTGATCTTAAGTAAAGGAGCAGATAAAGATAGAACACAACCAAAATCTTTTAGACCAGTATGCTTGTTAAATTCTTTAGGCAAAATATTTGAACAATTAATTTATAAAAGGATGATGGAATTTAGAATAATGATAGGGATGAATATGAAACAATTTGGATTCAGGAAAGGATATTCAACTGAGGATGCTATTTTAAAAGTACAAGATATTGTGTTAAAAAGCTCAAAAAATTATGTAATTGGAATATCTGTGGATATATCTGGTGCTTTTGATAATTTATGGTGGCCGTATTTTTTTGGCATCTTAAGAGAGAAGGAATATCCAGGTACCATATATAATTTATTAAAAGATTATTGTCTAAATAGAGAAGCATACATTGGAGGCTCAAATTACGACACTAGGAAGCAAATTACTAAAGGCTGTCCTCAGGGTTCTATTTTGGGGCCCCTTTTTTGGGATATTTTGTCAGAAAGTCTCTTGGAACAATTGGAAAATGATGGAAATGTTTTAGATATAATTGCGTATGCTGATGATATTGTGATAATGGTGGATGGGCAAAGCAGAAGGGAATTGGAAATTAAAGCGAAGGAAGTTACTGCAAAATTATCAAATTGGTGTGAAATAACCAAATTAAAAATTGCACCAAATAAATCAAATTATTTGCTCTTAAAAGGAAACTTAAAAAGGGATCCAACAATAAAAATTAATAATCAAAATATTCGAAGAGTAAAAGAAGTTAGATATTTGGGGATAATGTTGGATGAAAAATTTAATTTCAGAAAACATACAGATTATATTAGGCAGAAATCTGAGAAAATAATGTTAAAATTGGCAAGAATTACAAAATTAAATTTTGTACTTCCCTTACAGACCATACAAATTTATCACAATACAATCTTTGCCTCAATCATTACTTATGCTGCAGCAGTTTGGGCGGAAAGAATGGATAATGTGCAAATTAAAATGCTGCTAAGAAGAACCCAAAGAAAGATCTTATTAAGGCTAACAGGAGCAGTAAATACAACACCCACAATGGCACTGTTAGTCTCTACAGCAATATGGCCCATTGATCTATTGGTAAAATTAAAGGGAGCAAAATTCTGGCTAAAGAAAGGAAATTTAGAAAAAGTTTATAAAATTAGTGGTGTAAGAACAGATAAAATTTGGGAAGTAAAAAATGCTTTGAAAAATAAATGGCAAAATGAATGGTCGGAATGTGCTGTAGGTAGAAGAGTTTATGGATTTTTCCAGAATATTAGAGAAAGATTAAAATTAAATTTCATTCAACCAACAAAAGGATTCATTCATTATATAACTGGACATGGACCATATAAAACATATTGGAAAAAAATAAAAAAAACGAATTCTGATATATGTAATATCTGTCAAGTACAAGATAACCCGGAGCATGCGATCTTTGAATGCGAAAGGTATGAAATTATGAATGTAGAAGAAAGGCATCAATTAGGAGGACATTATATAAATGATATAATTAGAAATCCAAATTTAATTGAAAAACTACAGTTTTTAACCAATTATGTTAGTAAAAAAGCTTGGGAAACTGAACACATCGAGGTAGAATGGATTGAAAATGAACAAATTGAAATAGATGAGATAAGAAGATCTTCTAGATTACGAGACAGGCAGAGAAGAGGAAACGTAGCAATAGAAGGCATCGAAGAAGAAGGAGGAGTAGGCCAACAAAGAGAACAGATAGAAATTGAACAATAAATAGAGAGAAATGATTTAAATCAAGTAAATAGAAGAAGATATTTTGTAGTCTTAACGGGTAAGCAAGAATGGGCAGAAAGAAGAAGGATAAGATCAAGAAGAAGAGAGGGAGAAGCATATGCCGACTATCGTAGGAGACTGCAAGAGGAATGAGGCGGAAGTAACGTGTGAGAGAAGTTTGCTGTTGCAGGAGAAGGAGGAGTCCAGCCAGGGGAAGATGTAAATGAACTTATTTATATAAATGTAAATAAATTTTTAATATATAGTGCTGGTTACCAGTATGGTATTTTGTTTAAAAGATAGCTGGAAGTTTTTTTTTAACCAGTTGTCCAGTCGCTGGAAACCAGTGGCATAGAGTTAGGTTTATTTAAATTAATGTTTTCTTGTTTAGAATAGTGTAAATGTCTTAGTTATTTTCTTGTTAGTAGAATTAGATTTGCTGGAAACCAGTAACTTTAGGAAATTTTTATGTTTTTGTTGTAGTTTTCTTTTGTTTTGTAGTTAGAAATTCTGAAACATAAATTATAATGATGATTGTATATAAATAATTTTGGTTAAATAAATAGAAAATTTGAATAAATGCCCCGGTATAGTTGTCAAGGTGCCGGGGTATAATATTCAGATTTTATTTTATTTTATTTTATTTTATTTTATTTTATTTTATTTTATTTTATTTTATTTAGTACTGAGGTTATAATATGGCATTATAATAATTTTCAATTGTTACTGCATGCTACTAACAGGTTCATTATGTCATTATAACTTACTGTTGGTGTTTTTAAACACACAAGCAGTGTGTGGGCAAAGTTTGAGAGGTAGAACTGGAACTTAAAACTTCAATGCCATAACTGGGATTTGAACCACAGACCTTCCGCTTACCGGGCGGATGCTCTAACCAGTGAGCTATTGTGACAAACTGCCAGAATGGCATTAAATTCTCAAACCAGTTCGTATTTCTCCTGGTAAGTTTGTTGACATAAATAAATAATAATTACCATTCTGAAGGTTATTTAATCCTGGGATATAAAGTACTTACAATAGTAAGTCACCATTGGGGTAATTTATCTCTGATGTGAGACTGCCTTTGTGGTTTACCAGGAGAAATACGAACCGGTTTGAGAATTTAATGCCATTCTGGCAGTTTGTCACAATAGCTCAATGGTTAGAGCAGCCGCCTGGTAAGCGGAAGGTCTGTGGTTCAAATCCCAGTTGTGGCATTGAATTTTTAAGTTCCAGTTCTACCTCTTACTACAGTTATATTTGTGAAAAGTGAAACTATTTATTATGATATTGCTACTTCATTATAATAAAGATAATTTCAGCAGATATCTAAATATTTGTTGAGAATACATCAATCATTGCCATCTTCTATCTGTTAACCCATTAACACTCTGAAAATAAGAGTCCCATCACTGCTACACCCATAATAAATAACCATAACATCTTCCTGATTCTGCCAAGCTCTTATAATTTTTTCAGTTGCCTTTCTGTAGCCCTGTTTTTAGCACATGCAATCACTTGTAGCTTAATACAGTAGTATAACAATGCCATTTTTCAGCCATTGTTTACAAATAAAACCACAATATAGGTACGACACAAGTGGATCTTCATACTAAACACATGCTAACCACAATGATAAATGAAGCTTGAACAAACAATATAAAAACTGTTAACGATGGCACATGTGCATTAGTGAACTCTATATAATTGGAATACTCAAAATTCGCAAGGAAGCTAACAATGAATTGCTTCAAGCTGAAACAAAGAAATTTTGAAGAATTGGAGCTTATAGGTACCTACCTAAACTTGCTATTTGTGTATAAGATGAATCCTGTGTTGGTGCTTATCTTTAAAGGAAAAAAGATGTGTCTTAAGTAAGCATAATCTAAGAAATAGAACTGTTAAATGGCCAAAACTTCAGCAGAACTCAATGCTTGGATTTTAGAGAACAGACAAGCAGGAGTTTCAGTTTCTATGAAAATGATCAATATGATTTGCAAACACTTTTTCCTACTTACATTGCCTAAATATTTTATGTACTTGCATATATGTTATAATAATTGTTTTGCAATAAACATGTAAAAACCATCTTAAAAAATCTTTTACGCTGGTACCTCTTATACACCAGCAAATACAATACATTGTTTATATCAAATAAAAACATTTTGTAGCATTAATCATGTTGCGCATATTTGTCATCATGGTGTGAATTTTCCAATACTTTATATCTTTTAACATGTTTGGTCACCATTCATTTATTTCTTGTAGTGTACAAAGATTATGGAAATTTTTTTTCATTTGCTCTGATATTATAAATAATATAATAAGCATTTTCTTATTAGTAGCACTGCATTTAGAGTGAATTAAGAATATAACTGAGCAAAAGATACAAAAATGTTTCTGATTAGATTGCCCCATCTAGCAATGTTTTCAAATTTTGTCAGAATTTTATCTGAAAAATAAAAATTAACCTAGCATCTTACTCATGCATTGTTAGGAGAATCTGCTGTTGATAAGCTATCTGATGCTGTAACTGTGATTTTTCTTTCAAACAGCGGGCACCACCTGAAATAATAGGAATGGGTCTTCAGTTTGAACGAGCCTTAGCTTGTCAGATAATATTATTGGCACCCATGGCTCCTCACTTTGCATCTGAGCTATGGTCAGGATTTGTTTCTGCTCCAAATCGTGTCAACACCTGCTCAGATGAGATTCAGTGGAATCGAAATGTTTTGGAACAGCCATGGCCTAAGGTGGATGATAACTACTGCCTTCCGCTTATGTGTATGGTAGGTTCCTTGTAAATTGAAAAGAAGTGTAACAAGAATCTGCTAGGGCACTGTAAGCATATGTATCAAGGCTAAATTCCAAAAGTATCAGTACTTTTTATTTCTGTACACAGTAAAATACTCTTCTTTTTTCAGGTAAATGGTAGTGAGATAACAACTGTAAGAATACCCAAATATCAGCTGGATACGCTGACACACGATGATGCATTGGAGCTGGCTTTGGTGCAGCGAGACCTTCATTCTCATGTTTCTAGTCGCAAGATCATAAAGACCTTTTTTAAATTGCAACCAAGCTACAATGCTGTTCTTAGCATCACAACAGAAACAGACAAATTGCAGCAGAGACTAACCCAAGATGGTTAGCATTTTGTCTTTCAGTTGCTGATTAAGTGAAACTGTACAGCTATTAATAATTGCTAAATATAATTGATCTTTCATAATTACAGATTCAAATAACCTTCCATCAGTATTATTGATAAAAGATTTTATAACTGTGACTGTGATGGTAGCATAGCTAGTTGCGGAGTGGGCGACTTAGGTTCAACAGCACAGTGTTTTTTTCTCATATTTGGCAATCTCAAACAGGGTACAACAATTGTTACTTTTTATGCCAACCAATTTACCACTGGTGTTTTTAAATGCATAAGCTGTGTGGGCAATGTTTGAGAGGTGGAATCAGGACTGAAAAATTCAGTGCCATTGCCCATTATAGCATTGAATTTTTCAGTCCTGATTCCACCTCTAAAAGGGTACAATAAGTATAATAGGAATGAACTACTTAAACTGTGTCTCATGTTCATAGACATTCCACACATACAGCTTGGGTTTTTTGCTTTATACTTACCTACCATTTCCAAGCTGCACCTGTGCTCATGACATCCATTGTAGATGGACACAATAGATACAGCAGTTATTTGGTACAGTTCATTCACATTCTTTTCAGCCCCCAGGTGGGGTAAGGGAGGGAAGGTCAGGTTTGTGGAACAAGCGCCATGTGGCAGCATACACAGTACATATGTAAACAATATAGGCAACGTTGAACATTCTACTCTCTATTACAAGTGACTTTTTTTTTGGTAATGTTTAACGCCCACTTTTACTACATACTGCACTGCAGGCGGTGACACTGATGATACATGGAATGAAGATGGAGCACCAGTGGAATGAGATGGCAGGAGAAACCGGAGGAAACCCGTCCCAGCATTGCTTTGTCCACCACAAATTCCACATGCAGTTGCCTGGGATTGAACTCGGGCTGCTTTGGTGAGAATACAAGTGATTGGTAAAAGAGACCACCACCAACGTGCTACAGCTGCAAAAACTTATAAAACAAACGTACAATAAACACAAAAAGCATGCTGTTGATGAATTAGAGCCTAAGCACAGTGATGTAGTTATTAGACTGCTCCCTTATCATTGCACTTTGAATCCCAAAGAATATGTATGGCCAGAACTAAAAAGAAACATTGCAGCCAGTAATGTATTCGGAAGAAAAAAATGTTACTGAAATTCGAGCCTTAGTTCAAAATACTATAAAGAACATTGAAAACAAGAATCATTGGCCTAACTGCATATGCCATGTTGAACTAGAAAACAAATATCATTCCTTTGAGGATATAACAGAAACCAGCCAGTCCCTGTTAATCGATCTACAAGGCGACCACAATACATTTTCAGAGGATGACCATTAATGTCACGTTAATTTCATGGTGTAATTAGTACAATAAAATATTGTGTATATTTAACTGTTGTATTTATTCTTCATGTTTGTGGATTGCTGCACATCCCTAATATCTTCTCCAGCCCATAGATTTAACTTTATTTAAAATCACGTCAAAGCAATTTTCAGCCAAATAAATACTGGAAACAAAGTTTGCAGTCACATTGCCTAATAAGGATGACATTGCAATGTCAATATTTCAACTGTTCACCCCTGGCACACGACCACCACATGTCTGACAGTGGGAGGGTCAGGGTAGCTTTACCCCTTCCCCCTCCTTCAAGCCCTGGCCGAAAAGTATACGAATGGACTGTAGACCTCAGCCTACTTCTTTTTTAAAAGCCAGCTCTAAGTACAAGGGCCATACTGGAAGTTGTGAGCAATGCATTGTTAAAATTCAAATTCCAACAGTGTAGCAAAAAGAACTGCAGTTTATATTGTACAGACTTTACACTACATGTTGTCATATTGTGATGTCATTAGCTTCTGTTACATGACCACAGGCATATTTTCAAAATGGCAGAGATCAATGTTTCGTTTTGACAGCATGTGTCATAAAATTCCTTGTTAAAGATGAATATCTGCTGCTGAAATTCACCTCAGAATTAAGATGCCTATGAAATGTCTGTATGAGCACTAGCAGTGTTAGGAGATGAGTGAAACATTTGAAAGATAAGAACAGTATCCAAGATGAGCCTTATAGCAGTAGCCCTCAACCTGCCTCCATTGAGCACAACAAGGAAACTGTTGATGAGCTCATTAGAGAAGATGGGTGTGTCATTGGATTAAGTTACTTTTTTTTGGGGGGGGGGGATATATTAACGTCCTCCAATGTAGTGTCATATCAGATGATAAATGGGTGAAATGAGCTCGAGGTCCACAGAGCTTAAAGTTATGCGACATTCATCTTCTCAGGATAAGGGAAAACCTTGGGGAAAAAACCTTATCTAGATAACTCACCCTAAGTCACTGCAAAACTTGCAGTAGACCATAGTGCAGTGCAAGAAATGATTGAAAGCTTAGG
Organism: Tenodera sinensis; assembly: GCA_030765045.1. NCBI lineage: Eukaryota > Metazoa > Arthropoda > Insecta > Mantodea > Mantidae > Tenodera > Tenodera sinensis. Next base: position 28,871,451 of record CM060967.1, read on the forward strand.
TTATCAAAGACCATAAACTTTGGAGAACACAATCTGTATGTGTACTCAGTTTGGCATTGGACTATGAAATATAATCTCCTTATTATACACTGCCATAAATCATATAACTCTACATTGCCTTCGATATTTCTGCAAACATAAGATGAAATTATAATCTCTTAGTAGTCACCACATTAAAGGAATGCCATTGAAAATTTCATCACCTTCTCGCCATGTCAGACAAAACATGCAGCTATTTTAGCATCTCTAGACACAATGTCTGCAATCACAATCACACTAAAATGGCACATCAAAATATTAATTAATCTTAAACAAAAGAAATCGTTCTGTAATTTTCCTTTTACTTTGTATGTAAAACTTGAAAGGAGATAAAAGTGAAATTGGATGCTGTTTACAGAGACCTTTCACCGTTTACAAGGGTGGATGAAAAAGTAAGAATAACTTGTTTGTGCCTTGATATTACAGCTGGAATGTTGGAATTTCACAGAGATATAGTTTCAAGTTTTCAAAGGTATTTCTTTTTCATGTGCAGCTCTAGTGACAGAAACATGAACTATGCAACAAAGATGACATACATGTTACTGTCCTCCATGTGCAAAGAATGGTGAGGTGTATTTAGGTTGTTATGGCCTAAAGGGCATAAGCCGAGTGAAATTCACAAGAGATATGTGTGGTATGTTTGGGGTCGACTGTATGGGCCATAGCAATGTCTCCAGGTGGTGTGCATTCTTCCAAGAGGGCTATGTGAACCTTAGTGATTCGTCATGCTGCTGTTGCTATTTATCAGAAAATCACCAAATTTGGTTGGGACATGCTCCAGCATCCACCATACAGTGCGGATCTTGCATCATCGACTTTCATCTGTTTGGTCCCATGAAGAAATTCCTGGCCAGCCAGTGTTTTCCAACAGATCCAGAAGTGAAATCATCAATCTGCAAATGGCTGTATTCCAACAAAGTGGACTTCTATGAATAGGGCATATTAAAACTGGTACCACAATGGGAGGGATGTGTTGAGAAAGTTGGTGACTATGTGGAAAACTAGGTAAAAGGTGCAAGCTCATTTGTAGTTTTTTTTAACTATTAAAGTAATTTTGTAAATAGTTATTGTGCGTTACTTTTCGATCTGCCTTTGTATCATTGGTTTAAATGTGACTGAACATCTGTTTTTGATGAGCGCCTGGGAAACCCAGCAGATGTGGTTAGTGAGGAAATCATTGAATCATTCATCAGTTATGATCACTAATATATCACTGCAGGCCGCCTCCGTAGCGCAGCTGGCAGCGCGCTTGCCTGTGGTGCGGAGGACCCGGGTTCGATCCCCGGTACCAGCATGGGGATTTTATCCCCTCTGAGAGGTCTGGCACGGGGTGCACTCAGCCTCGTTAGGTCCCGGGGGACCAATTGAGGAGCTACTTGATCAAGAAGTAGCGGCCCCAGGTCGAGAAGACCGCATAACTGGCCGGGAGGGCTCGGGGCGCTGACCACGTCCCACCCTCCAGTACTGCACCTCACCAATGACGCCTGTAGTGGGCAGAGGTGGGGGACGCAGCGGCTGGGCGGTAGGCCTTGGCCCTTCGTGGGCTGTCGCGCGGGGTTTACATTACAATATATCACTGCAAGATATGAAAACCACTATACACATACAGTTGTGAACCTGGCATTGCACAGGGAACCAGAAAAAGTATTCTCTTGCTGATTTAACCTCCAGTTACAGCTCAAGTTGAGCTATGACATATGCTTGTTGTTGCTGTATACATGGGATTTTCACCAAAACACTAAACAAACGAAGAAAGATGATGATGGCTAATGAGCTGAAGGGTTAACCAGGTGATGAATAATCAAGGTTTTGGTATAAAAAGACATGTGGTTTTTAAAACTTGTTCAAATAATTTACAGATGGTGTTAGCAAGTTTAACAGGATGGAAATGTATTGCCATTAATCTGTTTTTTTGTGGTTTTAAAAAGGGGACATCATAAAGTGATGCCAAATATATCAAATTTATCCCATTTGTAAGATAAATAAATAATTTCTTATAATTAACTGCTGGAGTGTTAGAAGAAAATGTTTAATCATGGCATACAACAGTCGATCAGATCTTAAGAGTAGTAAATTTTGTGTGCAGATTAAGTATAGTAAAGGAAGCCATGAGCACTCTAAATACAAAATGTATCGTAGCTGCAGTCTCAAGAAAGAAGGATGATTGGACACAAAATCTGAGCTATGCTGCTCAAGAAAATTGTATTTATTGTGTTTGTAAGCTCATTGCTGTAGTAGTGTGTTCTGTTCTAGTGGTAAAGCAGTTGTCTCCACATAATGTGAAAGAAATTTATGGCATCAGTTGAGAGCAAAAGTTAAACTGACCTATCAAATCATATTTTAAACTGACCTCTACGTTTATGAGCTTGGAGAATTTTCTTGGGCACTGCAATGGAAGAAAGTTGCAGTTGATGGTGTCTGTCAATATTGACATAAGATCTGTCTTCATTTAGTAATAGCTGGTGGTATTCACCATTATGTTTCTTTTTGGGCAGTATATGGGTAGGAGAAAAATGGGATAATACATGATCCACTTCAGTGGATCTGCTCCATGGGGTTAATATTCTCAGCTGTGAAAGAGGGCATGTATATTTAAACTGTAAGTAAATTCTTACCAGTCAGATATCGGAGGAGGAGGAATAAATCAATTGCAATGGGTTGTAGAAGGTTTATTGACAGTGATGACTAGACACAGATTTTTAGGTGCTAAAAACTTGGAAAATATTAATTTTTTATGTGCTGACAATGTCAAAAATGTGCCAAAACAAATATAATATTTTTTTAAGATCTGAATGGCTTAATTAATATAAATGTATGTGATATGCACCTGACATTTATTCATAGAAGGGATCACCAAGTACTACCACATGTTTCCTCAAATTTTCCACCCCGAAAGATTGACGATTGTCACGAAGAATTGACATTGAATTTTGAATGTTTGTTACCACTTAAATGTTGTGTTACTTGTGAATGTTGGTCTGCCATTATAGCTTTATCACATGACTGACAATACAGAATTTTACCATAATGGCTGAAAATACCCTTGAATTCTGCAGCACATTGTTTTTCCCTCTGGGCATGTTTAATTCATTGTGAACTCAAAACTGTCAATATGTAACTTCCTAACACCACAACACAACTAGAAGATTGTATAACTTTGTGGATTCACAAATGACTAATTGGCTATACAGTTTAACAAGTATCAGTATATACACTGGTGGGCAATAAAGCAATAACAGATGCTTAATTAAGCACATTGCAGAGGAGTAATTCCCTGTTCTTATCTTGCGACCTCATGTAGCTTGAGAAACTAGAATGTTCGCTTCCAACTGAAGGAATACTACAGCTGACATTTGTTCTTCCAATAATGAATAACAAATTGTGACATCTGGCCTATGTCATTGAGCATTGAAGAAGTTGGATGGTGACCTGTTAAAAAGAATTCTGCTGCTGCTTTTATGGGACATTATGTAAACATATGAAAATTATTTTAAAAAGAGATTTTATGTGATTTCTGTGTAATTTATGTGAATATCTGAAAATATTTACATTAAAATATCAGAAAATATGTGTTTTTATGTGCAATAAAATTTAAAATATTTGCTTTGGTGTGAATACCTAGAACATTAAACTCAGTTTCAAGCTCGTATTGGGGCACAAACAAAATATGTCTTTACCTAAAAATCTGAGCCCTAATAATGACAATGGAATAATTATCACTGTACATAAAGTCCAGCCGTAAGTCTCATTTATGCTAAAAGGAGGGAGTAACAAAGGGTATCCAGGAGGCAAGCATGTTGTGAAGGTGTACAGAAGTGCATGGAGGTGAGGGATCTGGTGTCATGCTTTATTAAATGGTGTAGGAAGGAATACTGATGGTGAGGCCAAGGTTAAAGTGTCCACAGATGAGGTTGTCCCAAAAAGTAAGGAGATTCAGTGTTGGTTAATGTTACAAAGAGCCAATAATTTTAACAGAAAATTGCACAAGTAGAACCTAAAACTTCTCGTTATAAATAGTAATCGATGTAAAGAAGATGACCATTTATAGGGAAATGAGTAAAATAAATATTTTATTTCTTAAGGATGCTGTCAATGTAGCGGAATTTCATCCTGCAGTTCTTTTACATGCCGGTAAGAACTGGTTCATAACCATCCGGTAATGGTAACCAGAATCGCAACTAAAACAGTTAGCAAGGTAGCACTCAACACTTAGGTTCACAATAGCCCAGTAATGAGAATGGTAAGGTATATTATTTATAAGCTTATTGATAGAAATTGGAGGTCAGTATTCAAAAATGGGAGTTCATTTGTTTCTAACTGAGCAATGATATTTCTTCTAGTTTGTGACTAGATATAGCTCTAACAGCTGTTTCATGGCATGGCTGCCATGAATAATTTTTCAGCAAAAAGTTTAACAACATGTCATGCCCAGAAACGAAAGCAAGAAAGTTAAAACATGGCTGAGGCTTGAGAAACCTTTGCTTGATTGTGAACACTACCATTTGATACATGTATTTCAACTTTCTTGTTCTGTTATTGTTACTATTAACAATGATTGTGAACCAGTGTTAAGTCCTTAGGAATTGACATGGGCCTGTTGTTTTAAAGCATATTTAAAAACCGTTGGTCTGGGGCATGTTTTAACCTGTAACCTTGGGATAAGTAGTCCAGTGCCCCAACCAGCTTAGTTACCCACACCAACAGAGGTGGTTAAGAGTCGGAGTCATTATGCCCCATATAATTGATCCTTGTGTACCGCTTGGTTGAATTTTTGGTGAAGGGTTTTTGTGCCTCAAAATTATTTTCAGATAAATTATGGTTCCCATTATAACATCACTCTTCTTCAAAATCAAATACAGAATATCTGGACAGTACCTTTTTGTTTTTTTAGGCAAACATCACAAAGTTATGCAAAGTTAATAAGCATTTAAGGATACTTAGTAACAATTTTTGTTGAAACATAAAACAAGTGAAGAGGTATTAGAAGAAAAACAAAAGTGAGTGGAACTGTCTTATTAGAAAATAACACTTGCATATTAAGAAAAATCAAAATAATTTTTATTTAAATCATTTTGTTTCTACATGTGAAAAATAAGTTATTGCACTTTGTGAAGTTATTTATAAAGAACATATTTCAATTCTTAACAACTCTTACATAATAAAGTTTCTAATTAAATACTTATTTCAGCTTTATCAACCTCTCTAGCCTATAAAACACATGCTGAAAGTGTACTATGTGAACATTCCAACACTGTTCAGCAAGAATAACTATTTTTTTTGGACCATGGCAAGCCAAAGTAAGGGTCGCCACAGTCCTACATCACCACATGGTAATACATCACTTGTGAAACCAAGTGAAGGTACCATGCATACCCCATCTTCCTCTATAAGCAAGTATTGATATAAATATTGTTAGTTTGCTTTAAAATTCACTTTATGTCTGTGACAGATAACAATGACTTGTTGTCTCTGTTCATTTATAGAAGTTACTCTATTGCCATAGATAGACTGCACCTTGTTTTGCAGACTATACTAAATTAAATGATAGGAGATGAGATAAAAGAAATAATGGAGCATATTATGAAGTGAATGACTTCGAACATCTAGAACAGGCATGTCATTAAGTGTCTCCAAGGAGTAACCTCCCTACTCAGTTGTGAACTCCATGTCAATCGCTTACACAGTGCAGTTCAAACTTGGTAAACAGTATTAGACTGATGTTCAGAATGACTACATGCATGTTTCTTCAAGAATAAGATGATTTTTTATATTTCATATAATGAAAAACTGTTATTCATTACGCCATGTATCTCACCTTAATATTAGATGCCATTTTAACAAAAAACATATCAATGCATATGGCAAGATCATTATATCAGTATGTTTATGTGTTTTCTTAATCATATAATAATAATTATTATTACTTATTATTTTAATCATTATCATCATGCCGTACGTTAATTCATATTTGCAGGATGAAATAACCATACTACTCATGCTATCACATTTTTCAACATAATTTTATTTTCATGTAGGATACATTCAACAACAGATGGTTGAGGGATTGAAATTCTAGTTCTCCAACAGATTCAATCAAAATAAGCTGTCACAAACTTCCAACAATGCCATTCAACAATCTATAAGGTACAGTTACGGTATTTCAAAATTTAACCATGTGAAAAACAGATCCAGATATGAATCTAGTTTAAGTTCTATGGCTAAGTCATTCGGCTTTGAAACCTGATTTAAATAAATTGGTAATGAGAAAATATGGCCATCGATCTAGAATTAAGTGATTTAAAATACCTGTGCAAATGGGGCTCGATTTTACTATTGTAATGTGCCATGTGTTTGTACACACAAACAATGGCGTAATGAGGGTGAATGTACAGCTTCAACATCTTATACCATAAAGTGGTGCGGGAGGAGTTGCTCCCTCTCTTTTCTGTATTGACATGCCTGATCTGGAAACTACCTGACCACTTGAATTGTCTATTCCTTTAATTCAAGTGAGCTTAATGAAGCTTTGTAGAAGATGAAAAAACTTATGTGATGTGGAAAGAGAAGGAACATGACCAAATATAATTTACATAACAGAGAACTATGTATAGAAAAGTAATACAAGGGGAAAGGCAGAGCTAGTAATAAAGAAGGGTTAAGAGGAATGTTTATTCGACATCATGCCTAATTATAAAATTCAGTGCATTCAGCCCTTCCATCAAGAGCTGCTCTGTTACATTCAGGCAAGGAAGAGGAATGCACGTTGGTTATAGCAAATGTTCAAAAAGGATGATGCTCTTTTCTACATCCTTTAACAGCTCTTCTCAGAAACCTCTTCACTGTTGTGCTCATATGTCACACGGATTCTTCAATGTCATAAGTCATTGCAATTGTTGACACAGTCTAAGAGACTGAGAATGTCACACTGGACACTGTGCATGATTGTAACATGAACAATGAAGCCAGCCAGTCAGCCTATCCTTCTCTTCACACTATACCACTGATTTCCAGGAATGGCTCCACTGTTGTGCTCGTATGCCTTACCAGTCTGTGACATCAATCAGTTTGACCGAGCTTAAGATATTTTCCATGCTTTTTTCTTCAGCTTTTATGGTCTTCTCAGCTGGTGGAATAAATGGCAGGTTTAGTGGTTTTGAGATGATAAATAACTAGATGAAAAGCCTGTGATTGTTACCCTAAAGAAGAGTAATTACTTTGACAGACTATCACTTCAGTATACAACTTAAAATACCATTAATTGGTTTCTGTGACTACAAGTCTATTTTCCACTTTACTTTCACAAAATGCTTCTTATGTATGCAACAAGCACATTAAAATGCAGCCAAGAAAGAACACTGTTTGCTATAAAGCATTAAAACTGTGGATATGTTATTTGTTTGTTATTCTTCACTTTAGCGTCCTACATGCTCACTGCTTTGTATCAAACCCTTTATGTCAAAACACATCATGAAATTTCAAACAGAGAAGCAGTTTGCCATTGAAAATTCAGTAGTCAGTTTAAGAAGAAAACCTTCAAAACTCACACCAATCATTTAAATATAAAGATTCAATACTTGCAGCAGTTGATTCAACTGAATGGTCCTAAACAGCCTGCTGGGAGATTGTATTGGGGAAAGAGAGGAATGAATTGTGCAATAGTCTTTACACACCTCTCCCATTTCAAGCCAGGATGTTCAACTTTATTGCATGCTACAATGCAATTCAGGAGTTCTCAATTTCAAGACCTTGGAGTTCGGCTGCAAATCTTTTGAATATGGCATCTTATCTCTTAAAACAGGTTTTGGCATTAAGGGTATGATACTTCCATTTAAGAACAGGAATTTGGACACTTCCAAAAATATTATGTTTTTCATCACTAAGCCTGTTTGTATTAAATATGACACATCACTATGTTTTCATAGCTTCTTCCTTCCTTACTTAAACACTGTTTTTGCTAGCAGCATAATAAAACTTAATGAATGTAATATCACTTCTGTTACGATGGCTGCAAATATAAGCACATAGGGCAGGAATTTTCTGGTGTAGCATGATGAGAGATACATTTTCTCTTATAGATGCTATTCCATTGCTTTCTCATCCAGCCAGGGTCGAAAAATGGGGAGAGTAGAGGGATAGTGTGTTCCTTGTTTACGGCGTAGTGTTCCATCAGGTGAACGTAAGGGATATGTTGCCAACATGATTGGTAGCTGCAGCTTAACTTGCTTCTCAAAACTTTTGGGGTCAATCACAAACTGCAAATAAAGAAAAGTTTTGAAAGTTTAAAACAAAGTGGAAACAACTTAAATGCTGATGCAGCAAGTATACTTAATCTCAGATGTCAGAATCAACTAAATAAACTTTAATTTGTTGTAAGTATTCCAATTTAATATGTTTTGCATTTCATACAGTCCATTTTTCTTAATGATAGTATCAAGGCTGCCAACATAAAACCCCAGCAACAAGCCATTGAGGCATGGTAGGTAGGGAAAATACCATAAACTGTCAGGGTTACAGATGAGCGTTAGGCAAGCCTTTGATATAAAACACTTAGTGGTCTTCAATTACTTGTTGTTTGCAATAGATTAAAAAAATCAATAACAAGCCACTGATAAAACTTCCCTCAATTACTGCTACTTGTAGATAATACTGGCCATGTTATGTTCAAACCTTTCATGTGAATACTCCACAACATGTAGAAAGAAATGCAAGAAATTAAAATTGAGCTCATTCTATACATACACCATTCATGCCTTTGGGACCACTTGAATAGCATTTGAATGCAGTACAGTGGAACTCTGATACCTCGACTCTCAATAACTCGACATTCCGTATAACTCAATGCCATTTTTAATTTTTATCATTACAAACTTGACTGTCATAATTTGTATAATCTATTATGTGATATAAACACTATAGGTAAGAGGTTGAATTACCATTGGGTAATTGTCTCTGATGTGAGACTGCCTTTGTGGTTTACTGAGAAAAATATGAACTGGTTGGAGAATTCAATGTCATTCTGTTAGGTTGTCACAGTAGCTTAATGTTTAGAGCACCTAACCTGGTAGGTGGAGGGTCTGTGGTTCAAATACTGGCTCTGACATTGAATTTTTCAGTTCCAGTTCTACCTCTCAGTAACTAGTTACCCATTAAAGTTACAAGAGTAATAAATACAAAGTAATTAGTTATTCAATATGGTTACCAAAGTAACAAAGATGGTAACTAGTTATCCCATTAGCAGTTACCGAGTCTGGGAGACATCACTCACCCTGTATATGCATTGGCATCACCTATCAGGAACAGTTACCTCAACTTGTGCAGTGTTAATCTCCTCTGCAAGAGATCGTGGATCTAATTTACCATCTGGCTAGAAAAATTCCTTCTAATTATACATCTGCTTTGTTAATATTATATGTAACCAACTGGGATTGTCTGCACATAATGTGAAGTTAGACAATAATGTCTGTTTGGGCATTAATGTTTCCCCTCTCTAGCAATACTGCCTTTCAAAATGCCATTATCATGTGATATTTAATTTCCTATGATAATGTAAGATTTGAAGCTTTCACAGCGAGCGTTTTTAATCAAGGCTTCATGGGTGATCAGCTGTGTCAGATTTATTTATTTATCACAAATCATTACCTGTTCATTGGCCAGGACAGCGCAAGCCCCTCCCTCCAAACCATAGTATATATATATATTGAGAGTGGAGTACAGTCTCTTTATCCCCCCATCAACAGCGCAAGCTGAGCTCCTTACAGTCCTTCCAAGAGAAGCTTGGAATTCTAAATTTTCTTTTCCAAATATTCATATTTGGACAACTCACCAGCAGTTCCCAATGGTAGTTGCACACTGAAATAACAGCCGTCGAGGAGCATAAAACTATGCTACCTCCTTATAACCTACAATCTCCATTCTTCACCAGCCATCCTACAACATCCCAAGTCCCGTCATATAGTGGTTAAACCCTAAAAGGGTAGGTACACGAATGACACACCTCGGGCTGTTCTCAGCCTCCGTCTGGTAGTCAGTCAGTCTTTTTATCCTGAAGAAGGCCATGAAGTCTGGAATGGCTGAAAGCTTGATGTTCATAAATCTGACACAGCTGATCACCCGTGAAGCCTTGATTAAGTCCTATGAGAATATTTAAGTTATTATATGTTTAACTTCAGTTATATTTGTATTTAAGATTCCATATGGCTCAATTCATCTTTACAAACTATTGTATGTGCAGGAATGTAGAAGCAAATGCTAATGAATTTTGTGATTATAGACCACTGCAGTAATCAACTGTGTTAACAAAGCCAGAGAAGCTTCTTTTTAGATTTCATCAAATAACAAAGTATCAACATCATTCATATTTACATGTGACAGAGAAACCGAGAGGTAGAAACTCTTAAAAAAGGGGATACTCACATAGACATCATACTGTATCTTTATGAGATGACAACCTCGAAGATTTGTTGGAGGCAAAGGAGGCACATAGAGTTGTTCATTCTTCCACTCATCACTTTCTCCAGCACGTATCTTTCCCCTATTTAGCGATGCTAGTTCTCTTGTTTCTGTTTGCAACACTTTGTTTCGAGCCATATATTGGATTGTCTGCAAAATAACAAATAATGCTTTTGATATTTGGTGTGAAAGTAAAAAATAAGTCACACATTAAGAAGGGAAGTGCATGCAGATAGTAGTTTGTCTTATTAACGTTTTGAAGTTGTTTTATAGTTGTCTGTAAATTCTTTTCCATTCACAAACAAAACATGACCATTTTCTGTAAGTAGCCACTTTCACTTTCTCTACTCTGTACTTGCACCCAAAATTATATGTTGAGATCTCACAAAAAATTCAAGTTTTGAGGCCCTCCAGAACCCCAGAAAAATCATTTTTAGAAAAATCTGTGTATGCGTGCTGTGTATGTGCATGCATGCACATACAGTGATTTGCTTTGAAAAGATTTAACTGTCACCTTAGCCCACTGTATTCTTCTTATATGTGAAGCTAAATGAGTAATGAAGGTTTATCTAAAAGTTATGTGTTCTGTGGTTTATCTGCATTGTTGAAAAACTATATGGAGCAGAATAATCATATAAAAGGACATGATCATTTATTAATATGTTAACATGTATTAATAAGCAGTAAATAGAAGACTAAGCCTTTGAAAGAATACCTTATAGAGGTGTGAGAAGAGAAAGTCGTGTGAATGCAAAAAATCAGATTTTTTATTGATGTGAGACACTAATTTGCTGTCAGTGTGCTCTAAAATTCTATAATAATTACAATTTCAGCCACAGCACTTGCACTTCTGACTTATTTTACAACACCCACTTTTTTCTTTTTTCACTCCAACGTAGCGTCATATCGGACAGTGAATGAATGAAATGGGTTACATGATGCTCAAATGAGCCTGAGGTCCATAGAGCTTTAAAGTACCCAACATTCATCTTCTCAGGATAAGGTAAAACCTCAGAAAAAACCTTATCTGGATCAAGATATACATTTCATTTGTCATAAAAATATCTCAAACATATGGCATTTTAATCAAAATCGTTAGAGCCATTTTCAAGAAAATCAAATTTTCCATGTAAAGGGTAGTTTAGGGTGAGGCTATTTTCTTCAAAATCTTCGTGTCACATCCTTAAATGACATTAAACTTAAATACCAACTTTGGTTTTTAACCTAATTTTCGTTTTTGAGTTATGCTGTCCACAGACTGACAGACTGACACACAGACATACACATGGACCTTTTTCTAAAAATGCTTTTTTTGGATTCAGGGGGCCTCAAAACATATTTCCGGTGAAATCTCGACATCGAATTTTTGGGTGGAATACAATACTTCCCCTACTTACCAGTAGAGAAAGTAAAAAAAATGAGCATATAGTTCCACTTTTTGCATTGTTTTTAATTTGGAAACAAATATTTATATAATACACTGCATTTCATCACATCATCATCACTTTTTTATGCTTTCTTCATAAATTAAAATTACGCTGTGTGACCATTAAGCAAAGAATAAATTATTTAAGACTGGCCATGTTGACTTTCAGTGACCAGAGTACACTAATGGAAGTAAGAGCAGGTCTGAGCATATTGAAGCACAGCCGTGTTATATTGCTCATAGCTAAAAAGAATGGAGAGGGGAAGGAGTGGAAACAAATGTGATGTCACTGCAATGCAAACACCTACTCCAGTAAATAATAAACTGTTAAAGAAAAGAAAACTGTAACTTTAGATTTATTGAATTAAGACTCATCTATTATTTATAAAACCATACATCATTCTGTTGAGTTGTGTACACTTTTTAACTGGAGTCAATATTATTGGATTGCTGAACAAGTCCACAATTTGGGTAATTGCCTTTCTGTAACTTGATTACCATTCTGTTCTGCGAATGAAATCACTCTTAGTTTAAAACCTGTTGTATAAGTTCTGTATTTCCCAACTGGAATCCACAAAATAAGTGCTCATTAGAATAACTATAGAGATAAACAGTCATACACAATTAAAGAATAAGATGGTTATTGAGTTAGCACATTCCAACCAAATGGTGCCCCATCCCTTGCCTTCAGTGAGTTCCTGGAACCACCACAAGAGGGCTACAACTTACCTACATCAACAATGAATCTGCGTAAGATTGATATAAAATTAATGAAAATGAAGTGTTTAAAACAGTGGAGCACATTGATAAATTGAAAAAATATGTTGATATTTCTAAACACATTCGGTTCCAACTTATTTTTAATTATGTTAATCACAGGACAAGTTTCCGAGAGGATTCTCTCCATCATTCAGATTTTGATTGACTGGTTGAACATCATGTGGCTAGTCGTAAGATGTTGTCTATGATTGGTATGTTGAAATTCATCAACCAATCTCAATCCTTAATGATGTAAATATTTTCCCACAATCATAGACATCTTACGACTAGCCAATAAGAAGAACAGCATACCAGGCAACGAGAGAAGCGGAGGCAGTTACGTGATGTTCAACCAGTCAATCAACAGCTGAATGACGGAGAGAATCCTCTCCGAAACTAGTCCTGCGATTAACATAACTACAAGTAAGTTGGAGCAGAATGTGTTTAGAAATATTGATATATTTTTCAATTTATAAATGAATCTGCAGTTGAATATAGATTGAAAATAGACTCAAATGATCTCCAAAATGTGTTTCTAGTTCAAGTGGTGTATAAAGGTCACTAATCCACTCAAATTCTTCCCAAATTAGAATATGAGTTACTCAATGCCAAAAAAAATTTTTTTAATGTGTCTTTATCACAATCCAAGTACCTATATATCACTCAAATTGGAACTTTCTAACTGTGAATATTAGCAAAATAGTGTACCTCTGTTAGAGAAGCCTTTGTAGAACGTATTGTTACTCGACTCTTATTGACTATGCTTGCTGAAATGCCAATGGTTTCACCAGGAACATAACCACCTCTGTCAAGAGACACTCTGCATAGCACAGGTCCTGAGTTGACACAGCTTACTCCAAGTTTGTGCTCAATCTCACAGCGGAACGGTTGCTGAAAAATGCATCAACATAATTAGTTATCCCTAAATGAACAGGCTCGAATGTAAAACTGCAATCGTAAGTAAACATAATTTATAAAGTAGTGTTTAGATGTTTTGATTAACCTATTGCACATTTTTGCCATGTACAGGAAGTATTTATTTATTTACTGTTTGGGCTGTTACAGAATATGTATAGCAATATCAATTACTTAAAACTAGTAGTGAAATATTCGTTTACATCATAAATGCAATGATGAAGTAGGTTACATTTGATTGGTGTTTTGAATCTTTGATGTAATAACAAACACATAATAACAAATGTAATTTCTGACAACATTACAAATTTTAACATGTGCTAAACACTGGAGAGTATATCTAGAAAATAAAGTAAGAATCTGGAGAGATTTGAATAAAGGGTTACAATGTTCAGTACAATTTGATCTTACTCATAATTTTAACAGCTTACTTCTGAACCTTAAATAAGATATTGGCAGAGTCATCATTACTTCCCAACAAGGAATTTTAATTCACAAAAATTCAACATCGCAGTTCACAAGTTGTTTCATACTTACAGACAAACAAGCTGAGTCAAAAGGTATTTTTGGTGAAAGCAACTCTACTAAGAAAGCTGTACAGTTTCCCTCAGGATTAACTTGAACTGTTACTCACAGCGAGAATGGGGGGCTCCAAGTTGAGGTCTATTGGGTTCATAACAATGAACACCTGTTGATTCTTGTGCGTGAGGCCATTAGGTTCTCTAAGAGCTGCTTTACAATAATACTGCACCCAGCCATGCTTCCCAAGGAAGGTAGAGGGAAGTCCTAGTGGAAGACCAAGCTTAAAGGGAAAACTGTGAATGCCAGGTGACAGCAACACTGGACCTTGACCTGTAAATAATAATAATAATAATAATAATAATAATAATAATAATAATAATAATAATAATAATAATAATAATAATAATAATAATAATAATAATAATAATAATAATAATAATAATAATAATAGTAATAATAATAAATAATTATTAATAATAATTAATAATAATAATTAATAATAATAATAATAATAATAATAATAATAATAATAATAATAATAATAATAATAATAATAATAATAATAATAATAATAATAATAATAATAATAATAACAATAATAATAATAATAAAACAATCATTATGACACCTTCCAAAAACAGTTTACATACTCATCTGGTACTTAAAAGAAATTATGAAATAAACAATTCATTTTGGAAATACACAGAATGGATGCATACAATGCAAGTGTCTGCACATTTTTGGGCAAAAAGTTAATGCAACAGTGCGATCTGATAATTATTCTGTAACATATGACAAATAATGAATTTTAATGTTATTTTATGTTTTACTTTCTCTACTGGTAAGTAGAGGAAGTATAGTATTCCACCCAAAATTTTGATGTCGAGATTTCACCGGAAATATATATTTTTATTTCAACTAATACGGAGAAGATATAGGAATAAGTGTTTGTAAGAATGGTTCTCGTACAAGAGTAGAGAAAGTCATGTGAGTGCAACACATTAGATTTTTCTAAAACTGAATCATTCTACATGACTTTTGCATAACTAGTAACTGTTAGAGATAGACAAAATCTTGCTTCACAAAAAGTAGATCTCGTTAAAATACAATTTATGTCAAATACATATTTTTTGTTTTGTTTTTGGAAACCATTCCTTGTCGTTTGTCTGAATTATCCAATACTTATATTTTTCTGAAACGGGAAGTTATTTGTCTCTTATGCCCTAGGCATGCAAAAGTGTTTGTTGTTTAACGACGCTGTCAATTGCCAGGATCACATCAGCGTCGCCGGTGTGCCGGAATTTTCGTCCCGCAGGAGTTCTTTTACATGCCAGTAAATCTACTGCCATGGAGCTGCCGGATTTGAACCGCGACCTTGTATAGGCCAGTGTCTAACCAACTGAGCCACCCAGACCGACAGGGCATGCAAAGAGAACAAAATTTCAGAGCCATTACATAGTGATCAGCTCTTAAAAGGTTTGATTATCTCTTTAGCCTGCTGTATTCCCTTATTCCAGTTGTGTCTATTTGGAAAATCGAGTGCAAATGACCTAGCTGTCAACGGGCCCTTAAACTCCGTTCGCTAGCTCACTCACTCACTCTATAAGGAAATGTGTGTTTAAACAATTGCTACACACACTTATCTCTATTAACACAAAGTAGATAGTAGAATGTGTTTTTAAGAATACTATGTATAAGAGTGAGTAGAGAAAGTAATTAAATGCACACACATGTTTCCTTGAGTAAAGGAGTCACACCACCTTAGAAATATCAACCCACATGCAGATGGAATCAGAGTTAAAGCAACAGTTTGGAAACTGGAACACTTTCACTGCAGCAATAAAACTGAAGTTTCATTTGCTCCGTTAAGCTGGAGCTGGAGTTGGACCGATAACTTACCGGGCTCGCCGAGCAGTCTCATCCGGAAGTCTATGTAGTTCTCGCGGTCGTAGACTCGTTCATGTCGCTGACTCCTCAGTCTCACCACGCCCTCGCCCACCACATGGAAGTGCAGACCTGCAACAACAAAGTCGTGAATCTTAAACGAGCAAAAACATGTTCATCTCGTGACCTGCAGAGAGGAAACTCTGGTCCCGCTTGGATGTACCAGACACGGCCATTGAGGAGGAGATCGCATAGAAGACAATGTTCACAGTTTACATAGAAATGTTTACCCACTTAATTTAAGCACTAGTTGCCTGATGAACCTGTATTTATAAAGTTAAACTAATTCTGATTTTCTGTTTTTTACATATTTACACTCTCAGCGACTTTTCTGCGGCAGGTAAAGGAAATAACTACTGTATTTTTAAACAATGTTTCACGTCCACTCTTACTACACATGGCACCTTTATTGATGATAAAGCTACAGGTTACAACATAGAGGGCCGCCCAAAATTGAAACAGAGCACTGCAAGCAGGATATTGTGGTTCTTTGTTCTTCGAAAGCGACCATTGGGAGGGAAGGATAGGGAGGGACACAAAGGGCAACCAAATCAGGGAGACGACGCACTCAAGCGTGGAGGGGTCCCTAACGTTTCCACATTGAACGCCCTAGCCGCCCACAAGCCCCAAACCCCCAGGAGTCCCCTTAAGCGTAGCCAGGAAGAAGCCCGCCTTCACCGTTCAGCCACAACACACCGAATAACGTTGCCTGGTCCTTAAACCCTGAAACACATGATGGAGAAAGTGATGCACAAGATAGTCGTAGTGGAAGAGGAGCAATATCCCCCCCCCCCCGACCCGAGGAAACCATGAGAAATCCGAGGTCAGAATAGACAGTTACTGCAAAGCAAACCCGGGTCTCCCGAATGCGAGTCTCATAATTCCTGTGGAGCTATCTCTCTCGGTGACATTGCTAAAAAATGAAATTAAATGATTCATCAATAGGAAAGCAAATTTGGAAGAAAACATTCGAGGCCCAACTTTAGGCATTTACCAATAGTGAGGATTGAGGGAACCTAGAACGGTTACGAGGATGGTCCTGGCAGGATTTGAAACGCAACTGCGTGCAGATCTATCCTTTATGAGTCCGTGTCCAGAATGTATCGGCTACCCTTGTCGGTGCTACTGTATTGCAACCAACATTTCGATATACAAGTTTCACCGCAAAAATATGTTTTGATACCTTGAACCTAAGAAATAATTTTTGGACAAATGTTCCTCTGTGTGAGAAACGGAGGAGGAGGAGGAGAGAGAGAGAGAGAGAGAGAGAGAGAGAGAGAGAGAGAGAGAAACAAACAAACAAACAAAGAAGTGAATGAACACCAAATACACCTTTCAAGAATGGAACATGATATTCACCAATTTCCTTTTCCCCAAAATAGCCTTTACATGAAGCAAAGTTCTTTATTTTTTATTTTCAAACAAAAAAAAATTTTATCAAAATATGTAATTTGTGGGTGCTGTCTGGAAAATAAAATGCATTGTCTGAATTGTCTGAAAATCAAAATTTTCGAAAACTTTTCCATGTAAAGGGTAGTTTAGGTTGGAGCTATTTTCTTCAAAATCTTAATGTCGTATCCTTGAACGACATTAAATTTAAATACCAACTTTGGTTTTTAACCTACTTTTCGTTTTTGAGTTATGCTGCCCACAGACTAACAGACACACAGACTGACACACACACACACACACACACACACACACACACACACACACACACACACACACACACACACACACACACACACACACACACATGGACCTTTTTCTAAAAATGCTTTTTTTTTATTCAGGGGGTCTCAAAACATATTTCCGGTGAAATTTCGACATCGAATTTTTAGGTGGAATACAATACTTGCCCTACTTACCAGTAGAGAAAATAAAAACTGTTTATTTCTGCAAAAGTTTGTCTGCATTAACATGAACCAGGCAGAAAGATTTGCGTTTGTAAGAATCATCTGTAGAAGCTAAATAAAAAATAAAGGATAATGGGTGGAGAAAGTCGTGTGAATGTAATAAGTCAGATATTTTTAAAGTGGCCAGGAATATTTTCTGGAGCAACCATATTTATAAGTACGTACTTACCTCGTTATAATGAAAGGGTTTAGAACGCTTTTGCAGTACAATGTGCCTGAGAGATAGACCACCGTTTACACTTAGAAGTGTTGCAGGTGTACGCAAGCTCAACGCGGCTAGATCAGGCGAGAAGAATAAATATAGGAGACAGGCCAACAACGGCTATTTGCTGTTATCTTGTTCATTCTAGTACCTAGAGTAGCCACAAGGGTGTCGATGACAAGCGCACATCGAAATGTTAGTCATATACAAATGGATGCACAGTGCAGTGTTTGAACGGGGTAGAAGTGGAGACTTCCTTCATGAGAAAAATGTGCCTCGTAAGATGGCGAGAGACGTTCAAATGCGTTGAAATATTCGTCCTTTTGCCACATACATACATCAAAGAACAACTTCAATCTGAAATGACTGGAAAATCCCACACAGTCTCCATATTGTACGCACAGAAATGGAATTTTAATAACTGTAAGTAAACAATAATATTCCCGCCATTTAATGTAGTTGCTTCTATTGGTCATGATTTAGAAATTTGTTTCTTCTTCGTATACTTTTGCGTGCTCACAGATGAAATGTTTTACCTGTTAAATGCCGTATTCTGAACAGCGTCTTTCAAGATTAGGTAAAACTTTTGTTTTCTGTACTGTTTACCTATGGTAGGCAGAGGGAGTCATATTCCACACAAAATTCCATGTCAAAATTTCGCTTTAAATTCACACAAAAACATATAGTTGCCTAAATGTTAAATTTCATACTTGAGTCGGACACTGTTTAAGATGTTACCGTTACTAAAATATTTTACTTTCACAAAATTGCTCTAAGGATTGTGTTTAAAATATCACGTTTAAGATTCTGCCCCGTAACTTGCAAAACCAAGCGGTGTGTCCCAGCAATAATTTTACTGAAGGGGACTGGTGTTCCCCCCCCCCCCCGCCAAAAAAAAGGAATCTAAGACAAAATTGTTTAAATAGAATGGAGTTGCAAAGAATTGTCTTTATATCAAACGCAGAGTTCAAATATTAAACAAAAGCATGGCACAACCTAGGTTTCAGTTTGACTTCGAAGCAGACAAATACTAAATTCTTGGGCTGGTCCCGTAGGCGTAGTTCAATGCTCGCGGGGTTCTAGGTTTGATTTCTGGCTGGGCCAAGGTTATATTCCCTTTCCTCCCAAGAGTATGACAGTGCGAATGAGTGTGGTCTAGTATACCAAACTTTAAAATAATAATAATAAAAAAAAAATAATAATAATAAATAAAAAAAACAACAACAACACACTATGCGAGTTAAGTCCATTGGACAGGTAATACCTATGTTGCAATCGTAAAAGTCTGCCGATAGCCATTTTAATTAAAGGAGGAATATAAATGGAGCAATTAAAAAGACTGAATTCTTTTAGTGTTGTTACGTCCATAATTTCATTCTTATTGTAGTAAAATATTTTGCAGTTGTAATGTCTGCAATCGGTTTTCGAAGTAAAGTGTGATGTAAAATGCAATAAATTTTGTAATCCACCTATAGATATCAGTTTCATCCATTTTCGAGATCATGGCCATACTCACACCTAACAATAGCATAATTTTAAAATTACATTCAGTGCTCCCGCAGCTGTCATCCGAGACGGACGTGTATCGGTAGTCGCTGCGCGTGTTAAGCGTGTTGTATCTTAGTGATTTGCGTAGGTCATTCACCTGTGCGTTTCAGCTGTTTGCTGTGCTTACAGTGCTGTGTTAGCGAGTTTCTCGTGAGATATTATAATTTCTTTCCACATGGAACTAGAAACAGATGGAACTGGCTACTTAGTACGTTCCTCTTTAAACATTGCTTATGACACTGAGCCATTATCTGTACGAACGTTAACTCATCCCTCACTTCAACAACCTTCAATGAGCAACTGCCAAACATATTCTTCTACTGCTTCTGCTTTTTCTGTTCCTGAGGCTTGTTCCAACATGCCGTCATCGCAGTTCGCCACAACTGGCCAGCCCCATTCGACTGGAGCAACCAAACGCAACTACGCCACTTCGCAGTTTCCATCCGAAGGTGCCTTCTGTATACCCAATAAGCGAAAAAACTGCCGCTTCTTCTTCTCTTCCCCAGAAATATATGGTAGATTTACCCTCTGTGCATAACAGATTCGCCGTTTTGGAAACCATGGAGGACTCCGAACCACAAACTACATCCACCGACGCATCCAGCATAAAAATTCCACCCATTTTCCTACACGACGTCAACAATTACCAGCAAGTTTTAGCGGACCTACGATCTCATGCCTCTTCTGATTTCACAACTCACCAACGTGGATCTGTGTTAAAGATCAGTACCACCACCATTGCTGACTACCGCTCGGTCACCAAGTTTTTTGAGCAAGAACAGCTACCATTTCACACATTCCAAGATCCACATTCTTAGAAACTTGAAGTTGTCATACGCGGGGTTCCCTACTCTTTAACGGACGAAGAGGTTCTACACGAACTCCAAACGGAAAAGTTGCCTGTCAACAAAGTGGTTCGTCTCTTCTTTCGCAATAAACAACCGATGCCCCTTTCTGCAGTCGAATTGGACCGTTCTGAGGATGCCAAACGTATCTTCGAGTTGAAGCATATTCAGCATGCTGTTATTTCCGTTGAGTATCGCCGTAAATCTCCTACCATCCCTCAGTGCACCAACTGCCAACGTTACGGGCATACCAAGAATTTCTGCCATCTTCCTGCACGTTGTGTTAAGTGCCCCGGCAACCATAATTTTTCTACCTGTACTAAAGCTCGTCAGGCACCTCCTTGCTGTGTAAACTGTGGGGAAACCCATGCGGCAAACTATAAAGGATGTTCTTATTATCTCCGTCTCAAACACAAACAGCTCCGTAATGATTCTGTTAACACTACCATTCCGCGAGAGAGTGAACCACCACCCAGGTGTTCCTCGACTTCTGCTTCGGATTCTCTCATCTCATCCCTTTTCAACTCCTTCCTCTCCCTTTTGCATTCCTATCTTCCACACTTACGCTCCTTGTTTTCCAAGTTCATAGCAGACCTTTTCAACCATGTCCCTTGACTTAACCCCGGTCTTCTCTACTCTCACCTTCCTAAATTGGAATGCTAACGGACTCAAATCCAAACGCCAAAGTTTCCTTTACGTTTCTTTCTCGGCACGACGTCGACGTTGCTTGTGTTTCTGAAACACACCTAACCCCTCCTGAGAAGTTTACTATTCCTGGCTATAGAATTTACCGGGAGGATCGTGACGCTGCCGTGGTATCCGGAGGAGTTGCCATTATAATTAAAAGCCGTATCAAGCACCACCCTCTCTTTCTGCCACGACTTCGTAGCTTCGAAGCCTGCGCCATCCAAGTCGCCACTGCTAATGGCCAACTGCTCACCGTTTTGGCAGCCTACAAACCACCCTCTACCACTCTGGATATTCAGGATTTACGGATTTTATTTTCTACCACTGGCCCTACGATTCTTCTAGGAGACCTCAACAGCAAAAATGTCCTCTGGGGCTGCCGAGTGAGCACACCTAACGGTCGTCGTCTTCAGCGAGCTGCTGATGCCATTGGTTTCCACGTCGTTGCCCCTGACACACCTACCTTTAACTCTAATAACGTCAGACTCCAACCAGATATTCTTGATGTCGCTCTAATACAGAACTTTCCGCAACCCCTCCTCCTGCACGTTCTGCCTGAAATGGACTCCGATCATTGTCCCGTTCTTGCAACCTTTCAGGTGGACAGAACCTACTCTACCTACGTTCCTCCCTTGATACAAGGGCACGTAGACTGGGACCAATTTCGGCATCATCTCGACCAGCAGCTCTACCCGCACCTTCCTTTGACACAGAAGCAAGATGTTGACGTGGCTATAACTCATTTCACCAATACTGTGATTGCGTCTATTCGATCGGCTACCACTGTTCCCCGGCGAGCCGGCCACCGTCCACCATTTCATGAAACACTGCCTCAGACGATTGTTCAGCTACTGAGAGAGAAGCATCGAATCCGTCGTTGCTGGCAACTGCACCATCAACCTCATCAGCGTCATAGATTAAACCAATTGACGCGGTACGTTAAGCGAGCGCTGGATGAGTACCGCTATTCTTCGTATCAGCGCCACCTTTCCAATATTTCCCCACTAGATAGCAGTCTCTGGAAGGAAACCCGCCGCATTCTACGGGAATCACCTCTGATACCACCTCTTCGTTCTGCAGGTCGGCACTACTCCAGTGACAGCGAAAAGTGCGAGCTATTTGCTAACTACTTTGAGACAGCCTTTACACCCAACCCAGTCGCTGATGCTGTTCATAACTCCGCCATAGAGGACCAGCCTCTTTTTCCTCCGAGTGTTCCCGTGCCCATCAAGTTTACTTCATCGAGCGAGGTTCGCCGCCTATTGCACATACTGGTATCCAAAAAGGCTCCTGGTCATGACCGTATTCCCAATATTGCTCTTAAAAATCTTTCTCGCAAAGCCCACGCCTTTCTTGCCTCTCTCTTCAATGCTCTACTCCGCTTAGGTTATTTTCCTACCTGCTGGAAACATGCAAATGTTATAGTTCTGCACAAGCCCGGAAAACCTGCACATCAGCCTTCCAGTTATCGCCCAATAAGTATTCTACCGGCCCTGTCCAAAATTTTTGAAAAGCTTGTTAATATCCGCATTTACAAATTTTTATCCGCCTCCTCAGTAATACTACCCTTTCAATTTGGCTTTCGCCAAAGGCATTCTCCGGTGCACCAGCTTCTCCGCGTAACTGAACACATCGCTCAAGCCTTCGAAAGGAAACAGCATTGCTTAGCTGCTTTCTTAGATTTCAGTCAAGGTTTTGACAAAGTCTGGCACCGTGGTCTCCTCTTTAAAATTCGTAATATTGGTCTTCCTGATTACCTGTATCAATTAATTCACAGTTTCCTACTGGATCGCACTTTCTCCGTCACTTTAGGTTCAGACCGTTCCTCCTCTCGGCCCGTCCTCGCTGGTGTTCCTCAAGGTTCCGTCTTAGGACCTACCCTCTTCAACATCTACATTTCAGACCTTCCTCCCCTGCAGTCTATCAATGTGTCCATGTACGCCGACGACACCGCTTTGTTTACCTCCCACGAAGATATTCACACAGCTAGCAATCATCTTCAAACTGCCCTGGATTCTTTACCTCTATGGCTAAAATCATGGCGCATCGCCCTCAACCACAGCAAATGTGAAATGATGCTTTTCACTCTCCGCCGGCCCGCGTCTCCTGCACCTGTTTTGATAGATAACATCCACATACCTTGGAAGCGCAAGGACGAAACAGTAAGATATCTGGGAGTACTGTTTGACCGCCGACTTACTTGGAAGGCTCATATCAACAGCAAACTCAACTTGGCTTATTCCCGACTCTCCAAGCTTTATCCTCTGATTAACCGTAAATCTTCTCTGAAAAGTGCTACAGTGCTTTTACTTTACACCTCTCTACTTCGTCCTCTTCTCACGTATGCTTGCCCTGTGTGGGGTGGCGCAGCTTCTAGTAAAATTGCACCCATGCAGTCCTTTCAGAATAAAGTTTTACGCCTCGCTCTTCACGCTCCCTGGTTTGTTCGCAACACTCAGCTACACCGTGAACTTGGAATTTCCTCCATAGTGGACTTCATCCGCCATCAGGCTCATCGCTTCTATGGTCGTCTTCACCAGGTCCCAGGTGCGGTTTTGTTCTCCTTGGGCCATAGGTCGCAGCATCCAAACCGCATCCGCAGTCGTCTGCCGCAAGATCTGCTGCTACCACCTGACAACCCGTCAGACACCGCAGAAGAGGATTGAGATCTACACCATTCTCACCATGTGCTTGTCCCTGAGGGGCCTATAGAGGTGGACCTCATTCTTGTTCAGACTCACGTTCTTATGTAGTAAGTTTTTTGTGTTTTTGTGTTCAGTTATTTCCCTGTAATTCTCACTTATCTGTATAGCGCTGCAGCACTGATCGATAATAAAGGCAAATTTAAAAAAAAAAAATACATTAAGTACTGGTACTGTATTCCACCCAAAAATTCGACATTGAGATTGTATATTTCACCGGAAATATATTATTTGAGACCGCCTGAATAGAAAGATATCATTTAAGATAAAGACGTATGTGTGCGTACGTGCGTATGCCTGTGAACAGCATAATTCAAAACAAAAAGGCAGTAAATAACAAACCTGGTGTTTAAGTTCTTCTTCAAAGGAAGCAACTGAAGATTTAATAAAAAAAAAAGGGGGGGGACCCCATCCCAAACTACATGGATATTCTTTATGCTGAATGACTTTTGTATAATTTGTGAACCATAAAAGATCTAGACAAAATCTTACTACAGAAAAAATGTGGTTCTTTAAATTACACAATTTACTGCATTTTTTTGGGGTGATTGACATATTCCTTTTAATTGGTTTAAACTTGTCAATACTAGTAGTTTTCTCAATAGTAACTCGTAATTTTTTCTTTGTGTTTTGTTTTTTCTCTGATCATGCAAACAGAACAGAATTTTAAAGACATCACACAACGACATGCCTTAAAAGGTTTGACTACCGCTTAAGCCTACTGTATCTCCCTATTTCCATAGTACCTACAAGGAAATATGTAACAATGCCATTTCTATAAATGATATCTACATAACATAGATAGAAGAATAGGCGCTTGTAAGAAGTTTGTACAACTGTAAGCAGAGAAAGTCACGGGAGGTACAACAGAAGATTTTTACTCTTTCTACCACGTACAGCCATGGAAAAATGATAGCGCATTAGGGGAGCAGGATATTTCTAAGCCCTAGGTCGTGTTGTAGCGCGGTTTACACAAGTCGATATTTCCAACATGCAGCTGAGTTTGTTGATAGTCTGTTCCATATCTTATCTGTTGGACACATAAATAGGCTGTGTCTTGAATCACCACTCGCATTTGTGTTAGTTCCTAATAAAGAAAGTGAGGGTACTTGTGTGTCCGACAAACAAGAACATATGAAACAGACTATCCATAAACTCAGGCTGCATGCTGGAAATATCGACATGTGTAAATCGCGCTCTAATACGACGTAGGACTTACTCCTACAAATATTCTGCTCTCCTAATGCGCTGAATCTTTTTCCGCGGCTGCACATAGTGGGCAGAGAAGCGTTTTAAGGTTCCTGGATTTAAAAAAAAAAAAAAAAAAACTCCTTTCCCGAATGTGTGTGGAACATTTTTATAAATTCTTCATTTTCTAAAAGATGGCCCTAACTATTTTGATTAAAACACTACACTTTAAATCTATTCATATGGTAAATAAAATAGATAGGTATCCTGAATTTTCTAAGGATAATCTGTGAAGTGCATTCCACGGAAGGAACTTGTTATAACCTTGTATAACTTGTTACTGTTCGCCTACCACCTAGGTGACCCGGGTTCAATCCCAGGGACCCGCACGTGGTGTTCGTGGTGGACGAAGCGACGTCTGCGCGGATTTTCTCCGGGTTCTCCGATTTTCCCCACCATCCATTCCACCAATTGCTCCATTATCATCTTTCTATTCATCAATTTCGCCTGAATTTCATTTCATCCTCTTCCTCACTCTCTACCTGGTACTTGGCTGAGCCCCTGCTTGCAGGTCTTCACTCTGTCCGGTCCTTAGGGTCCTCTGCTCCCCGACAGACGTCTGACCATAGGCACTGGCTTATAAGTCCTAGGGGGTGTAAGTCCTACATAAGGGGAGGGTAATCAAATAAAGAAAAAGAAATATAACTTGTTAACTTATGCAATAGACGAAAACGCACTTCATAAAATATGTAGATCTCTTTAAAATACACAATTTACTACAACGTTTTGTTGCGTCACCCATTTCCAAGATATCTGTTACTAATGATTCGAATTGTTCAATACTTGGTCATTCTTTTAAACTCGTTTTGACATTCAATTATTTCTCACCATTGCATGTTCTTAAACTTGATTATCGCTATATATCTATAACGAAATATGTAATGTACGAGTTGCTATTTTTGCAAAGTTTGATCTCAAAATTAAGTAGATGGAAACATAAACTTACGTAAGAATAGCTTGTATGCACAATAATGAAAAGTCATTTGGACGTAAGATATCACACATCACATTTTTACTTTCTCTACTACGTATAGTAAGTAGAGGAAGTATTGCATTACACCAAATGTCAGATTTCACCGGAAATATATATTTTGAGGCCCCTGAATCCGAGAAAAAGCATTTTTGGAAAAAGGTCCGCACGCGCGTGTATGTGTCTGTCTGTAAACAGCGTAACTTGAAAACAAAAAGTCAGTTAAAAACCAAAGTTGGTATAAAAGTTTAATATCTTTCAAGGATGCAACACGAAGATTTTGAAGAAAATTACTTCACCCTAATTGCCCTTTACATGGAAAATTTTTCGAAAATTCTGGTTTTCTCGAAAATGGCTGTAGTGATTTCAATTAAAATGCCATATGTTTAACACATTTTTATGGCAAATGAAATGCACATTTTGAATTTTATGGCTATAGCCTATGTAATCCTGTTTACTCTTGACTTTTGCATAACTGGTAAACCGTAAAAGATAGACCAAATCTTACTGTACAAACATTTAGAGCTTGCTAAAACATAATTTATGTCCAAATGAATTTTTTGTGGAGTGGACCATTTCGATATATTCCTGTTATTTGTGTGAGTTTTGTAATACGTATGTTTTCCACAAATGAAAAATCGTTATTGAGTTTTTCTATGTCAGCCGTGCAAAAAGAACGGAATTTGAAAGTCTTAAAACATTTGACTATCACTCAAAGCCTACTGTATTTCTATATTCCCCTTGCACCTATCCAATGTTTATCTCGACTAATTTGAAGAAGATAGAGGAATAAGAGTTTGTAAGAATAGTTTATACAAGAGTAGATAAAGGCATGTGAGTGCATCACATCATATTTTTATAACGTTAAACTTCGAACAGAAATTTGTATTAAATGAATATTGCATAAAAATTACAGAGTAACGGTAACATCATTTTGTGAAAACAAATGATAAATGTGTTTATAAATGATAAACAAAATGAATAAATTAATAACTCAAATAAGATATCTCTATAATATTTGGGGCTCTGGTATTTAATTATTGTCACATCGTAATTTATCAACCGCCACTGATACCCACTCGCATATGCAGCTGTGGCCGCAGCCCGTAATTGGTATGAAAATATATTACTCAAGCGTTTGAGAAAGAGGCGTGGGTAGAGAAATAAATGCTAGTGAAGTACTGAGAGAGGCAGTAGAAAGCCAAATTTTGTGGACTGCACACATCGCACTGATGCTATGCTCTGGATGGGCTATATGCATATATTGAGCAGCATTCTTCGGTAGTTGAGAAGAGACAGGATGTACCTAGAGAGATTATTATAAAACCTGCAACACAAGTTGTTTGTGATGATCAGTCGAACCTGTTTTGTTCTCAAGGCTGCCAATTAAACCGTTATCGGTGCCAAGGCTCGCTTATTATCTTCTTCTCTTCATTACATTGTTTCGTTCTATTGAATTCCGTTCATCCATAACCGGGGAAATTATTTTTTTCATAAGTGGTAAGCTTCAAACGGACGTTTAAATACAGCAGGTGGTACCGAAATTTGACAACTGGGACCCCACCTTTACAAGCTCACCAATTCGTATGCCTCCTACAATATTACAGATGCTTTCGTTCTTATGACTGGCTGTATTGCTCAGAGCACTTTCTTACTGTTTCAAAAGTCCGGGGCTCCATTCCTGTCTAAGCTTGAGAAACGTTTCTTTGAAAGGTAGGTTCCTCGATGGCATCATGTGAATGAGGTGTGGTTTTTTTTTTTTTTTTTTTTTTTTTTTTTTTTTTTTTTTTTATGTTGCTGATATTTAATAACGGCTTATACCATGACCGTCGCTGGGCAGATGCCTTAACACATTTTTCGCACTCATTCTATGGCACATTAGCACAGGTTCTTAAATAGTTTAAAAACTGACGTTATATTCACATGACTTCCTCTATCCGCTCTTCCTACAACCTATTTTTACAAAACGTTATTTTCTCCACTTCATATTAATCGAGATAAGCATTTGCAGTAGTTTCCTTTTACATTTCCTTGTAGGTAAAAGAATACAGTCGCTATGTGGTGAGTTTGAAAATCCTTGCTCTTTACAAGGCCAGAAAAACACAAATGTGGACTTAACACTTGAGAAAATTATAAATCAAAAACTTCAAATCAATAACCAAATACTTTGGAAATGGTTGATGCCGCAAAAAATATTTGATTAAAATTGAGATCTGCAGTTTCTGTGTGATAAGTTTTTATCAATCTCTTTGGTTCACCAGTTACAGGAAATTATGCAAAATTCATTCAGAGTGAAGAGGAATTTACGGGCTATTGGCAGAAAAGTCTACATTCGCATTTTATTTTTCATGTCAATATGTTAAATCTATGGTATTGTATTTTAATTAAAATCGTTAGATATACTGAGATTTCACGAGTTTTATGGTACCCTTAATAAGTTTATATTAATTACAAACTAGAGTAGATACACACAGCAGCGATTACTCAGAAACGAAATTTTGAACTTTGTATATAAGTTTAGATCTTCCAATGATGTGGTACGAAGATTTTCAAGAAAATCTATCAACCCCAAGCTACTCTTTACATGGAAATTACTTCATTATACTTACTACGGTTTCACGAAAACGACTCTGAAAGTTTTTATTAAAATACCATATTTTAAAACATTTGCATTTGACTAATAATATACATTTTTTTTTTATTTTCTGTGAGATAGCCTTTTGAGTCATGTTCATTCTGAATTAATTTTGTATAATTTTATAATATTCATAAGCCATCAGAGGTAGATAAACAATTACTGCACGAAAATAAACATCTCGTTAAAATGCACGATCTAGTCAAATGCAAATTTTGTAACATTTTTAATTTCCTAATACAGCTATGAATTGTCCAATACTTCATGGTACCCTTTTAGAAGTGCTAAGTCATATTTTTGTATCTCGAGATGTCGAGCGAAATTGGGAATTTGAGGCTTTTTAAAGATGACTCAAAATTCTTAAAAAATTGAGGAAAAAAACTATTTTAATTCTATAAAATAATTGAGACATTCGTGAATGCAAAACATGCCTTCAGGTAGCATTTTAAGTGCCCTACTGCATGTTTTAATATGAGCTATGTTTTCAAATCTTTCATCGTTGTTTTCTCGCTGTTGTTATTGTCAACATTTTTCTCCCGTAAAATATTCCTCCTTGCAAACAGTTTTTGTATTGCACTAATGAAGTTCGCTACACATGTTCACAGAGACACAACAAATAAAAATTCCCCTGGGTTTTATTGTCAGATGTAGCTATGCATATATTTTTATTTTTCAAGCACAAAAATTATAATATTAGACTACAAAACATATTTGTAACTTTAAAAAATGTTGGAGCCTAGGGGACAAAGAAACTAGGGAAATTTTAAAAAGTAGATGTATTTTGAACCTAGGATAAAATATTACATCAATACTTAAATTTTTTTCTTGTGACGTAACGAAAAATAAACAATTTGGATCATAATTTCTAAACCATTAGAGCAAAGTGGATGAGGTTTAGGCTGTAACATATTTGTATTACATTAAATCTATGCTATAAATTTAGAAAACCTAGCATTATTGATTCAGAATTTCAAATTTTCAGGCAGATATATCTTTAAAGGTTGTATCCTCCCTTGTACTTAAGACGATATGTGAAATATAAGCATTTCTACAAATATCTATATTGATTAATGTAAGCACACAGATATAAGAATCCGGTTTTTGAAAATAACTTTTAGAAGAGTGAATGGAAAAAGTGATATGAATGTGACATTATATTTACTTTTTATTCAACCCGTGGCTCAAATACAAATTTGCCTACATGGCTCTTTGATTCAACAAGTTCGGAAAACAAAATTTAAATGGGGTTGGATTTATATGAACGTGCCACAGTGTAATTATCAGACTGTACTTCCTCTAAAGTGTATGTAATTATTGTGGTCGACAAGTACACAAAAAGCAGACCTTTATCCACGTGTGCATGACCTACATAGTGTTACACTTCACCAAACAGAACCACAGTAAACAAGTCTATCCTCACGTGAACGCCGCGCGTGCATTTCTTGTTTAAAGAGGATAAACTTCCCTAGCGTACGTACGTTCCCTACACGTGGCAATCAATATTTGCACTATATTCTATTGTAATCGCTAAACAGACAAGTATTTTCAATTTTACGCGTGTCGTAAAAAGTCTCATTAAAATAATTGAGTTTTGGTTATTTTGAAACTGCTTTCAGTTTTTTGGTCGCTTTTTGTTAGATTGTGACGGTTACTGGAACTTCGTTGACTCACTTGAGTCAGTGTATTCCAAACAGATGTCCTTAGTTGCGTAATCCTATTCCTGCAGCTGCCGACCTTTGGCGGTATGAGGACTATTCCACCCAATAATTCGATGTCGTTTAGTGATCGCCTGAACCACCCCTCCCCCTCCCAAAAAAAATTAGAAAAAGATCTGAGAGCATACGTCTGCTGTGAACAGTAGAAGTCGAAAATGAAAAGTTGGTTAAAAACTAAACTTAGCATCTTAGTATTTAAGCTTAGCATCTTCCGAGGATGCGATACAAACATGTTCAAGAAAATCCCCCATCCCAAACTACCCTTTAAATGTTTCAATTTAAATATGTTTCAAAAATATTAATTAAATTATTTATTAAAATACCGCGTATTTAAAATATTTTCATGGCAAATAAAATGTATATCTTAAACTTTCTTGGAATAGCCTCTGAAATCCTCTTCATTCGGGGTAACTTTTGCATAACTGGTACACCGTAAGAGATGGTTACACTAGACAAAAATGCATATCTCGTTAAAGCACACAAATTATGTCAAGTAAAAATGTTTCATGGAGAAAACCATTTTCGAGGTACTCCTAGTGATTTGTTCGAGTTTTCCAATGCCTATGCCTTTTCTCAAATAGGAATACTTTTTTTAATCTTTTGGCCATACAAAGAGAACGGAATTTCAAAGGCATCACATAGCGACCAGGCTTAAAAGAGTTGACCATCGCTTAAAGCCTACTGTATTCTCATATTTCCCTTGCACCTACAAGAAAATTAGTAACAAATGTTTATCTCGATTAAGATGAAGCAGACAGAGAAGTAGACATTTGTTAAAACGGTTGTAGAGGAGTAGAGAAAGTCCTGTGAGTGCAACAGTTTTTTTTCCTTGCAATACACGTAGTCATTCTTATGCTTGAATGACCTGTTCTTGTAGCATATGCCTTTATTTATATTTCTGTTAGGGTGGCAATTGAGGAAAGCCGCGAAAGAAAAACAAGAAATCAGATTGGTCAATGCACGGAATTTGAACAGGCGGCCTTCCAAGTGGAAGCCAGAGGCGTCACCACCTGGTCCATCTCCTGGGTTTCAGCTGCTTAGCATGACCCAAAATATATTACAATACTTAAGTTCGAGTCTACTTGGAATAAGCAAGTAAATAAAAATAAAAAATGAAAATTCTATTTTGGAGAAATGGTAACAATATTTACTGATTTACTATTCAATGGAAGTTTTGGACACAAGTTTTAATTTGCGTAGGAACTTTTCTAGATTCTAGAAAAAAATTATACGTCACCGGTGACAAAGAACTTAGTAGATTTCCAAAATGCAGATTATGAAACACTGCGAGGTTCATATTTACACATACGTAACGAAAATTGGTTTAACGCGTAGCTATCGATTCAAGAATCATTGCACAGTTTTTCATGTAGTTCTCTTCTAGACGTTAGAATAGTAATAAACTGGAAAAACTATCATAATTTCGTTTTTCTGTTTTATATCTGACTTGAAGATTATACCAGCCTGGGCGACTCGCGAGTTGCCTTGAGCGACCTTCATTTCTTTTACCTGCTAAGTATGCAGTTACGAGTGCAAGGCCGTGAGCATGCCGCGCTCTCTGAGCACCAGTTACCCATCCCTGGATTATAGCTCTGTCACTCTCAAAGGCTCTTACGTCTCGGCCAAGGCCGGCTGCCTTCCCCACTCAAGATCACCTGTCGTAGCTTGATATGCGATTAGCGCAAGAGACATAATAATTGGTCCAATTATAATTTATGAGCACGCAGTTGCAACATTGAAATCGATCCAAGTCCGTTCTGTACTCAATACTTATAAATGAATGGTGATTTAGCTTGAAATGAATCGGAGGATCGAATCGAATATTGGCATGCAAACGCCGATGTATTAAACCCGTAGTGAAACCGTTAAACTAATAACGAATAAACACAACTCGTTTGTATGTGGATAATGCGCATTAGACACGCAAACGTATGCTGTGTGTTGTTAAATCAAAATTATTTAACAAAGTGCTTCATTTGGTTGAGATAATCAGGGGTTAAACTGGAAGAGTGGAATTTAAATCAGTCTCAGTTGATATCCAATTTTAGACGTAAATGCGAACCGTTTAAGAAGGAAAGATGAAGCTAATAGATTTCGGTATACCATGTAAATGCAGTAAATAAATGGAGAGGTACTGAAAGGGCATTTTGGATCCGGTTTGAGCTCTCTGATAGTAAGCAAAGGAATATTGCATTCCACCAAATAATCAGATATAGAGATTTCAGGAAAATGTGTGTTTTGAGGTCCATCGAGCAAAATATCTTTTTACGAAAAGTTCCTCTCGCAGATCTGTGTGTGTGTGTGTGTGTGTGTGTGTGTGTGTGTGTGTGTGTGTGTGTGTGTGTGTGTGTATGTGCAGAGCATGAATTAAAAAGAAAAATCGGAATAAATGTCACAGTTGGTATTTAAGTTTGTCAACTTCCAAGGGTACTACCAAAATTGTTCAAGAAAATCCTTCCTAAGCTTCAATTAAATGGAAATATTTTCATTCCTGATTGTCTCAAAAAGTCTCAAATAATTTTGATCAATATTGCATAACGAATAAAATGGATATCTTGAATTTTCTGCAAATAGCCTGTGAATACCTCTTCATTGTGAATTAATTTTATATAAACAGTGAACATAAGATACAGACAAAAAAGTCACTATACAAATATACGGAGAGGGATGACTTACGCGGCAACGTCTGTGGTCCGCATTAGGGCGGTCGTGGGTTCGATTCCTGACTTTGGGCTTTTTCGGGTTTTTTTTCCCGGGTCAGTCAGGCGAATGCTGGGAAGGATATTTGCCTTACATCCCCCGAGCTTCATCCCCTTTCATTTCATTCTCTCTATCCGGTCTTCCCAGGTTGAAAGCGTCAGCAGGGTCCCCAGTAGGATGCGCTGCGGTGAAGGTTACGCTCTAGAAATATGGTATTCTGTTGAGGGGAGGCGCTGTGGTCGGCTAGTCGCTTTCAGGGGGATTGTCTACCCAGTTGGACCTGGATGGTAGCGTGCCTAATGGGACGGCCTGGAAATCAGTCGGACTGAAGGACTGGATTGCATTTGTTAGGTACCCACCGTAGTAGCTCTGTCTGCGATGCACTCTGGTCGCCTGTAGGGTACTCTCATTCATCTTTCCTCCCGGGGTCTGACACACAATATGCCAGCAGCAGACGTGCCGAAATCCCCTCCGTAACAAGGCAGACAGACTACACAAATATGTAGATCTCCTTACCACAGTAGTTTATGTAGGTAATAAAATTGTAGTGGCACTAACGTTTACGAGATACTTGAATTTTCTAAGTCACTGTTCATTTCTTTCTCGCAATGTCATGGAAAGATCATAGAATTTCAAAGCCGGCATGTAGTGACCCGATTTTCAACCTCGGGTATCGCTTTACAACGAAACATATCATCAAACCGTTTAACATGAAGAAGATAGAAAAATGAGATTTTGTGAGAATACCTTGTAAAAGACTGGGTAGGAAAATCAATGTGAATATAACACATCAGCACTTTTTTCTCACTTTTTTACCCAGTTCGATTCCCATGCCAGAAGTAGAACTAACGTGACTAAAGTCCATTTAAAGACAGGTTTAGATGTGAAGAAATAAGCAACTTTGGAGATACCGACGTTGACGTAATGTGCACCAATAATATTTCAGTTTACGTACTAAAACCTTCATACAAATACTTCATTTTCTTATACTTAATTTGGTTATTTACTATTGGGTTACACATACAAAGTATTCAATGTAAGTATACAGTCTTTAAAATAGTGGTAATAGTTGAATAACTAAAGCACACATAATTATATACAATGTTCGCAGCAAACAGAAGGGCAGCTAAGCTGTTGACTGCATAATAAATTGCAATTTAATGGCAGTTCCCAAGAATTCAAGGTGGCCGACATTAGATTAAAGTACAGCCAACCTTATAATGAGAATTACTAGTTTCAAGTCAGTTGTTTTGAAACAAAACATGTTGATTAAATCACTTCCCACTTTCACTTCCTTTTGTAAAAACAAACACTCGTGTAATTAATTTATTTCAAATAAAAGAACATATAGAACCATCAGTCTATACCCAACAAGGAGTATTTGGTGTAAGCTCAACAGTTGACACCCTGCAAGATGTTACTTTGGTCCGTACCGTCAACGTTACAGCTACAATTAACTTCGGGCGTATATTTACAGAGTATATTTACATATATATATATATATATATATATATATATATATATATATATGTGTGTGTGTGTGTGTGTGTGTGTGTGTGGGTGTGTATTTTAGGAATTACTGGTATTGATGCCAACAGAACGAACGGTATGTCACCAAAAGTAACCAGAGAGCACTATGATGGGGGTAATAAGTCACAGTTGGTTTCTTCGATTTCAATAGCTTGTTTTCTTATACTATGTTACACCTACTGACATACATCATGTCTTAATACACTCTATGTATTGCTTTACTCTCTTTGTAAAATTCGGAATTAATCCATGCGTATAAATGTTCCTTCGGTAGAAATATACCTACAAAACATTTACCATATAAGTTTTGGTACATATTTAAGTATGTGCTGATTTAGAACTATCTCTATCTTTAATAAACACACGTTTTTAGAGCAGATTGGTTAATTTTTCACAAACCTAGCAAAGAAAATCCAGTGGGAAGTGGGGCGAGGGAGTGGAGGAATTTTTAATAATGGAAAAACAAAAAAGGTTTTATCCTGTCCTCATGACCGCTGTATGTGATAAATTTATTCCAGTACTACGGAGGTAACTATCCAACCTGGCACACTCTTTGTGAATCTTGGTTGCAGTCCACAGTTGGACAAAGGAACGCACATTGTCTTTTAGCAGAATGTTTATCAATCATTTGCAACTGCTAAATACATACTACTCACTCTTGCTTCTGAAAAAAGTTACTCGTCTACCGTGCGTTGAAGTCACCTTTATTATTCACAATAGCTCTTAATTGCGTTGTCATATGTATGATTTATCGTGATGCTAATGTCCACGTAAACGTATTAATGTACGTATAAATTAATTTTAGCCTAATATGACCTGTTTACTTACGAATATGGTAAATATAGCCAATAATGATATGATGATAAATAAGAATGTTTATTCGTTAGTAGACGAGTTATAAAAGACCGTTAAATACAAACCTAATATTTTCATGTCAATGTAATTAAATGTTTAGATATAAAGTGCAGTTGACAGCTTAGATATTCGCGTAATACAAACCCAGAAGAACGTAATAAAGCAGTATTTCATTCATGCTAGAATACACTTGTACTTGGACTAATATTGGCACTATTAGGAGATAATAAGCTACAACCACTACTGATTTGTCCATCAGAACTACATGAAAATGAGTCAAAATCATCCTGGAAATAAAGCTACATTATACATTTTTCTTCAAATTCATCGTACTATATAGACATAACATTGAGTTAACTATTTTTAACATAGTTCGAGAACTATCCTGACTTTTTATAATAGTTTACTGTATAATTTCAGACCCGTGTATTCATAACTATTATTGTTCTGTTCCACAAATCTCTTGACTACCAAGTGCTTTTATATATCAGTTGACCTTTAATAATAATGATGATAATAATAATGATGATGATGATGACAATAATAATAATAATAATAATAATAATAATAATAATAATAATAATAATAATAATAATAATAATAATAATAAATAATAATAATAATAATAATAATAATAATAATAATAATAATAATAATAATAATAATAATAATAATAATAATAATAATAATAATAATAATAATAATAATAATAATAATAATAATAATAATAATAATAATAATAATAATAATAATAATAATAATAATAATAATAATAATAATAATAATAATAATAATAATAATAATAATAATAATAATAATAATAATAATAATAATAATAATAATAATAATAATAATAATAATAATAATAATAATAATAATAATAATAATAATAATAATAATAAATACTCGCGTTCCTCGTTTACAAACTTAAATGAAAGAAGGTAAGTTTAGATACACATGTTAACATGTTCTGGTTGGCTATACTGGCAATTTCTGGAAGTTGTCTATCTTGGGTATGACGCAATGTAGGATTTAGAGAAAGTCTATGCAGCAGGAGCACCGTAGTTGGAGGCCCTGACCCATTCATTTGTCTGTTGACAGTGGGATGTTGCCATGACTATCTCTGCCAATACTGCTTCTCGGAATCTGCTGTATCTATCTTCCTCACAGTAGAACTTCACTTAAACCAGCAGATAGGTCCGGAGATTCTTGGTGCATTCACCTTATGCATATTTCAGTTCGGCATCCTTTAACAGTCCTTTCACGTTAGTTACCATTTACGTAAGGTAGAGGATTTATACCTAAACGAACAATACCGATTGCATATTTTTAGATGCCTGCTTTGTCTGTGAACAGCAGAACTAAAGAATGAAAGGCACATGAAATTTGATATTTTAAGGAAGGAAACTTTTCGGATACTTTCTAACGTTACAGTATATTATTTCCGTTTGCTGCACGTTTGGAAGTCAATTTGATTCGCTTTTACAGCTGCTGATTATGCTGAAGTATAATGTAATGGTTTGTAGATGTTCATCCATAACTTAGCTTTCAGCATCCGTTACCTAGGCGTAGCATCAGTCATAGCCGTATTATTTCCAGGATGATGGTGTCGAAGAGATAATTGGGGTATTCTTTTAAGAAAATATTAATTTTTACCAAACAAATTAAATGCGTTATTGTTTTACACTTTACTATATTTTATAATACTGATAAGTGATTTCAATGTAATACTTCGACGTTATATGTCAACTAAAGTAATCTTTTCTTCTTGCCTCTATAGAAAGTTTGTTTCGCTTTTCCCTGTTAAGTATGTGACACGAGCATAGCTCTTAATGTTTCTCCTTTTATACTTCTTTATATTTAAATAATAAATTCTAATACAATCTATTTTTTATGGTGATTAATCACATCTTTTGAAAGGTTTGAAGTTTTAACGCATAATATGAGATATTCTATTCGTTAACATAACTTTAAACTAAAACATTCATTGATGAACAATTTACAAACATAATATATAAATAACGAATTCCTTGAGGCTAACTCATTCAAATATAAGTGTATCTCACTTTTATGGGTGTAAGGTAAAGAGTTACAGGCAATTCCGTAATACTAAACAACCATTTGCATGAAAAATTGATTATTTCTAAAATAAAAAATAGCTTTAATGATTTTGATTAAAGGGATCCGCAAAGATGTCTGACAAACCATAAATTATGAAGAAAAACTAGAACAGGAGAAACATAGACATCGTTAAAATATATAATTAAAATCACATAAAAGTTTTGCTAAGCACTCAGTGTCGAAATATTGGTGCTTATGTAGATATGTAAATATTAAGCACATTTTGAATAGTACACGTTGAAATGTGAACTATCTCGTAGTCGTTCTTTTGTTTCTAATGAACTCAGAGTTTGTATGAATGCTACAACTTTGTTTTATATTTTAATTTTCTCCTCAGCTTACCCATGGTAAATAATGAAAATATTGCATTTCACTTCCCCCCCTCCCAAAAAAAATCGATTTCGAAATTTCACCAGAAATGGTGTTTTGAAGTGTTTCAAAAATAAAAAATAACGTAATATTAAAGGGTCGTCCTCCACAGTCTATGGGTAATATGCTAGCCTCTGGTTCCCGAGGTCACGGGCTCAAATCCAGCACAGGATGATTTTTTGGGCGCAAAAATTCTTAGCATGGCTTCTCCAGAAGGGAAGCAAAGCTGGTGGTCCCGTGTCGTAGATTTACGCAGTATAAAACCTCAAGCCTGATAAAGAGGTCTCTGAGCAAAATTAAGTAGCTAATACAGAATGGGACGCTGAGAACCACAGCAGTTCTGGGGATCCGCTTGCGCGAGTACGCACGATAGAGGAGGAGAGAGAGAACCCTCTCCGCAAGTTGTCATTGAGTCATTACGTCATTTTGACTATGAAATATCGCAGTTCAGTCTGCGACATTAATGTGACAATCGACCCTAGTAAGACAGTATTGTTTAATTTGAAATAACCTGTAGCAAATACTCTTCACGCGAGCTAAGTGGGTAGAAGAAATGTTATATGAAACGCATGACATTAATTCTTGTTTTACAATGGAACGCAATTCAAGTATTGTTCAAACAGATAAAAGAGATGTTTTACTATAACATCATGAGTGCATTTCTGTAAAGGAAGATAAACTCCCTACTTTATTACTAGCCGACCTTAAATGTAAATAAAATAAACATGTGAATGCAATTTTCTTAGCCCTCGCCATTGACATTGAGTTGTGCTTTACCTCTCGCTGACCTTATAGCTCGATAGTAAAGGCCAACGCAAGTCGTGTTATGCTTTTTACCTTTCTAGCTACGAAATGAAACAAAAATGCGCTCCAGATATTGACCCACCTTGTGGTTAGATAACTTATTCGTACACTTGTTGTGGTTGGACTGCGTCCCGTTATTGCGAGAGAAGATATTCATTTTTTTCCTTTCACCCCAACAAAGGAGGTCAGGATGTCCAATCTTGAGTGGCCCACCGTTACGTTCCACTAGGAAGATAACATGTTTCTGCACATATGCATTGGTGAGTTTGGTGGGAATGTGGGCCGCATCTGATTGCCTCATTCTGGCTTGGCTCATTGATGCTGCCTGCTTGCCGCTCTTGGGTATTCTGTGTTTCGGTACAACCCACTGTTTCGTGTCTTCAGCAGTGTTATTGTAATACTATGGTTCCCAACAGGTGGCTCCTGGACCCCTAGGGATCCGCGGACGATGTCTCAGGGGTCCACGAAATGTCACTGATAAACTAAATTATTTTGTGTTTTACTTTACTTGCAGTAGCCATTATCCTAATGTAGTTCCCACGTAAGTTCAGCTTCAGCAGTGTGCGTTTGCCTTCCCATTTACTTTAAGGTGGAAACTGTTCATATATGAAAATGAAATTTGATGTTAGCATAAGTTTTACAAGTGCATTCGACATATCTTATATTTCAATTTTTATTTAAAAAATAAAAAGTGAAATTGCTAATATATCTAAATATGTAGGTCCAGAGCAAATTTATTAAGGCAGTCCTTATTTCAGTAAGGACCAAGGACTTTTGAAGTAAAAGCAGGTATCACAGTCATGTTTTATTTGCATTAACTTATTAAATACACACACACATACGAGTACACACATGCGCGCGCGGACGCGGACGCAGACACACACACACACACACACACACACACACACAGACAGACACACACACAGACACACACACAGACACACACACAGACACACACACACAGACACACACGCACACACGCACACACGCACACATATATAAGAATATGAATAATAATATTATTAGTTCAAAAATATTACATACGGACAAAGCAATTGGAATAATAAGTAATGAGTACAGAGTAACTAGTTATCCCGTTAATGGTATCACTGGTATCGTTTATCAGGAATTAGGTAGCTCAACTCGAGCAATATTAGTTTCAACTGCAAGAGTTCGTGAGTGGCTTATAGGTCTGGTGAGAAATAATGCCTCCTAATCATCCGCTTTGCTAAATATACAGAATATCTAAGCGATTTATTTGTATATTTTGTGATGTTAGGTATGTGATGTTATATTTTGTGGACGTTAATGTGTTTCTTCTCTAGCAACACCGCCTTTCAAAATATTATCATGTTTTATCTAACCTTATAAGGGAGTATTTAAGCTATGTTATGCTTAACCTCAGTACGTTTCTGTAGTCAATAATGATGTATTTTCCTTTGCTCTTTCTGCATAGTGTGCTGTTTATATTGTAACAAAATGACAATTCGGTGAATCCCACTTCTGAAACCAGTGTAATAAAATAGACAAATCCAATCCAGTAATTCTTTCTGACTTTATTTTCCTCTAACTGAATGCACAAATACACAGTTCTCTTTTGCTGACAATAACAAAGTCTTTAGTCTTTCGTCACATTACAGTTCACAAATATTTTGTTCTCGTAATACTGACTCACTCTTTTCACTGTATTTCTTTACTTTCTCAAATACTAATTCTGACAATACAATCACTCAATACTCACAACTGCTTCGCTATCTTCCTTCATGACGCGACGACACACGCAGCTGACTCACACAGACGCACTTAAACTAAGAACCGACTGACTCATGTCTGCAACTCACTCCTCCGCTTGTTGCCTCGCCTCCTTATATAGCGAGGATGACGTAAGGCGGACCTTTCTCAAACTTCTACAAATACGCCGGCTGCCGGACACCTCTGGAATAATCTGGAAAATTCCTTTTTGTTCTGCCGCTCTGATGTCACAACAGTCGCGCGAGGCAGCCTGACCTTGAATGCCTTTGATACACGCACCGCCACTGGGGTGGAGCAGTCCGGCTCCGATCGTCCTTTGTTGTGAGCCAAGACCGGCGTCACAATATTTAGGCTTCGACATAATTCGGTACACCTATACAATCATTGTATACCTACAGGAATATAGAAGCAAGTGCGAATGCATTTTGTGATTATAAATCACCGTAGTAATCGAAGTGTTAGCACTAGAGAAATTTCGAAGTTAGTGTAAAAGAACATAAATAATGATGACAATAAATACAACAGTGGACAATTTTAATCTAGTAACCTCTCACTCAATGAACTATGCTAAATCAGACAGGAACAGAGGAACAAATCGCGTTTAGAGCTTCGAGCGGCAAACGCACCTAAGAACCGGTATTTAAACGGTCTTAATAATTTTAAACATTATGTAAACAGAGCAACAGTTGAAGACAGGAGCTAATTGCAAGAAGATTTGGGAAAATGCACGTAAGTGGTTCACTAACGGTCTTTATTGTTTCACAACGTGAGAGTTTGCATACAAACGTGAGAAGCACTCTACTAAGTAATTATTTTATCTTGCACACATTTGAGACCATGCCTCAAGTATCTTCTGCTTCTTCACGCCACCTCTATTCTAAGCTATGTTTGGTTTTTCGATTATCGCCTCCGATACAGTTGCTGGTTTCCAAGTCGATTGTCTGTTGTTATTAAAATACGTCCCACTTTCGAAGCGTGAAATATGCTTCCGGAACACTTCTTTAGGTGATGAAGTGTTGTTCCTCCCAACAACTTATGGCACAAGATTGAAGATAGCCACGCTCTAGTTAAATTGTGCGAAAATACACTGGAATAGCGACTGACTGATACGGCATACAATACCGTTAAAGATTACCTACATTGTAACGCAGAACATTGTAACAAAACTCAAACGTAATAAATTCGCACAACTTTCTCTACCCACTATCGTTTATTACTTTCTCAAGCATTTTAAGGAAAAGGCCTGTGTGTCTGTGAACAGCATAACTCAACAATGAAAACTCAGTTAAATATCAAACTTGTTCACCTTCCAAGGATGTCACACGAATATCTTCAAGAAAATCCCCCCTCCCTGCCGCAGACTACCCTTTACATCTTTCGAAATGTTTGATTTTCTCAAAAAATGGCTCTAACAATTTTTATTAAAATACCACAAGTTTAAGATACTTTTATACCAAATGAAACATATATCTTGAATTTTCCGGAAATGTTCTCAGAAGTCCTCTTCATTTTGGATGACTTTTCCATAACTGGTAAACCAGAATCTTACAACACAAAAAATGTAAAACGGAATTTCAAAGTCATCACATAGCGACTACCTCTTTAAAGATTTGACTATCGCTTAAGTCTACTCTGTTTCCATATTCCCCTTGCATCTATAAGGAAATATGTAACTAAACAGATTCTGCGAATGTTTATCTAGATTAACATGAAGTAGACAGAAAATTAACTATTTGTGACAATAGTTTTTTTTTTTTTTTTTTTTTTTTTTTTTTTTTTTTTTTTTTTTTTTTTTTTAAGGAATGACACCTATATATAAACTTAATAAGCAAAATCTTGTCTGAATACAAAATTTGATCGAAATCGTTAGAGTCGTTTCCAAGTTGCGCGGAATATATACAAGAATTGCTCGTTTAAGATGTATACCTTGAGTTTCCTGGGAATAGCCTATGAAGTTCGCTACATTGTGAATGATTGTTTAATTGTATGGTAAAACTTGAGAGATATACAAAATCTCCCCACACAAACAGTAGAGATCTCGTTAAGTCAAACAATTCATGTCAAATTATTTTATTGCATTAAGCACTTCTGAGATATTCTTTATTTTTGCTCTAAGTTTGCAAATATTGTATTTTTTGAGGTGATAAGTCTCTATTCGTTTTTTTCTTGTACTTATGCAAAGAACAAGAATGAGCAAGGGATTTAAAAACCACCACGTAGTGATCCGGTTTTTAAAACACTTACTGTCGCTTTATTCTATTGTTTCTTATACCTCAACTAACTACCCCTAGTGCAACAGCCCATCGCGGGCCAAGACTTACCGCCCGGCCGCTGCGTACCCATTACAGGTGTAATGAGTGGGGTGCAGAACTGGAGGGTTGGCTGTGGCCAGCGCCCCAATCCTTCCCGGCCAGTTATGTGACCTTGCCGACCTGGGGTAGCTACTTCTTTATTCAAGCAGCTCCTCAATTGGCACCTCAGGGACCTAACGACTGAGTAAAGACTGAGTGCCAGACCTCCCAGTGGGGAGAAAAATCCCCACGCTGGTATCGGGTATCGAACCCGGATCCTCCTCGCCAGAGGTAGGCGTGCTACCACTGCGCTACGGAGGCGGCCATTTC
Source organism: Tenodera sinensis (assembly GCA_030765045.1). Classification (NCBI taxonomy): domain Eukaryota; kingdom Metazoa; phylum Arthropoda; class Insecta; order Mantodea; family Mantidae; genus Tenodera; species Tenodera sinensis. The sequence continues at coordinate 28,914,725 of CM060967.1, forward strand.
TTGTACCTAAATACCTTTAAATATTTAATATTTATCTCTATTAACAAGAAGTTTTTAAGAATAATTTGAAGAGGAGTGAGTAGTCATGCAACATACAAGATTTTTGTGTTCATGTCCCAGCAGTTATGGCAAGTCTATTCAAATGCAGATGTCAAAAGAAGGTTCTAAGCTGCAGAAGCCTTCTGGCATAGATCATCTCTCAGCTGTAAATAAACTGTACAGTTTGTAAGCCAAATAATGAGACAGTAACGGTAATGTTTTTCGGTGAGAAGACATGTGCAAGGGCCGTGATAAATATCAACACTGGTGACAAGAAAATGACGTCGTGTTGCAGAGGCGGCCATGTAAGGAGCGAACTGGATCGTCCCACAGAAGGCCTTGGAGTTGCCAGTTCGTCCCACCTCCAGGTGTTTCTTTCATAACCGCCTCAAACATATGGCCAGCATGCATTTGTCCACAAGGTACACTGTTAACGCAGTTAACGTTATACCCACCTAATGTGTGAAACATTGGTCACCTTACATTGCTAAACATGTAAACAGTTGTCAGGCTCGAGAGAACGGAAAGCAAATCAGAATACAAGAGTTTGATCCACCATAGCCCGGTAACGAGAACGGGAATGTGTATCGATGACCATACTGATAAGGTGGAAAGTCGATTATGTGCATTGGGATTTCATTTGTTACTAACCTAACAATACTGTTTTGTACGTATTGTAGGGAAAGTATTATATTCCACTCAGAAATTTGATATCGAGATTAAAAATACATTTTTAAACTCCCAGAATCCCAAAAAGAAAAGGGTTTTTATAAAAAGGCCTATCTATGTGTGTACAGCTAACTCAAAAAACGAAGAGTTCATGTGAATGTAACACATAAAGCCAACATGATTCAGGTTAGCCAACGTCAAAATTCGACAAAGATTTTTAAATATAGATCCATTAGTATTTCCTATTCATCTAGTCATAACAAGTTTTCATTCATTTTAACCGGCATACATTAAGGTTATTTGTTGTTCTTTGTGAATTTATACCATGCTGTAATTTTTGCTATTTTTAGGCAGTAAACAATTTTCAGTTGCATATCAACAGCCTCAGTGGCGGCTCATGCAAACATGTACCCACTGTGCTATGCTACTTCTTTTTATCCGAAATAAGTTTATAAGTTTCTAACATACAATCCGGTAGCTCATTTAGGCTGGATTTTGAAATCCCCTTAAAAACCTTGTCACCTACTACATATTTTATCACTGCATTGCCAATATCAAAAGTTAAATCTAGCAAAAATAAGAATACACTAGATTTTTCGGAGTTTCTCCCTTGTACTCTTTCAAGGCCAGCTCTAATCGATAACTCCAGATTAAATATTTGTACCCGCCCCTATCTGTTGCTTGATTTTTTTGACGCTCTTTAACTGTTATGGTTTTCAGCGTCTCATTGTATATTGAGCGCAAAGCACAGCTTAGTTTTGCCCTCTTTATCAGGCTTGAGGTTCTTTTACGTGCCGTAAATCTACGTTACGAGACCACCGGTTTTACTTTCCTTCCGAAAGAAGCCATACTAAGGATTTTTACGCCCGAAAAAATCCATCACCCTCCCATGGATTTGAACCCGGGAGCTCTGGAACCAGAGGCAAGCATGTTAGCCCTGGACCATAGAGGACTCTGGGAATTGTATTTCACTATCTCGCCATGACAGGTATGACTTAGTATTGTTGCTACATTAACATTACTTAATGCACTAAGATCAAGTAAGCTGTTTATATGTTTATTATTTACACTATGTTACTTTATTACTGCAGTAAGATGTCTATGGTCTGTTACTCCTCTAAACCACGTATCGCTATTTCCAGATAACTAACATGGAAAGGAAGAATATACATTCCGAGCAACAAACCTGCAGATCCATTTATTTTCATATACTTTCGTAATCGATTTGCTCTTATGCTCGCTTTTTTGACGCTACCTTTTGACGTAGAAGTAAACTTAGAGTAGTTCTACCTGACTTTTTAATTCTCACTTTCTCCTCCAAACACCTACTTGAAAAGGATCTCTTTAATAAATTATCTACAGTATTGGCCATGTTCCTAACAGAACACAATATGCCTGCTTTAAAAACAAAAATAAGGGGAGGAGAGGAAATCCGCTACAAAATATACCTACATCTTTTCGTCCGTTTTGTTTGCACAACAGTCGCAAGACTGACAAAATATATATGAATTTTGACAAATGGCTGTGAAGTTTTCTTAAATTTTTATGAGTTTTGCATACTTTTTATAACTGGCAAGCCATTAAGAAATAGGCACAAAATTACTCGTAGAATTGTAGATCTCATTAAAACGCACAATCTTTGTTAAATATATTTTTGTAATAGTCATTTCCGAGATATCAACCGTTATTTATATATTAACTGGTAGCCAGCTACCTACTTCATTTATTAGTGCTAAATCATTACACTTATGAACATGATTAGGCATTTAGCCCAGGCTCTTTGTCAGTCATATGTAATTACATGCAATTTATAACTTCTTAAGAATACAAAATATCCATTACATCAATCATCTTAATTATTACCTGGCCTTAACCCTAATTAGCTAGCAAGATCTTACTAAAGTCAAATTTAGATACCTTTATCAGAAGCCTTAATCTAAGTTCCATATTTTTCAACCGACAATCTCCATTTCCTCATAACCTTCCATAAAAAAACTCCCTAGGTATGTGCTTCCGGTCTTTAAAATCTTTCCAATTACAATTTCTCTATTTCTAAATAACCATATCCTACCTATTAAATCTTCCCTCCAATTTTTTGTGCCTTTACAATAGAAGATTATATGAATTTCATCTTCCTTTTCCCCACAGATTGCGTAAATTCCCGGAATAACCTCTCCTTTCATTCCCCTTAGCTTCTAAATTTCTAATCTACACCAAGTTAACCTTCTGTTTCATTTTTTTGAACAAGCTGACCAGTATTCCTCTTTATCTGAGTCATATATTCATTGTTATTGGTTTGAAATGTAATGTACTTTATGTGTTTGTTTTAAATGACCATTATTTTGTTTCTTGCGATGTTATGTAAACAATATTGAATTTATAAGCCAGCATATAGCGATTCCCTTTTAAAGGTTTTATTATTTCTTTAATCTACTGTACTCCTCTTGTGCGTATTAGGAAATGTGTACAAATACAAATATTTCTGCAAATATGTACCTCGATTAATATGAAGTGGATAGGTTAGTAAGATTTTGTAAGAATAGATTATAGAAGGTCGAGTAAGGAAGGCCATGTGAATGCAATACATTCGTTGTTTTAGTGTAGAAGCATAAACTGCCAACATGGCGGTGGTGGTGTTGTGATATCCTCGTTATAATACAAACATGACGATTCCCTGGCACAGGTAGCATCTGCTTGTCACTGCCAATTCTTGTGTAATACTTATTTAACCGTCACACGCATCTTATCCAACACTTTCCATGTACTGAATATGCTGCCTACTACTTTCTCCTACCAACATGCGGGCGAGTCGCTTCATTCCAGATGAGAACTACTTTAATCTTCCTGTTTTCGTAAAATACGTGACATTGCGCAATGTACGTAACACGCGTGTGAAACAATTATACTAAATCTAGGAAATGTTAGTAACTCAATCATTTTAACTAAAAATGTGTCTCATATCTTGCAAGTTCACGCTTAGATCAGCTTAACGTTGGCATTTTAACCAAAATTAGTCACTTTGTGTGATACTTAAGCCTCAAATCGACCTCATGATTGATAAAATGGGCATCTTGAATTTTCTCAGAATAATCTGTGAAGCTTAGTATTAAGCATACATTGTTTTAGCCTAGTAATTTTAACTTTTTTTGTTTGTTATATTTTTGGATAAATGTTTAGCAACATTAGCTCTATGACAGCAGAAATGTCGATTTTTAAGACTTTCGCTTTATTTACATTAGTGCACATAAATGTGTGGCCCTTTAGTTTCTAAAGAAAGGAATGCGCAAAGGGGTGAAAATATGTATTATAATCTTAAAGCTATATTTCCTTCAATAAAACCCTATTTTATTGAAGCCAGTGCATCTATATTATCTAAATTTGTCAAATATTAAATATTTAAATTTTAAATACCCAAATATCAAAAATTAGTCTTGTTTCATTTTAAAATATACTGATTAATGAAAAGTTTATTCCTTCACCAGGTATAATCTAATAATTTGACCCACCTGTACTCTATTTTTAAAACACGCCTTTTACTTCAAATTGATTACGTACGAAGTGGATTTCAAAAGCTATGCGAAGAAAATACTAGATATACATTTTATTAGCCATATAAATATCTTAAACATATGACATTTTATGAAAATAAAAAATCATGAAAAAAATACCTATAACAGGTAGCTTGGAATTGGGGATTTTGTTGAAATCTTCGTATCATATCCTTAGAAGCTGCCGAACTTAAATACCAGCTTTGACATCTATTCAATTTTTTTAAGTTATGCACGCGGACCTTTTAAAATTCAGGGCACTTCAGAACATAGATTTCAGGTAAAATCTCTGTAGTACCGAACTTTTGGCTGAAATGTACCTGGGTAGTTGCTAAAGAAAGTAGCAGCACAATTGTGGAATGTGGTGTTAACTTCCAGTGCAATTTAAAGCTATGTTACTTGAAAATTCCGAGTACAGTGCAGATATACTTATTAAATACTCTACATCAATCTGTCGTAAAACAAGACAAATTGCTTTCTTTTCAAGTTCCCTAGAGCCTAAAACAAACTTACTTATTTAATAAAACACATTTACGAAACAATGAATTTCGATTTAATATTCTGAGTGAGAGCGAGGACTTTGTAGCCGTTACATCCTGTTAATTGCGGTCATTGTAACACGGAGGCAGGACTTCGAAACCATTGAAGGTAACAAATGCTATTTCATCAGTATTGTCTCAATAGTTAAGCAACTCAACGCCTACCTTTCTCCTCGTGACGCGAATATAGACAGTAGCAACATGCAACTTAAACTAGAAGGCTTTGAAATCTATTACAGGATTGCCAAGAGTAATAGTGTCAAATTATACAGTAGCATCAAGAAGCTGTGTAATAATATATCCCTTGTTTCGCTTACTATGTTACTATGTTACTTTCTAGCGTTAATACGGAAGAAACCGTGAACTTCAATAACTCACAACTGTCTGTTTGTTCCTACAGAATTATCATTTTGGAATCACCACTCCCCTAACTTTCATTTTATAAACATTTCCAGAAGATCCCATACACTAGTAGGTTATGTTTTTCATAACTGCAAGTACCTTTCAAAGTGCTGAAAGTTTATTACAGTATTCTAAATTGATGTTGAATGTCCTTTCGTTTAAATTAGTCTGTGATTTTATTTAACTAAAACAATTTCTGTTAGCTCCTCTTGAGTTTGATGTTAGGTATACTCACATTTCCGATCGTTCAGCGATGGTGATTTTTTAAAGCAGAACGTCTATATATTTAAAAATGAATGCAACTGTTTTACTACTTTATTGTCGCTCTGCGGTAGCCTAGCTCACATATCTGCGAACGGTAACGGTATTTGCAGTTCCGTCTAACGTTGATGTGTGGTGGAAATAGCGTTATGTGACGCTGAGTATGGTTAATCATGGTTTACACTACAAAACAGCGCATGTTTATACCGAGTTGCATGTAGACTGTCAGCTTGAATTTATATATCATTTACCACCTTTTCTAATAATTCTACAACTAAAGGTTCTTAGAAAAATTTGAACAGACTGGCTCTCTCTTAAACAAAAATAAGCAGACATCTAAAAGTTTGTCACAGAGGAAAAAATTAGACTGCAGAGAGGTTATCATGTTATCATATGGTTACAATGGAAAGCAGACCATGAAGATCTTTGCCTCGCATAATAAGACAAGTGCTTTTGACGACAAAATAAATTGGCTGACCTGCTCACTCTCCAGATCAAAATCTATATGACTATACGTGGTAAATGATTAAAGAAAAGCTTTGTGCAAAACCTCCCGCTCGACGAATTAAAAGAAAGTCCGGCCTGAGTATTCCAATATTTCGGCTGCAGGAATTAGTCCAATCTTCAACACTGAGTTCAACAGATGAAGAGGGGCATCATTTCAAACACCTTTTATAACGAAAAGTCAACGTAATATAACTTTAATAACAGACAGCAGATAGAGCTAATAAATATAGTTCAAGGTACAATAATCAGTAATGATAATAATGGAATACATGAGATCAAAATAGATATATTCAAAGTCAAATAAAGCATATTTTACATTATTAACAAAATTTAAGTTAAAGACACACAGACACACAAAAATACGGTTGTGTAAAACAATAAGAGGAATTTTGATATATGGTTGTGAAGTATGGATAATGACAAAGAAAATAGAGAAAATGCTAAATGCTTTTGAAAGAAAGATTTTGAGAAGAGTTTTAGGCCCAGTGAATGAAAATGGATTGTGGAGAGTTAGATGTAACCATGAAATATATGAGATAAAGATCCTGATATAAAGAGGATAATTAAATTATCTAAGGCTTCAATGGGCTGAGAATGAATGACCAAAGTATACCTTTAGAAGCATTAAAAGGAAAATATATGGGAATAGGCCAGTTGGTAGACCATGGGAGAGATGACTTGATGAGGTTAGAGGAGATGGAAGAAACAGATTGGATAGAAGGAATCTGGAAAGAGATGTAACAAATAGGGAAGAATGGAGACAATGCTTAAGAGGTGCCAAGAAAAAGAAGAAAGAAGAAGAAGCGCAATACATTCATATACGTTTGCATTGTTAGCCTTTTCTAGTGCAGAGGGCGGTCCATCGCTGTTGCAGTTCTGCGGGAACGCCAGGCTGTCAGTCGCATTGTTCAAGAGAAACCAGTTATTATAATCAATTTCTTGTAACTATTACGAATTATGACAAGGACAAACTGCGATTGATAGTGTGTATCAATCCTTGTACATATTATGTTTATTTAAATATACTTTAAAGAAAAATATTTTAATTCCACTCTGGTATAAATAAATTTCAAGGAACTGCAGTTGTGTTCCATAATAAGCGATAAAAGCTCATTTATAACAAGTTAATAAAAGGAAATAAGTTGTATAATAAAATGTTGATATGACATTTTACGCCAGCTATCAATTTTTGAAATAACACTTCAACTTGCACAGAAAACTATTTTATTTCAATTTGCTGTATTCAAACAATCCTGATATAAAATTCTTCTCGCGCAACGCCAATGCTCGGAAAGGAAAAGCGAAGCTGATGGTATTAATTCAAACCCGGAAAGGCAAACGGAAATAATAACTCATAAAAATAAGAAACGAAGCCATTGAGACAAGCTTTCTCTTAATGATTTGTTATAGAGTATTAAGGGATGACGGTAACCTCGCTCTGTTGTGGGAGGCAGACACAACGGTTTTGCATCTCCATATTGTTAGATGCAGTTGTGTGTGACGTCACATGTCAGTGATTCACTTGAGCAACATATCTCATGGCCACACTTACGTGATTCTGGAGGCGAAGTCTCGGTGGGACGGAACGGCCTTCAGGACTACCAACTTCTTCAGACACATTATTTATCATGACAGCATTTCCGGGACATCATCTGCTATCCTGCAAATTCACTAACATCCCAACGGAACATATTGCTTTACCAAGGTTTTCACTGGGGGATTTTTTGTAGTCTACCGTTGTATTCTTTAAGTGCTTTACAGTAGTATTGAAATTTTAACTTTGTGCACCTTCAGTATAAAGTAATAGTCCTGCAAAATTTCACTTCCATATCTCAAACGGTTTCCAAGTCATTAATCTTAATCACTGATTAGTCATTAATTTGTTTAAACAATCTCTATACGTGAAGATATAATTTAAATAGCATGCTACCAAAATGAGAATATGTAATGCAATTTTCCCTTAATGTTCTTTTTTTCGAGAAGTAAGTCATAAAACATTAATTTTATACGAAAGTCTAGCGTTTAAACAAATTTAAATGTAGTAGTACAAAATACACACAGTATTTTGTTATTTATAATACAAGGAAATTTTAAAATGAAATACTCTATGTGGCACATTTTGAAATTAACTGCCAAGAAAAATTAACAACAAAAATATTTTTGAAATAAAAAACTTGTTACTCCCTTTTCTTTTACGTGAGATATTCACATCCTTCTCTACTCGACCTTCAACACACAATTCATGCAATTTTCTATGATTGTAATAGAAATACAACGTATTACATTCACACGATTTTCTCTATACACTTTTCTTTTATGCAACACTTTCACGTCTTCTTCTCTACTCGCTCTACAACATACAATTCACGCAATCTATAAATATGGATGTTGATAAACTCCAACACGATTGACCAATCACAATGAAAATTGGCACATTTGAACATTTTTTCAGTACGGTTTTTATGCTGTTGACTTCACTATGCAACATATTAAATTCGCATAATTTTCTCTACTCGATTTTCTTATACGTAACACATTTACATATGTTTCTCTACTTGCCCTTTAACAGACAATTCTTACACCTTTTTAGGATTGGATGGAAATGCAACGTATTACATTCATACGGGTTTCTCTGCTCACGTTGCTTTTAGTAACACATTCACACGTTTTTCTCTACTCGCTCTTCAACATACCATTAAATAGGTGTTGGTATGTATGAAGTTGATAAACTCAACATCGATTGACAGACCACTATGAAACCTGGCACATTTAACTGTTTTTTCATTTAGGTTTTTATATGATCCATTTTACTATGCAATGTATTACATGCACATGGTTTTCTCCACTCACTTTTGCTTTACGAAACACAATCACATTTCTTTCTCTACTTGCCTCAACACACAATTCATACAATTTTCTATGACCGAAATAGAAATGCAATGCATTACCTTCACCCGGTTTTGTCTACACGCTTTTCTTTTATGAAATTCAATTACACATCTTTCTCTACTCCTTCATCTACAAGCAGTTCATGCAATTTTCTCTATGTTTGAAATTGAAATGCAGCCTCTTGCATTCACACGGCTTTCTCTACCTGATTTACTTCCTGTGGTATTTTCGGTTGTTCAACAGTGCTTTTGCATGGTGTTTTCTTGATAATATTTTGTTCTTTATAGTATCCAAACTATGTCTAAAAGCTGTAGGGATAAAATTGTCAAACCACGGGCAACGCCGGGTATTTCAGCTAGTGCTATAATATAACTTTATTCCGGCAATACCATAATGCATTGTATCCAATATAACCTCAAAGTAATAATAAAAGTAACCAGTATAATTCGATGTCATTTATCTACTTCTTTGTCGAAATAGCTTTTATAGCTGTTCCGCAAAAGAGATTACAATGGTTTAAAATTTGCTTCTTGCGAGATAATGCGTAACTCAGTAAAAACATCCCCAAAAGCATTGTATTTTTTATAATTTTTCACTCATTATCCACAGATGCAATTTAATGGCTTAAACAACAACGGCGTGTGTACCGAGAGGAGAAAGTGACCCGTATTGCACGAACAACCCTCATGTTCGACAGAGAAAGGAAATGAGACTTTCACAAAAACAATTCTTTGTGTGTATGTGAGCAGAAAGGAAGCATGATGGCTTTATCTCCGTGAAACACACCTCGTGGATCTAAGCTGAATACATGAACACCATTATCATGAACGATTTGTGTCTCAATTCAGGGGCTTCTAGATAAGAGAGGTACTGAAAATGGAATCATTCGTTAAGTTAAATAACATTTCCTTCTATTTACAGACTATAATAAAGCAGGGGCAGCTCCGGGGGTGATGCCTCCGTGTCATAGCACTATCTTAAAAAAAGGGAAGGAAAACATAATATAATCGTCAGTGTAACCCAAATGGATTATTTTTACTATTCTTGCCTAACAGATCTAATCTAAGATATAGATTTTAAACCATCTTAAGAAAAGTCGTGGATGATTTTTTACAAAATAAAAATGATGAAAAATGTGCATGTAAAGAGCGAAAGAAATTTCCGAGTATTCAACTTGCATCTATGAAAGTTGCCCGACTTTAAGTTATTCACAGAGATACTTGCGGACCTTCTCTAAGAGTACTTTATTTTGGATTTAGAAGTTCTCACTGCGAATATGTTGGGTGAAAAATCATGTATGTTGAATTTTTTATGAATAGCTTGTAAATTTCTCTTCATTATAATTGCATTTTATATAACAAAGAAATATGAAACACAAAAAATATAGAACTTTTGAGTATGCAGTTTCGCATCATTATCCGTTTCCGATATATTCGTTGTTAAACACACTTATGTGCTCAAGTTCAAATGCGTCGTCTAATGGAATATATTTGGGAACGTGCGATTTTTGTTTTCTTTTTCTATTTGTGCAAATTAATAGAAATAGATATAAACAGCCGAATTTAACTTTGACGTTGCGTAAGTAAACGGGTCTACATTGACTAATATGGAACCATTTCTAGGCAAACATATAGCGCAATTAACGCAAAATGGGTAGAATATGTATATTTTACTTCCTTTACCATCTACTAATGTTACGTAATACATTACATCCAAAACTTATGTCGAGATTTTTACAGGAAATAAATATTTTGAGGACCTCTGGCGCTCCCTAAAACATTTTTAAAAAGACTATGTATGTGTGTATTTCTCGGCGTGCGAGTGAAAGAGAGAGAGAGAGAGAGATTTACGAAATTTCTCCATTCCAAATTACCCTTTAGTGAATAATTTTTTCTCAAAAAAGGCTTTAATTGATTAAAGCATGGAGTTTGAGCTATTGAAGTTAGAAATTAAAAAGAATGTTTTATTATAAGTCATATATTTTTGAAGTACCAAGTTCTCACGAGACAATGCAATATCAAGGCCAGCATATAGTGGCCTACTATATGCGTAATTTGTAGCATAGTTAAAATCATTTATAGTTGACAGAGAAAATCGTGTGATACTAACATACATAATTTTATTGCGTTGTGAATAGTAAATTCAAAAGGCATATCTGTAAGTCGTTAATGGTTACAGAAAGTATGAGAATGTCATACATCATGATTTGTTACACATATTTATTGGATTAGGTATATTAACACAGTTACATGCATATACTTTTGATATCTATTAATAACTCCAAGAAAAAAGCAGCTTTGTTTTCGATTATGAAAGCGGCAATGCCGTCATGGGTGGCCAAGGTCGTTAAGACACGGACTCGTGAACGGTAGGTCCACGGATCAAATCCCCCCCAGGAGCGGCCCCCCTAATTATTTTATTTTTCAGGTTCTCCTCAGTCCTTACAATTGACAAATGCCGCAAAGATACCGTAAACTTAGGTCTCGAACACTTCCTTTGCAAATTACCTTTCTCATATGTTTCATTTCACGAATGTTGTGCCGTGTTTAGTAAAACGGGTCTTAAACTATTAAAAAACAAAAGATGTGTTGCACTCATATGACTTTCTCTTCTCATTCTTGTACAAGCTGTTCCTACAAGCGCTTATTATTCTACCTACTTCATCTAAACGGCAGAAACGGTTTTATTACATATTTCCTTGTAGGTACAATGGGAATAGGGCAATACAGTAGGCTCAAGGATAGTCAGATATTTTAAGCGCTGGTCACTATATGATGACTTGTAGGTATATACCATTCTCTTTGCATGACCAAGAGAAAAAACAATGAGAAACTAATCAAAAGGAATATCTTGGAAACGGTTAACCCCACAAAAATGCATTTGACATACATTGAGTGCTTTAACGAGATTTAAGTTTTTGTGTAACAAGATCTTGTTTGCCTTATACGGTTTACCAATTATACAAAAGTCATTCAGAATGAAGGTGATTTCGGAGGTTATTAAACATATACAATTCATTTGTTATGAAAATATTTTAAACACGCGCTAATCTACTCGTAATCAAAATCTTTAGAGTTATTTAGGATAAATCAAAATTTTCGATAAACATTCCATGTAAACGGTAGAGTGGGAGGGGGATTTTCTTGCATATCTTCGTGTCGCATCTTTGGAAGACGCTCAACTTGATATTTAAGTTCGGTATTTAAGCGACTATCCTTTTTGAGTTATGCTGTTCACAAACACACAGACATGCGTGCGTACTTACGTATGCACACCCAGAGAGAAAGAGATATATCTTTTTCCAATTGTGTTTTTACTCAGGAAGTCTCAAGTATGTCTTTCCGGTGAAATCTCGATATCGAATTTTTGGGTGGAATACAATACTTCTACCTACGCAGTAGAGAAAGTATAAATATGGGAGGGGATGGAGGCAGGAAAATATTTATATCTTCACTCAACAAAATAACGGGAATGAAGTCCCTTACTCTGCTAGTTCAGTCATAACACGTTAAATTACGAGGCTATTAGCTTGATTCAAACTTCAACATTTTCTTTCTATAATGTAGTTAAAGTGTTGCACGGTTTAGAAAACATTTACCTACATATTAAATGGTGTTGGTATGCTGTAACATAATTTAATCAAAATTGCCTTAATGAGGTCGTAAATTGTTTCTTGGAATTCTGAGCATTCCGCGCTGTTCGGAATTTAAGAAAGAGTTGTATGCCGGATGCAAACAGGTGTTCCTCTCCTCCGACCCAAGACCAAGAACCGAAACTGGAGGGGTCACTGCGATGATGCAGTTCATGGCTGACTGGCCAGACGGCCGATGTGGCAACACCTTGTCGATGTGCCCCACGTTGTAAACCCGCATAAGAATCCTTGCACGCAGAGTTTAGCAGTTCACGCCACTTAGAGGAAACGTCTTATCTTTAAACACTGCTTTCTTCAAGATGCACAACGGCGAACACAACACACGCCAAGGACAAGTCCTGACCTCAAACAGAGACATATATGTGCTCTGTAATCGGCATACTCTTTAATCAACAACCCTTTAGTCATGTCGTAGGGTAGACATCACACATCTTCAACATATTACCAAACTTGCATAAATGTTACATATGTTGGCCGATCCCAATCCAAACCAGGAAGGCGGAGTATGGGCTTTTGGAGCATAACACCTGATATTTTAGTAAATTATTACTTTTTCACTGCAGTACTCTTGCCTTTAAGACATAAATAACTATTAGAAGCACGTATCTCATATTTTATTTCAAGCCAACAAGATGATGTTTATTACCGGAGCAATCTGTAGTTAAGACTTCCGTAGCAACCGAATTTAGCTTTAATGCGCACCTGGTACTCTAAGGTTATATGACTTCGTTGGTGTAACAGCTGAACACTGACCCACCACTTCTCCCCAAGATAATGCTAACAATGCAAACAATATGAACCTATTATGTTTATCTTTCCATATAAAAGGCGTTCGAAATGGTGCAGATACACAGATTGGTACGTGTTGAACGCGCCATTGAATACTCGAGGAATTTCTGTAGCCGAAATATTGAAAAACGTACGCCGGATACTGTCTTCTAATTCGTCGAGCAGATGGGAATTTGTTGCATGAGCTTTATCTTTAAGCATTCCCACGTATAATAATAGTCGCATTGGATTTAGATCCGGTGAGCGAAAGACCAGTCAATTGTGGTCACTGAAAACACCTGCAATGGAAGCAGAGATTTTCTTGGACTTCTTTCCACGATGTCCCCATCTCGTCTAATTCTCCTCGACTATTAATTGACTGTCTATCTTCCTGTTTTTCTAACTTGGATCTAATCCGCTTTTAAATTGTTCTAACAACCGCTTCTTAGGAGTGCTGATACCAGGGAATTTCTATATTTCATCCACACCTTTCTGTCAAAGCGGCTGGCGGGTAGCGTCGAGAACACGGAGTGGCAAAACATTGCGCAGCCCGTTCTCAACTTTTTTGCTCTCCCGGTATTTGGAGTGAGGGTTCACATATCATAAATATGGCTTTTAAATATTTATTCAGTAGTGTTTATATATTTGTGGTACTAAATTACTATGTCTGCGTCCAAATGAGAGACTTTCTTAAAACCCCATGAAAAGCAATGGAATATAAATGCAAACATAATCCGAGTACGAAAGCTCGCAGTGCCTTTATTTAGTGATTTCACATGAGTGACTATGGCCGATGGATGCATGCGGTAACGGAATTATTTACACTAAATGCTTCATAATGTTTCGGGGTGTAAATACAGAATTCTTAGTATGATGGATTCCTTGGTAGTCGCAAGTTAGTCTTGTGATCTTTGTTTCCTGTGGTTAACAATAGGTAACATCTATTGTTGAGATTAGTGTATTGACACAGATACAGAGATACCTCACTTTATTTATGTACTATAAAGTTTGCTAAGTGTACCACACAATTGAATTTTTGACTAATGCATGAGCATTAGATTTCCGGGTTAAATAACGCATATCTCAGATAAAACATAAAAGCTTTGTTTCACCGTTACACGCAGCACGGGCGTTACTGCTGGAGACAAGCATAGCTTCACAGCGTGACGAGATTGTGTCTGTTTTTTACTTCGGTAGGTAATATACTTTTTGTTACGCTCCGGCGTCCTCGATTGCAGTAATTTCTCTTGTCCGCAAGAAAACGCCGCTGCATATGCACTTTGTTCGTCGTATGCTGGCCATTTCTCTTTAATCTGCAAATAAACACCTCGGAAGTCCAGCATTTAAAGTAAGAACGATAATAATTATGGTTTGATTTAACTGTGTTTAATGTCAATCGTAACTTTGTCTGCTTTTCTTGGTAAGCACATTTTTCACTCGCATGTTAAAAACGGAGGTTTAAGTAGCTAAGCAGAAATATTCTGTTACTTAAAATGTAGCACTCCAGCATTTGTCAACTGTTCAGAACTGCTCAAAGATTATTAAGAAGCCATTCTGCAGTAAAAATTATGGCAGGAACAGGAACGGCAACACAATGGAATTATTTGAATTAGAAAATATTAATTAAAATATTTTAAATGTAAAATAATAAAAATATATAATTACACAGAAGTCTTTAGACAAAGAAATGGATAAGAATGATGAAGGGGAAAGTAGACGGAAGTAATCACAGAAGAGCAATTGGCTAAATGGGTATACAGTACCTGGGCGACCGAGCTTCGCTGGGCTTTTGTTTTCCTTTTTTTAATTGTGTTTTTTTGGGGGGAGGGGAGGGGAGAAGATACTTATTTAGATAAACTTGAAAAGCAAAATTTTAACTAAATATAAATTTTCATCCTAATTGTTGGAGCCGTTTCCGTGATGATACCATTAATATCCTGGCTTGTTTGTTGAAATTCGCCCATTAACAGAGAAATTATGGCCAAAATAAGGTTTAGAGTAATTGTGACTGTTACGCGTAAAATCACGTTTTTTTTCAGGAATGACACTTATATATAGATCAAATTAATAAACAAAACCCTGTCTGAATACAAAATTTGATCGAAATCGTTAGAGTCGTTTCCAAGTTGCGCGGAATATATTTATATACAAGAATTGCTTGTTTAAATATATAAGATAAAAGTCGTGTAGACCGTTATAATTTATGAAGGCCACCAATGCACTAATACTTGGAATTGCATGTATTAGGACCAATAAGTGTAGAGAAACTTTAAGAATATATACTTAATCAGACAGGTAAGAAATATAGGTTATATTTTGTAATAGATTGTAGGTATACAACGGCAAGTTACGCATCTAATATTGCAATGAGAAAATACATACATACAGACACACACACACACACACACACACACACACACACACACACACACACACACACACACACACACACACACACACACACACAACAAGCCATGATTATCACCCAATACACAGAGCATTTGTCCTCAATATGAGAGTTTTGGAAATGACACACCGAATATGCTGGGGAGTTCAACGCAGGGGTAAGACAGGAACTCTCTGTGACGTTTGTATCTGAATACAGAAACGCAACGTTGTTTCATTTTCGTTATTTTATAAACGTATATTTTATTAATGCCGTATGCCATTCCGTTATATCACATACATAATCCACTCTATACTTTATCTATGTTAAATTAGCCAGCTTATTTGGCACTCAGAGAAAACCTTCGGGGTTGCGATACTAAAATATCTGCAGCTTTATTTTGATGCATGCTTTGTTGAGCAAAAATCATAATTATGACACTGAAACAAGAGGGGGAAGCTTTCGTTTGAAGTTAAAATTTACAGATAAATACAGCAGTGGTACATGGTCGAATAATTTTGTTTCAGCTGGTCCACTGTGATTGGAAAAAACACGAAACTTTTCAACGCATTTGATTCAGTGGTCTTTTCTCTAGAGGTAAATAATGCTGGAAAATGTCATGTTGGGAAAACAACCAAAGTAATTGCTAAAAACCCAGAGCTCTAATACTAGCCTTAATATCTCATCAGTACAGAAGGGGAAACTCAGAAAGAAAGGTTCAGGAAAGACATTCCCTGCAGCAAAGTTTAAATCAGGGCTGGCTACTGGTGCTCACGGAGCGCATACTGCTCACGGCCTTGTAAAAAATTAAGGTCGCTCAGGGTTACCCGTGAGTCACCCAGGCCTGGTTTAAAGCAAGCACTTCCTAGCTCCTTAATTTGGAAATATGTTGAGTCGTAACAAGGAGGTCATATGACCAGTGCATTATTTAGTCCGTTTAAGCTAAACAAGAAAAAAATTGCAACAAATACTTTACAAATGCAGATTTTCTAAACGAAAATATTCCATTTTGCCTTCTAAATCCCCTTAATAAAGGGTCAATGTATACTACATTGGTAGGTTTTTTTTCTTTTTCTTGTTTTTTTTTTTTTCAAATGTACATTATTTTCACAAAAAAATGAAAACATGAACATTTCATTTTCCCATTATGCCATTTAAGTAATACGGTATGACAAACTTTATGATCGTTTTTCTCGTGTTCAATTTTCTTGCTAGTTTCCCAATTTAAAATTTTGAAATAAAATGTGAACAGGCGTCCGAAAATGTTTTAAGGTTCACTTCAAAATGTGTACAGTATAGTGTTCAATTGCAGTTTTGATATTTTTCTTTTTGCATGTTCACGTGCAAGTTTTAATGCATTTTGCCCAGTTTGCAAGTTCTTTTTTAATGTTTTTACTGCAACAAATTTACGTGGTATATTTTCACAGCGAAATTATAAGATGCAACCTATATTTCTGTTGAAGAATATTTATTTGTACTTTATAAAAGTCTGTATATTAATAAAAATGCAAAAATATGAAATAAACCTTTCTATAAACACTTCTTGTTGATAGTAATTTGTTTATAAGAACTGTATTTTTAGTTTTAATGCTCTAGATAGTGGAGAGATCAACGCACGTGTAAGATACAAACTTAGCTCATGCATGAATAAATACATGGAATGGTTTTAATTTGATAAGGTATTATTGTTTTTATTATTGCTGGTTTTGTTATTGTTGTGATTACAGTGTGCAGTCTTAATGTGAAATATAAGTAACACCAACACATTTTAACATATGCATCTTTGTGTGTGTGTATGTGTATGTGTGTATGTGTGTATGTGTGTGTGTGTGTGTGCGCGCGCGCACGCACGTTCATGTCGATTTTTTCCAAAAAAAATTATTTTTAAAAACTTAGATAAAATTCCATAAATTTAAGCCATTTTCGGGACAAATAAGGTATATTTTTTAATTTTCTGGAAATAGCTTATGAAATCCCCTTCATTCAGTAGCAATTTGATATAACTTTATATAACTTGTAAATCTAAATAAATAGAAACGAATACGGAAACAAATGTAGTTACTGGTATATCTAAAATCTACAATATATTTGAAGTAACCTTTTCGCTTTTATTGTTTGAATGTTTAATACTTTTATTACTAAGCATCTTTTAAAGAAGTGCCACTATTCAGTATGGAATTTCAAGACCAGGATATAGCGACTCATTTTTTTCAATTACCTCTTTTGTCATTCATGTGGCGTTCCAACAAACGTTTGAATAAAGACATTTTACAATGACGGAAGTTCTTAAAATACCTGAATATGCCTGATATGATTATTGATGACAGTTCAAGCAGAAACGTGCAATGAATCAAGAATTTGGAAGTTAAAGCCTAAGATTTTCCCGGAAGCCATAAAGATTAGAAGTGATGATTAAAACGTAAACTTCAAATCACGTTTTTGTAAAGAAAAAGCGTATAGACTACAATGAAAATGCTGCCAGTAATTATTCTCTCTTCTTGCTTTCACTTTTTAAAATTAACGTGTTTCATCAACCATGTCGTAATTTATGCTTGAAGTTAACAACTGCAGTAGCGGTTTGATTTACCATATCGACGCCTTCATCTTTTATTCCAGTTCACTCAACTTTCCACGCAATAAAAGTGGCGTTTGCCAATATTCAAGAAAAGACCAAAGATGGTCTATAACTTCGATATTGTAAAAAACAAAAGCTTAATTTTTTCAGGAATTTAAAATAATATTGAGGTAGTGAATAAGACATCAAACTACTCATTTGACTACAAATCCCACAGTCAATCGAAGAAGAGCATTCTTAAAGCATTCAATCTGTGTTAAGCACTCAGAGTCCTTAGAATCAGTTCCTATGTCGAAGCCTTTTAGAAGTCTGAGGGGAAAGAGAAGAAATGTGGAGATAAATCTCAATATCTGCGCTATGTCCATGCAATTAAATATATTTGAGAAAATATTAAAATCCCTATAATATTTCAGTTTATTCTAAAAAATAAAAAAAAAATAAAAAAAAACAGTATGTATCATCTTAAAACTTGGCCCTACATAATTTTTTTTTGCGGGGAGGGGGGCCTTTTCCCGGTTTTGCTTTTCCAATCGTTTGATGACAGAGAGCGGGACGAAGATGGAAAAGTTGTACCTAGTGTAAATTGCCGGAAACGGAAATGAGAAGCAAAACAGAAACGGAACGAGAAAAAGAATTAGATCTTCCATAATCAATCGAAAGCTAGAAATAGCAGTTCTAACCTCAATTTGAAGTATCTTACGGACTATTAGAATAAAAAAAGACGCAGTTTACAGCTCAACGGGATAAATGGATATCCTGAGTATGATGCACCTCTTCACTACCACATTTGGCAATAGCTTATACCTTGATGTGGACCAATTATGTGGACTTTAAATTCTTCATACCTCAGAACACTTGCATTCTTTCTCTGGGATTTATTGAAAAAAAATTATTGATTCCCATTCATGTTCTTAGAAAAAATTGTTAGACCCATTGCAAGAGTTTACTTTGTCTACTACGTTAAGTGGAGGAAGTATTGCATTCGACTCAAAATTTCGATGTCGATATTTCAACGGAAATATATGTTTTGAGGCCCCCTGAACAAAACAAAAGTAGAATAAGGTATTGCGCGCTTGTTTGTGTGTATCTGTGTGAACAGCATAAATCAAAAACGAAAAGCCGGTTAGAAACCAAAGTTGGCATTTCAGTTTAATGTCTTTCAAGAATGCGACATGAAGATTTTGAAGAAAGCTCCTCCAATCTAAACTACCCTTTACCTGGAAAATGTTTCGAAAATGTTGATTTTCAAAAACGACTCTAACGCTTTTAATTAAAATGCCACATTTAGGAAGGAGATAATTCAGGCCTTTGTTTAGGATACCGCTCCGACTTTTGTTATTATGAAGACTGAGGAAACGTGATAAACCCCTCAACCTGGGAGGACGGTCCTGGCAGACCTACCATTCACGAAACTGAGTTACACCTGAGATGCCAGATCGCACATTGCAAACGTTACCTTCAGGCAAGAACTTTGCTATGTGCATGATTGGCCTAGTTTATTCTAATCTGAACCAAAACTCCTCAATCCAAATATATTTACAAACCAATAAATATTAAACGGTTGATATTAAATGATATGGTTTTATTTTGTCTTTCCGAACGGATCTTTTTTCTTGCAGTTAGTTTACCACCTATGAATAATAGAAAATCAGACGCGATTTTGTAGAAAGTCCAACATCAAATGCGTAATACAATTTTTCAGCTATTGGTGGAATTTCTGGTTGGTATTTTTATATCTAATTAGTCGGTATCAAATGAATAGCATATGAAATTGATGCATTACTCTTTAACCCCCCCCCCCTTGTCTTTGTTCTTTATTCTTATGAATTTAAATTTTCCTCTTAAACACACGATAAATACGAGTGTATTTAAAACTCTGATGTGTTACATTCGCATCTCTTTCTCTACCCACTCTGCCACATACTTGTATTCTTAGAAAGCTTATTCTCCCACCTATGTCATGCTAATCTAGATAAAAATATGCAGAAATAGTTTAATTACGAATTTCCTTTTGAGTACAAAAGGAATACAGGACTGTGAATGATAATCAAGTCTTTAAAGGCGGGTGGAATTAGAATTAAATTATAATTAAAATTCCTCTTTTTGTACAACGACCAGGAAAAATTCAATCGCTACTTAGAATTTTTAAAAAAATATCTCGGAAATAGATTATGCGTTTTAGTGGTATCAAAATTTTTTCTGCGTAGTATCTTTTTGTCCGTCTCTTATTATTTATCTACCAACTAAATTACATTAAATTCATTCACAATAAAATGTACTTCACAAGCTACTTCCAGATAAAGTTTTGTCAACCAGATATCTTAAGCTTTCTTATTTGAATCAAAATGTTTAGTCATTTTTCAGAAACGAAAAATAAAGAAACATTTTCCATGTAAAGGATAGTTTGGGGTACGAGTTTTTGTTGAAATCTTTCTTTTTGTTTTGCTTCGGGGATGCTGAGTTTAGATACCAATTATGGTAAATATATTTATAAGACACTTGGTTGTTTAGCCGTTCACATACCCAGGCGCGGAACGTTTTCTAAAAATGCATTTTGGGGAGGATACAGGAGACCTTAAAACGTATATTTCCGGTGAAATCTCGATATCGAATTTTTGGGTGAAATACTATACCTACTATACGTAAGTAGTAGAGAAAGTAAACTTCAATCCACTCCTTTCAGGATACGAACAGCTCTTTGATTTGGCGATTTTTTATTTCTCTTGATAGAAACTTGGCAAACGAAGGCCTTGAACGCGCCAGTGTCAATACTTTTGATGTACTTTTTGCAGCTTTAATTAGCGTACAGCGAATTTCAGAGCTTGAAATCAGTCGAGTACCTTCCTCTAGCGAAGCGGAATGTCAGAAAAGGTTTATCGTGACTCTGAAAGTTTGTAATGATGACAGCCGTAAATGCAGATGCAACACTGTAATTACCTCATCAACATCTACTTGCTACATCATTGTTTTTGTGCACAGTTGGCATTACGTGGTCTTCTGCATTATACATCAGCTCAGCGCTTGCAAATGACAAAAAGCTATACAGGTTTGAGTTAAAGCAGCTTTTAGGATGAGGGACTGCCACCGAACTAATCTCCATGACAACAGTTTTTGTTAGCACTTTTCTTTCACTGCTTGCTTTCCTAGCCTCGAGGGGGGTTTGCAGGTAGACGACACTGTTTGTTTTGTAATTTATCGAACCAAAATACTGTAACAAAATTACAATATCAGTAGGGTTACTTTTCTATTCCTTTATTGTCCTCTAAAATATTATCGCAAATACACACGTTTATTCTCTTCTTAACACAGTCTACAGTCTTTCGTGCTATCACAGTTCACAACGTTTCACTTTTGGCACCTTACTCAGTCCTTTCAGTGTCTTTCTTCACTTTCTCTACCTCTCATAGGCTTACTATGACGTTACAATCACTCGACGCTCGTTGAATCTTCTTCCGAGACACGCGACGTACCACGCACACACACAGTTGTCTGGCACTCACTGACACACTGACCAACTCATGTTTGTAACTCTAGCTCACTGTGGTTTCCTGGTCTCCTTATATAGTGGGGATGACGTCACACGGATCTTTCTCGAACTCCACAAACGTGCCGCCAGTAACGCGGCTGGATTTTTCTCGAAGGCTCCGGAGAAAGCCGCTCCCATTGTTATTAGTCACGTACACACAAACAATTGCGCGAGGCAGCCTGACTTTGATCGCCTTTCACCGTTCGCCGGCCCGGCAAGTAGCATGAAGCAGCCCAGGCCCCGACAGTCCTTTGTTTTGCGCTGCGTCCTGCGTCACAATGTTGACACGCGTAGCCGAGGCATGCACTCATAAACAGTGGTCTGTTGTTCAAATTCCGCCAGCACAGTCCTCCCTATCTGACATTTCTTCCAGGGTTTGCTCAGTTCTCATAAGTGAAAATGCCGGAGACATGCCTTGAACTTTGACCTGCAACATTTTCTTCACACATTTTCTTTCCCATTAGCATTTAATTTCAGGTATCATTAATGCCAGCACATATGGTACCGTGTGGAGAAGAGCGGGCGTTAAACAGTATTTAAAATAAAACAAAATTGCACACATTCATTTTCTATATAGTTCCTCGTTACAGAATATTGTTGCCAGCATGCAGGGATCTTTAGTGTCCCAGAAATTTCACTGGCGCATCTCTGGTCGCTTGCAAATGAACTCCACTATGATATCGTCCCCAAAATGCTTACCTTCTGGAAGTCTAAACTTCGACTAGTAACTTGGTGGAAGTTTGAATGATCGGCATAACCACATTTTTACATTCAGAATTATTTGAACTTAAGTCTGGGGTACTTTGAAGGACATAAAGATGTATATTAGAAAGGATTAACCTTCATAAAATCAAATTCAAATAAATGAAGAGATTACATCTTCAATGGATCTGGAGTTCATAGAGCTTAGAGTGAATGAAGAAAAGAAAATCTCGTGAAAAGGATTATCCAGGTAACTTGCACCAAACGAGATTTGAACTCGGATGTTGCGGAATATAGGACCATCATGAGGCAGGCAATTGCACAACTTTTATAAAAGTTATTATTAAATGCAAGAATGAAATTGTGCTTCCAAATACGACCTATAATAATGGTTAGGGCTGGTGCTAACGGTAGACTGCACTTTGCCTATGACTCAAAGTTGGTCACTCCTGACCCAGCCCTTATCTAACTGGCTCACACCTCTCATAAGTCAGAGAAAGTAAGTCTGGGCTGGACGGGAGATGCGTTTTAGACTTCTGCTGTTCAGCAAGGATACGCGGAATACACGTGGATGAGATTTTCGTAGGCCACATCTTATGCTGACAGTGAAAGATATCCCATTCATAATTAATAACGGTCAGGTTTAGTTAGTTCATAAACATATCTGTTTTCGAGCTGCTCATCCTTGTTGGTCATTGGAAGTAACCATTTACAGCAGGGTGCTTCTTTAATACTTTGTAATGGGTACAAAACTTGGGTTGTCTTCACAGTCTTACCAACGTACCTTTCAATACGGGGTTTTATGATAAGTTGCACACTGCCATGATGAGCTGGTAAATACTTCGGCAAATATAGGGAATCAACCACGCTAATGTAAACAATCATTAGCATTAATAGATAACCTGGTGCACATTCCTATGTTCAGCAAGGATAAAGTTGTCAGGAAAGAAGAGATAAAACCCGTCAAAAATGCTGTATTAACTGCGAGGGGAGAGCTATCATATTAATGTTTATGAAAATCACCAAATATTTTTGGACCAAAATCAACTATTGCCAATGTTTACCGGCAGTAACAAATACATTGGGTCATCCCTGATCTTATTCAAGTAGAAATTTCTTCTGCATTGCGTGAATATCCTATTAGTCTACAAAACGTCAGAAAGACGGACTCGGGACATTGTCATCGATGAGCAAAAGTTTTGAGTAATTAAGTCCTCTGGAGGAAGATGTCTTGTGAGAGAGTCCTTGTCCAAGATCTTATACACATCTCCACCTCTTCCAGAACAACTAACAAAACACTCCAGCAGCTGGAAATAATTTATTGTTAGTGAGAAGTTTCGTGAGAATTTTGTCTATTTCAGTTCGAAACGTTTACAAAACACGTATTTTGTCATCATCATCATAGTCACCTGCGCTGCTAAGTTACTATAAACCTCGCGGACTATGACTATTTCAGAATAAATTATCTATATATAAACAATTACGCCATTATAAAATGCACACATTAAAATTAACTTATCCTAATTTAATAAATAATCACCATATCACCGGAAATGGCACCCATAAATAGTGCCAACTACTGAATTATGTCTAACCTCAAAAACATTGTTGCTTTAACACAATAAAAATACAAATCCATTGAAAGAACATTTGTTGTTAAAACAAAACAATTAAACACATGACTCAACCTTAAAGCACCATTGTTTTGAATCTCCCGCAGTGACGAAGGAGACAAATAATTATCCTGTATCAAGTCGCGATTGGTTGATATCTAAGGCGTTCTTCAAAACTGTTTGCCATATCGTGCTTACGTCATACGAGTGAAAAAGTCACGACAATTTCCAAATTGAGCTACAGTTGTGTAGTCATTACAAAAACTATGAACCTGTTCTTCGTGATTTATTATCTTAACATTTCCAGTAGGTCAGACGAAAGAAATTGGTTGTACTCTACAGGATACAGTTTCACAACAAAGTTCATTAATAAATGTTGTACGTTTCTTTAACCAAACAGAACTTCAAAAACTTAATACTACGCACTTCTTAAAGCAGGTTACAAAGTGTTATGTGATGCAAGGCCCTTAAATTACTATAATCTATAAATAATACACAATATTTACAACAAATTGCTTTATAACCGTAAATATTAATTACCTTTCCTAGCAAGATTATATACTGAGATTAGATCGAAACTAATTGTTTCGAGAGAGAGAGAGAGAGACAAGCGTTTTTAGAAAGGAAAAAGGATCCTTGTCTCTCTGTAAATCATAATCCAAAAATGAAAATTTAAGTTAACATCAATCCAATATATTGTATTTTAAGATGTGAAATAAACATAAACGGAAAGCATAATGTATCTTGACATCAATGTCTACTGTAAACACAGAAAATTATTCTTAAAATCTGCTTTTCTACAAAACAATATTTTACAGTGAACGTTTGCAGAATCCAAACAGCTGCATGCTGGAGTTGCAGTAAAGACCATGTAAATAAGGTTTCAATAAGAAATAAAGGCCTTTAAATATCACTTGTAGCAAAATAAATGCAATACCTGCATAGTACTTTACGTCAGCATCAAAGGAATACCCATATTGAAGTTTAATTATTTATCCAAATATCTGCACAAAAATGTATTGGTTAGGCGTCATATACTTTTTAATGCAACAGTAACAGACGCTCTTTCAGTTAGTGAAACGAACGAAAAATTGTACATTAGGTGCAGTTTTATGAGAAACAAATGAATTTGCAGTTACTTTTTAAAATATACTGATAAAAATCTGAGAAACACGAAGCATGTCACACACACACACACACACACACACACACACACACACACACACACACATACACACACACAACACTTGAACACGCACGCGAATATTTTTGTTGTGAAGAGGAAGAAGAAAAAAATGATACATTCCCATGACCTTCTCTGCTCGCTCGTGTTTGTTATTATTCCCAAAGCCTATGGTCGTGCCTGAGTACTCTGCGTTAATCTAGATAAAATTGTATTACTAGTTGTATGTAGACATAAGAAAGATACAGCGGGCTAAAGCGATAGATTATAAAGAGCGAATCACTATGTATGGCTTTCAAATAGCTCTTTGCATGACGAAGAGCGGATTCACACTTACGAAAAACATTTGAAGATTCAAAGCAATAACATGAATATCTCAGAAATAGTTAAAGCCAAAAACTTTTATTTGGCATAAATAAATTTTACTTTAACGAGATCTACATTTTTGTAGAGTAAGATTTTATCTGTTACTGTTTACCAATAATACATAAGTCATTCAGAATGAATAGGAAGTCACAGGATATTCCCAGAAAGTTCAAGGTGTATATTTAATTTATTATGGAAATATCTTAAATACATGGAATACAATACATACGTTAGTCAAAATCATTAGAGCTAATTTTGAAAAAATTAAAACTAACCATAAATTTGTCATGTAAAAGGTAGTTTGGGGTGGGGGAACGTTCTTGAAAATCTTCGTGTCGCATTCTTTCAAAGATACTAAACTTAAATATCAAGTGTGGTGTTTAACCGACACACACAAACACAAACACACACGCACACAAACACACACACACACACACACACACACACACAACAGCACGCCCTTTTTCTAAAATGCTCTTTTTTATTCTGAGAGTCTCAAAACGTGTATTTCGTGTGAAATCTCAGTATCAAATTTTTGGGTGGAATACAATACATCCTCTACTTTTTTTTGGAAAGTAGCGGAAAAGTAATTTCTCTTTTTATGAAAAAATCTGTCTCTGAAGAAATTTTAATATCCAATTTCTCGATGGAATGTACATTTATGTTCCTAATATAAGCCAGCCGTTTATTTATGAAAACGAAGAAATGAAAACAGCCATCGAATTTTATAGAAGTACACTGGAATCCTTTGTCTTTATAAGAATTCTAAGAAGAAGGCAGAAAGGACGTGACGGTAAGGGGCACACCTCCCCGGTGATGTCACCTACCTAGTGCCGGAGTGTCGTCCTCTAGCTCCACCAGGACACGACCGCTGAGGAACTGTCCAGGGAAGTATAGCAGGTTGGTGTTGTCGAAGAGAATAAGGAACTTGAGGAGTTTTCGTGCCATGGTTCTGTAAGAAGAAGCACGGACCTACACCACACTACACTATCGCCATGTTCACACTGTCTGAACCTTTCCCTTTCATGGAGCGATCGCTAGACGAGTAAGGGTGCCGCACTCTGGTGGGCTATTGGCGAAACTGGAATGTGTGTGGGCCTCGCCAGTGGCGGAGCATCTCTTCCAATGCACGTGTAAAAAACAAAAAATCCACAATTTCCATTTGCGCTACGAAACTTCTCATAGTGTGGTTAATTTACTATAACGGTCACATATAATATTTCAATCACATAGTTGCATTTCTTTCAGAATTATTAATTTTTTGTTCTGCATTGGGTTAGTATAATTGTGTTAGTTAAAAATTTGATGCAGGTAAGTCTAATGTAGGTTAGTAAAGTAGATTCCGTATCCATGACTTGCCGGTCGTTTACGTGTAACTCTGGTGGAGGGCACACAGGTCCTCGCCCGGTGCGGTGCCGCCGCGTGGCGGTCCGGCCGATTTGCGAACGGACTGTATCTCCTGATAACAGCAGAATTTTTCGATATTGTGGGCTTCAATTGCCGGAGCTGGTAGGCACTTCAGCTTGTCAGCATTTAGATCTCTTACTGCAGCTACGTATTTATTGTTGGATTTCTGAATTATGACAATCTCATAGAGGTATCCCTGAAAAGGCGAGTCAAACTGGTAAACTAGTCATGATGATTACAAATTCCGACTGAAACATAAAAGTCAAGATGGTTGGTGCAAATGGTAAATCTGGATCTTGTGGATCTTGTAAATAAACGTGTGATAGTAAAATATACGTATACATCCAGCAAACCATATTACACTGCAGACTTAAAGAAACTTAATCTGGAACACAAGAACGCGACCAAAATTTAAACCGCCAAATAGTCTGTAAAAGGAAGTTAAGAGAAGATGATGCA
Organism: Tenodera sinensis; assembly: GCA_030765045.1. Classification (NCBI taxonomy): domain Eukaryota; kingdom Metazoa; phylum Arthropoda; class Insecta; order Mantodea; family Mantidae; genus Tenodera; species Tenodera sinensis. Next base: position 28,942,216 of record CM060967.1, read on the forward strand.
TTACTTCGAGACAAAGCTGCTAAAGTGGTAGAGAAATTTCAAGTATGAGGAGCAAAGTTATGTTATTGTTACTTCTATTGACACCATACGCATTCGTCGTAACTTGTACAGCCGCTTTCAAATGTTTTCTGACACAGGGACTCGCCATGGAGACGGAAGAGGTAAAGGTTATCGAGTAGTTAGTCCAGACCAGAGCCGTCTCAAGTAGTTTACCTGTCTCACAACTTTGATAGCTGTAATGCTAACGTTTTCCTGTTTTCACAGAAGAAACTATCTTGGCGACAGGTTTCTTTGGAACTTTGAAAACAGTGAAGATTATTAATTGGATTCTAGATCACTGAAGATAGGAATGTGAGATAAATAGTTTGCAAAAATATTTTCGGGTGTAGGGGCACAATAAACACTATATATTGTTATAAACGATATGTTACACGATATTAGGTAACGTTCACACACAAACACACCCACAAACATACACACACAATTAATTATCTTTTCCAAGCTTCTGGGCATGTCCTATATCACATGTTTATAATAATAATAATAATAATAATAATAATAATAATAATAATAATAATAATAATAATAATAATAATAAGAAGAAGAAGAAGAAGAAGAAGAAGAAGAAGAAGAAGAAGAAGAAGTTGTCAATGGAGAAATTGTATATCCCAAATAAATAAACCTCTTTTGCCATTCCATTTTTGGTTAATTAGACCAGTGATACTTATCATTTATTATTATTATTATTATTATTATTATTATTATTATTATTATTATTATTATTATTATTATTATTATTATTATTATTATTATTATTATTATTGTTGTTGTTGTTGTTGTTGTTAAATAACTACTACTACTAACGAAACATTGATTATATTCATTAACTTCTTTAGATTTTTTAAAAACATTTATTTAAAATGTTTCTAAAACAACAACTCTACCACAAAATGTCAACATTGGTTTGTTTAAACACATGGGGAAAGGATGGGCAATTTTTTTTTTTTTTTTTTTTTTTTTTTTTTTTTTTTGTTTTTCCGCAGAATAATTAAGCATGAAACAAACTATTTCGTTTCTTCAACGAAATTACCCCGCTTGCCTCACCTTAGATAACTGCCTGCGAATGTAAACAAACACGTGCAATTACCCGACCCCAGGACAGGTTCAAGTACCCGATAAGAAAATTCTCCTTCCGTTTCCCCTCAACATCTCTCGAGCATCGGAAAACATTTGAAGCCGGCTGTACCGTGCGTTTACTACAAAGCTTGGCCGGCAAGAGCGTGGCCCATGTGAGCTCATTGCACCTCCCTGCGAGTGCGTGGTAATCGTCACACGTGCGTCAATCTTACTTCTGTTGGGTAGGTGAAAGGTACTGTTCTAGTCCAGTTCACACGTGAATAACATTAGCAGTGTTTAGAAGTGTTTAGCTTTGCCGGAAGTGTTTTCAAAGTGAATCGACTGCAATATACAGTGCAACAAAGAGTGTATGTAAGATACATGTGACTTACATGTTGCAGGGAAGTTGTACCGCAATTTAAAACTAAATTTCCTGGCGTGCGTATTCCGAGCAGAGAGTTCGTTCGTTTGCTGGTAAATAAATTCAGTTAGACGGGAACAATTTGTGATAGGAAAAGGAAGATAAAAAAATGCGTGTGCTTTCGGAACAGAAATGAGATGAAATCGGAGGAAGCTAAGAACGGTCACCTCGAAAATCTCTTAGGCGCCTTGCACAAGAAACTGACATTTAAAAAATTTCAGCATGGAAAGCGACAAAATGTTTAAAACTTAAACCATACAAGGTTACTGTTGTCCAGGAATTTCTACCACGTGATCACGCAGTCGGGTAAATTTCTGTGACTGGATTTTGAGGAACGTTAACGATGGAACAATCGATCCACGATTAACACTGTTCAGTGACAAAGCATGGTTTCATGTACACATGTGTCATAACAACACAACCGATATTATGTTGCAGATAAACCAGATTTCGTTCATGAAATTCCCTTGTATGACCAAAAATTAGGGGTATGGTGCGCAATATATGGATACAGAATAATAGGGACAATTTTTTATGAGTGTACCAAAAATGCACCATGTTTCGAACAGCTGACGAACATTGCATGTCGGACTGGATATTTCCAGCACCCATACAGCTGGTGACACATTGCAGTTTATTGGGGACATTTTTGAGGATAGAATGATTAGTAAGAGTTTATGGCCCGCTCGGTTCCATGATCTTACGGCATGCGATTTCAATTTATGGGGTAACGTGAAAACTAAAGGACACAAAAATAATCCCCACACATTAGAAGAATTAAAGAAATTATCACGATCGAAATTAAAGCTATTTCGGAAGCTGAACTAATACGTGTGAATGAAAATTTGCTCAAAAGATGCCGTAATGTACTGATGCAGATGGATGGCATTTCCAACATCTCGGCGGCGCCGTGGCCGAGTGGTTAGCGCGCTCGCCTACCACCTAGGCGGCCCGGGTTCGATCCCAGGGACCCGCATGTGGTATTCGTGGTGGACGAAGCGGCGTCAGGGCGGGTTTTCTCCGGGTACTCCGGTTTCCCCCGCCATCTCATTCCACCGGTGCTCCATCTTCATTCCATCATCAGTGTCACCGCCTGCGGTGCCGTAGTAGTAAAAGCGGGCGTTAAACACTACAAACAAACAAACATTTCCAACATCTCCTGTGATAAGGTATGTTTTGCGTTTATTCTATTCCACTCATGCGTGGCTTGGTTAAAATTAACCAATCATGTGTATAACAACTTCAAATTTCAACCAATGATAGCATTCATTTCTGAAAAAATTCTCTCACTTCATCATCGTCACCTTCTCTATTTTTCTTGTAGTTAGATAATTTAGCTGCACTGTCCTACAGATCCGAACAGTTGACGTAATTTGACGCTACAGAGCTGCTATTCAAATGTCAAAAATGGCTCTCTCGCTTCGGCGAAGCATCTAATGCTGAAATAGATGAAATGATTCGAAGAGAGAAACCTTAGAACGCTGAATACAATACGAAATATGTTTGGAATCTTTTTGACAAATTTTTTATTGAACGAAATAATTAATTAACAGCAGTCACTGTGCCTCGAGAACTTATCGATAACTTGACAATCACTCATGGCATTACTTATGATAATTGTTAATGTGATTTGAAATTTGATTTGACGTGCATGCATGTGTGACTGGGAAATGGGCCGTGCGACCGCCAGCCAAGTCGTGTAGTACGTAACCGGCAGGCGGATCGGGTGCCTGCCGGCCAAGTTTTATAGCATACGTACTTTACTGAGAAGCACTTTACCACCACTGCCCAAAGGAAGAGCTGGCATACATGAAATTGTTAGTGCTGTGTCTTCTAACACCAATTGGAAGGAAGGTTTCTTGCTTTTTGATGACACGGCGAGTAACATGATAATCTTTTCATAGAATACTAAACTGACATCTCTTTGAAAAAGATATACACAGATGGTACATTCTAATGTTGCACTACACCCTTTTTTTTCACTGTTCAGTATTCATGGATGCAAAAGTGCCATTGTTTTATGCGTTTGTTGCCAAATAAAACTAGCACAAATTAGATACATCTTTTCCGCCAAGTTTAGAAAAGGTGTACTACACGAGGCTTAACTTTTATCGTGCACAGAGTTGTAAATTTACCGTAGATAGAATAGGTTGCCGTAGTTTTCCTAGTAGAATTGGTCAGTTAAGAACCTACCCACATTACCTGTGCGTTAGGTGTGTTGCATAACCATCGGGCGTTAACTAATATCGATCGCATTCTTTTTAACCAGGATGCTCTAGAAACCGGAAGCGTTGAACTTTGAACCCTCTTGAAACTGAGAGAGGGTATATATTGGGCCGCTGAACATACAAACATTATGTCTTCAAAAACATTGGAAAGCTCCTCTAAGTAGACAATTTTTATTTTGATCACAGCGACCAAACTCAGTAACCAGTTTTTGGTGATATTATGTTTGAATTTCTCATTACATTTCTTAATTCGTTGTATTTTATATTGTTTTTTTTTTCCCTACCGATGTTTCCAATACTACCGGCAATGTTACCATTTACTTCGTCAATTATATACTGTCAACCGTAGTTTTGGTAGAGCAGAACTCTGAACCTGCAACAATGCGATCAATTTTGAAGATGCCATACACAACGCTGCACATGAAGTTTTTTGGAATAGTAGATAAAATACATGGATGCAACTTCCATCTATCACAAAACTGGTACCGCAAAATAGTTGAGTAGTATAGAGAGGGATCTTGCGAAACTGGAGAATATTTGTGCTGTAGTTTTTGGGCTTCCGTGTTTACAAATTGACATATTTGTAAAACCTGAAAATGATAACATCACTAATTTCTGTGACTATATATTTAACAACCTCTCTCCAGACGCCTCGTTTCCATACTCAGTATGAGCGAATGGACATTCTATTGAATGCAAACAAACGACTAAATGCAATAATCTTTTATGCAAAATGTAACTCAATGTTTTACCACGCTTCTCCCAACATTTTCGTTTTTTATGTAACTCTCCAATTCCAAACAAGTGCACACATGAAAGTAAGAGGTATTACATGAAACCTTTAGGCAATCCTAGTAAACATAAACTCTTTTTTTCTTTACCTGATCACCCTCCCCTTATGTAGGGCTTACACCCCCTAGGACTAACAAGCCAATGCCTAGGGTCAGACGCCTGTCGGGGAGCAGAGGAACCTATGGACCGGACAGAGTGAACACCTGGAAGTGGGTGGTCAGTCAAGCACCAGGTATGATAGTGAGGAAGAGGATGATATGAAATGCAGGCGAAATCGATTATTCGAAAGGTGGTAATGGAGCAATTCGTTGAATGTTCAAGAAAAATATAATCATTCGTATATATTTACTCCCCATATAATATGAAGGAATTTTTTAGTATCTGTCGACAGGTAAATTTCACTGCATAGGGCAGATTGCATGTGACGCTTATTTACAGCAAGTTTTGAAAATTACTTCTAAAATAGTGATGGCTTACAAAAATTCAGTTTCTTCTTCCTTTTCTTCTTACATGCTGCAAAATGTAGGAAAGAAAAAAAGAGTATTATTGGTGGAAGACACGGATAACTAATCATGATGTATATTCCAAATTGTATGACGTTTCCAATGTCCCAGAGTTCTGCTCACAATTAGATCAAACGAACAAACAAACAATTCAGCAAGAAAATCCATAAGAAGTGCAGCTAAGATAAGCGGCAAGTATTCTAGTCTATGCAAGTGGAATATCAATAGATAAACACTGAGAAATCCCGTTTAGATTTTATTAAGAAGGCATTCGAAAACTAAATGTTCATCAGAAAGAAACGAGGATAGCATTTTTAACCATTTAACCATTCTTTGTGGATTGAACCATTTCAGAGATATTCCTCGTTACTTCTCTGAATTTTGAATTTATTTTTCTTAATTGGAAGGTAATTCATGCTTTTTATCTCTTGGCCGTGCAAAGAGAATGGAATTTCAAAGCCATTACATAGCGACCAACTCTTAAACATGTGTCTATTCCTTAAAGCCTACTGCATTTCCCTTATGCTTACAAGAAAATTAGCAATAAGATAGTTTCTGGAAATATTGATCTTGATTAACATGAAGTAGACAGAGCGTTTTAAGTATATATACGTCGAATTTTTTACATTAACCACTAACTATTGTTACTTTTTGTAGTCCTCAAAATTCTTGGTTTTTCAAAAGTTAGTTTATTTATCAAAATTGGAGGATTATTTTCAAAAAGAATATATTTATTTTATTTAATACACTTTTGGAGAGCAGCACAAAACTCTTGAAATACATTAGTAAACAATAACATTGCGCGCAGCATTTTGAGTATGGTAGAGTGCTTAAAAATGGTGTAAGAAAATAAATGGCGTGCCTATTAATGAACACGCACATGTCAGTTAATTGGTAGTTTAAAGATGCCAGTTAATTTGTCACAACCTTTGGTCGAATTTGCAGATAAATTACCTTGAAGCGAATTAAAATAGTTCGTTATTGCATGGCATTATTACCACCCAGCATTAGGTGTATTGGGTATATTTGAATAATAAAATTGTTTCTTTTAAAATAATTTACATAATTAGCTTCGGTTTATCATCATGGCCATTCACTAACGGGCATTCCTGCGTTGTTTATTGGTGCGAAGGAACGGTGGAACAAATGCAATATTGGAAAGGGTAGACTGAGACTGAAAAATTGAATGCCATGGCCGGAATTTGAACCATGGATCTACGGGTTACCATCCGGCTGCTCTAACCACTAAGCTATCATGGTCAACGTGCCGATATGACACGCACTCACTCGCACTCTATGTTAGCCAGGATTCTTTCTTACTGTGCTTTACTATTTGACGTGCTTTAGCTCTTGCTTTTTAGAACTCGATTTTGTGTTTGGGTATAGGTTGCCTTTTGTATTTGTATTGATGCTATCGCTGTTTTACATTCTTCGTTCCACCAACTTACAGTCGTCCTAGAAACAGGGCATGTTCTAGGAATACTGACTTCGGTGGAATTGAAAATCACTTCTGCAGACTAGTTTGTTAGTATCTGATTGACTGAAATTCGTGGTGTTGTTAGATAGGATAAGTTGTCAGATACGTGTGCTCTGAACTTGTTCCAGTTTGCGCATTTTAAATTCCATCGTGGCTGAGAGTTAAAACTCAAAGGAATGTTATTTACATCAGTTAATAAAATCGGGATAATTTAAATTATCATTATTTTGACTTTTAATATTATATTCAATATATATTAAATTCGTTGAATTCATCAGTGGTTACAGTAATAGGACCACTTTTAATAACAGTATACCTACTATAACGAATAAATATTCTATAATGGTCATTTTTATTTATTTTATCTAATCATCATGCCCCATAGCATGCATCTGTATTATATGGTTATATTGCCTTGCTTATCGTATTATTGTTACAAAAATTACAATAATTCAAAGCCTATAATGGCCATGTGCAGACACTGAGAAATGGAGTTAAACGGCTGAAATAAATAAATCTACTAAATAATGTGAAATAATTATGTTACATCGTAATAGCGCTCATATAAACTCATTATTTTGTAAGTTGCCTTACAAGCCACTACTTTTAAAACGTTAATGTAATCTCTAAACAGAAGGTACCTATCGCCCGGCCGCTGCGACTTCCAGATGCAGCCAAGGCCACGCAGGATGGGGCGTGGCGAGGTTAGCACATCGACTCCCCCCTTCGCAAGGGAGTTACCTTTAAGGGGCCGGGTTTTTTTCCGAGGTTTTCCCTTATCCTGAGAAGACGAATGTCGGGTAACTTAAAGCTCCATGGACCTCGGGCTCATTTGAGGATCATTTCACCCATTTCATTCATTCACCTTCCGATATGACACAATGTTGGAGGACGTTTATTAAATAAATAAAAATAAAATTAAGGGACATCGTCTTTCCATCAAGATAGCTACTCAATGGCATCGTAAGCCTGACTGCACCCCGGAAAAATCCCCAACCGGTAATGGGAATCGAACCCGGGTCCCCGAGCCGTTAGCAGGCACGCTATCACTGCGCTAGTGGGGTGATTACTAATGTACGAATGGAATTAATACTTCAAAGAAACTGCATAAATTACTTAAACTCGCCGACAAACAGTTAAAATGTATTACATTTCTAGCGTAAATAAACACTGCCAGCTCGTCCATGAATTTTGCTTGTGACGGCATATTTTTTATTTTGTTACTTTAGTTTTTTTGTTTTGTTTATTTATTCATTTATTTATTTACTTACTTACTTACTTACTTACTTACTTACTTATTTGTATAGATACAGATCCCTAGGAGCCTTTGGGCTCATTTCAGGGACAAGCATAATTTCATGGCAGTGATAAGGCGCTATAAGTATAGTATTAAAAGTATAATATATGTGTGTGAATGTTAGTGTGTTTGTGTATAATTATAAGTTTAAATTAAATTATTTTGTTGTTTAACGACGCTGTCAATTTCCAGGATCACATTAGCGTCGTCGGTATACCGGAATTTCCTCCCGCAGGAGTTCTTTTACATGCCAGTAAATCTACTGACATGGAGCTGTCGTTTTTAAGCACACTTAAAAACTATCGGCCTGGGCCGGGTTTGAACCCGCGACCTTGGGAACAGTAGGCCAGCGTCTAACCAACTGAGCCACCCAGACCGACAAACGTAATTATAAGGAGAATACATTAAAGAATATACAAACAGCACTTAGGTACTAAATGCAAGTGCAAAAATCACAGTGTAACACTATCAATTATAGGATAATAGCAAAATCAATATCTTATGTACTAACAGGAACCAGATGACCAGAAATAATAAAGAAAACACTTTCCAAAGTTATCATACAAGATAAGACGTATTAGTGATAGTAATTGACATTGGAACGTCAAATATTAACAAGTCATGTTCCACTGACCATTAACAATAGCGTCTCATTTCAAAGTATTCTGTAAATAGGCACGTTACTGTCTTGTTCTTAAAAATGGTGCATTTTGTAAGTGTTTAAATGTTCATCGGGAGTTCATGATAAACTGTGCTTATTAAGTGAATTATACCCTTTAATCCATATTAGGGTGATCCAGAGTGAGAAAGAACTATGTTATTCACACATCTCGTATAATGGTGGTGTATGCCTATTGTTTGGCTTCATTATATGGGTATTTGTATAATTTGAGGACCTTGAAGGTAAATAAAATAATGGACAACTTGAGACTATTAACAATGGAATGATTCCTGTATACCGATGTATCTACTTGTTTAGTAGAAGTATAAAAATCAAGATTATAGATTATTTTGATCAACTATACTGACTATAGAACTTCAAGTTGATGTAGCTGAGCTTTTGTGCATGGTTGCCAAACTGCATCCACTACGTCCCCAAGGTAGGGAGGAAGAAGTGCATAGAAATCTTTTTTTTTTTTTTTTTTTTTTTTTATAAGAGTCCTAGATGACCCCATATTTCTCAATCGTGAGGTAGCGCCAATTATTGAGGTAATTTTAGTTTTAATTTTATCAATGCAATAATTCCAGTTGGAGTTAGAGTCCAACGTAACTCCAAGAAAAAAAAAAAAAAAAAATGTTCCACTTTCTCTATAATTTCAATATTCAAATGAATCGGGCCGGAATTTCTCGGGACGCCATGATAATAAAGCTCTTCGTGGGACTAGTTCCTCCGTTATAGCATTTTGGGATTTATGTACCTGTTTTAATGTGATTTTATTATAATTCAATATTGTAAAGGGATTGTCTATATCCATTAGGAAATTAATCTGAAAATCCATAACTACGCTTTTAAAACGCCACATAACCATTAATTTTGTTGTTCATATTTTTGAGCCTGTAATATAAGAAGAATTTAGTTCTCGAGGGGGCAGATCTGAGTTATGCACAAATGCTAACTGTATTTTACCACATTGATAAACATAGAGAATTAAAAGGGAATACGAATACTATTTCTTGACTACAACAAATAAAGCACTTGATAAAGTAACTAATCAATGGGTAATCATGCCGCTAAAAGCATTTTCACGTCATTTAAAGTTGATAATAAAAGAGATTGGCAATAATTATGCCATAAAATTACTTTAAAGAGCGTTCTAATAGCACAGAAATAAATTTAACGATACGACAATGTAGCCACTGCGTTTTAACAGTAGGTAACTCTTGAACGGCTTCAAATAAGTTTATTATGAACTTACATTTACAGATATTGTAATGATTATGGCTACCTCCAAACAGAGCTTGAATAAAGCAATATTTCAAAGAATAAAACAGCAAGGGGATATTTATCACAAGCCATAAGTTAGCTTGTATGTTGCCTACACTGCGACGTTGTTTCTGCCCGCTCGCTAGCGCCATGTACGGCCGATAGAGAAACTACATACAGCGGCCCAGGACCCTCAAGATTAACCCTGAGCGGCCTAAACGCTTGTGTCATCTATTGGGAGTAGAGACAACTAGCACGAAAAACATGTTTACATTTGCGCTCCCATTAATACAATGTTTTGATTTCCACG
>CM060967.1:28957283-29082283 GCA_030765045.1 Tenodera sinensis
TAAGAATTTCTACATTCACATCACTTGATTTCGATCCCGTTTCGTCTGAAGATATTTTCGGCACATTAAATTTTATTGCGAACATTACGGTATTTTGAGGGTTTCCAACCAAAAGGAAGGCTTATAATATCTTAAAATTGAGTTATTTGGAGGGGAGGAGGGGAGTTGCATATCGTGTTCTTATCCCCACATTCCCCCTTGATTATTCTGACCTTTGTTATCAAGGAGGATTTTTATTATGATTTTAACAAACCTTTGTGTGTTAGAAAGTGGTGAAAATGATAAGGTACCCTACAACTTTCAACCACTTCTGCTACCTACCCTTTTAACAACCCTTAGCGTACAAATCAGCAGCGCTCTTTATCATATCTAGACAAACTTTACACACTTATACTAACAAGATTCTACGAAATGTATTTTACCTTACCTTAGTTTGAAAATCTCAAAATCTACTCCTACCAACGCTTATTTTGGTCAGGTATTATCTCGAAAGTTCTCCACAACACATACTAGCTAGGCGAAATAGCATAGTAAGCATAGTGTGGTAAGTATAGAAGTATTCCACCCAAAAATTGTCGAGATTTCACCGAAAATATATATTTTGAGACCCCTGAACCACCAGGCATTTTTAGAAAAAGGTGTGTGTGTGTGTTTGTGTGTGTGTGTGTGTATGTGTGTGTGGGTGTGTGTGTGTGTGTGTGTGTGTGTGTGTGTGTGTGTGTGCGTAGTGTGACAAAGACTTTTAAAGAAAATCTTCCCACTCCAAATTACCCTTGATATGCAAAAGTTTTCGAAATCTTTTATTTTCTCAAAATGGCTTTAATGATTTCGTTCAAAATACCACATCTTCTTCTTCTTCTTCTTCTTCTTCTTCTTCTTCTTCTTCTTCTTCTTCTTCTTCTTCTCCTCCTCCTCCTCCTTCTTCTTCTTCTTCTTCTCCTTCTTCTTCTTCTTCTTCTTCTTCTTCTCCTTCTCCTCCTTCTTCTTCTTCATCTTCTTCTTCTCCTCCACTTCATGGCGTAGGCAGTCAAGTTCTGTTCTGCCTTCAAAGCATTCCAGCCATCGCTTCCTGGGTCTGCCCACCGACCTCCTACCTTTAGGATGATAATGCATTATTTGTGTAGGAAATCTGGTATCTGGCATTCTTTCGACATGTTCCTTCCACTTTTGTTTGTAACCTTTTAGCCTGTCATTTATATTAAAAATTCCTATCTCTATTTAAGATATTTTCAGACAAATTCTTCAATTTTCTGGGAATAGCCTCTGAGGTCCTCATTATTCTCAATGACTTTTGCAAAACTGATAAGCCATAGAGAAAATCTTAGTACAGAAAAGTATAGATCCCGTGTAAGCTCACAATTTATGTCAAATAGGTAGTACATTTTTCGTGGAATTAGCCATTTATGACATACTCCTTGTTATTAGTTTTAAGTTTCGAATACTTTTCTCAAGTAGTAAGTTGTGATGCTTTTGTCTCTTTCGTGGTCATGCAAAGAAAATGGAATTTCAAAGCCATCACGTAGCGACTAGCTCTTAAAATATTAAGAGTATTGCTTAAAGCCTACTGTATGATCTTATTCCCACTGTACCTGTAAGGAAATATGGAATAAAACCATTTTACAAATGTTTATCTCAATTAAGATGAGATGAACATTTTTTAAGAATAGTTTTTGACGAATGGATAGAGTAATTCGTGTGCATGCAGCCGATCTTTTTCTTTTCTTCTTGTTTTTTTCCCCCTTACTAGTATTTAACATCGTTGTTACCTCCTACATACGGCATTAGAAATGTTGGTAATAACCTCAGCCAAGAAGGGAATGTAGGATTTGAAGTGTGGACCTCCGGGAATGTAGAGTAACACAAGTAATCGTGGAGCCATCTTGCTCGGTTCTATAGGTTCGTAGAACTTGGCAAACATATACCTTACAACCTCAAACAAGTGCTTCTATTCATATTCTTGAGCTCTTGTGTACAATTTTATACGTTTGACCTATCTGGGCAATGTTTTGGATACTTGCACTTTAGGCACGAATGGAAATTATAGGATACTCACGATTTTCAAAACCCAACTCACCTTATTTTCAATTCCACTTATAGAATGCATACTTTAGACAGCTGTGGCCTAATGTTTACTGCTCCATTTAATTGTCAGGTTCTTGTCAACGCCACACCTACAGAACTGCATCAGTTTGTTGCTGAACAGACCCTGGCACCACGCTAAGTTTAATGGCAGATCAAAGAGCGTAAAATATTTGGGGACGATTTCACACCAGCAGGCAATGCTGATATTGTATATGGGGACATTTTAATTTTACTGGCGTCAGCGACCCCACAGAGTGTGGGAAGTTACGCGCTCAAACTCTGCCATTAGTTTCATTTTACGACCGGTCGTAATATACAATGAATGAGTTGTAGATATGGCTGTGAATTCACTGAAGTGCTTTAACTGCTGCAAATTTGTTAGTGACGCATTATTTGAAATATTTTATTGATTTTATGATAGCCGCATGATTTTCGTTTGCAATATGTATCTACCAGCGGGCGAGTAGAACAAGGCCTCTGGTTCCGGGAGGTGGAGGGTTAAAAACCGTTGACAACCAATCTGACTGGGGTTTTTCATGATTTCCTTAACTAAGCAAGTGATTTTCAATGTCACGAAGCAAATTTATATGTGCAAATTTAAAGAAATAAAGAAATGGATGGACAAGGAAGGCCATTACGCACTTGTGCCGCCTATGTGGCATGGCATTTACTACGTGTGCGTATCAACAAATCGACAATTATTGAATGATCAGGAAAATCCGCCTTAGGAATTATTAACATCAAACTACTGAAAAGAGATTACGTGTACAATGTGGCATTCGTAAGTTACTCGAGCATATTATATATACCTAACCTCCCAGCGCAACAGCTGCTGCGTCCCCCACCTCTGCCTACCACAGGCGTCATTGGGGGGTGCAGTACTGGAGGGTGGGACGTGGTCAGCACCCTGAGCTCTCCCGGCCAGTTATACGGCCTTCTCGATCTGGGGCCGCTACTTCTCCATCAAGTAGCTCCTCAATTGGTCTCCCCAGGGCCTAACGAGACTGAGTGCACTCGGTACCAGACCTCCTAGAGGGGATAAAATCCCTATGCTAGTACTGGGGATCGAACCCGGGTCTTCCGCGCCAGAGGCAAGCGCGCTATCAACTGCGCTACGGAGGTGGTCCATTTCCGATATATACCTTGTTATTTGTCTGAATTTTGCGGTACGTAACGTTCCTCAATTGCGAAGGCGTTATTCATTGCTTTATCTCTTGGCCATACAAAGAGAACGGAATTTAAAAGCCATCACATAGCAACCAGGTTTAAAACATAGACCATAGCTTAAAGCCTGCCGTATTCCCATATTCCCCTTACACCTATAATAAAGTTAGCAATAAGATAATTTGTGCAGATGCTTATCTCGATTAATATGAAGTAGATAGAGGCATAAGCCGTTATAAGAATGTATAGTCTGTTCAAGAGTAGAGCAAGTCATGTGAGTGCAACATGTCACATTTGTTTTAATCTGATATTCGCGTATCCTTTACCACGCACAGACACGTCCATGGTTCAAATCCCGCTAGGACCATCCACCCTGGCTAAGGTTTTTTCCAGGTTTTTCTCGGACTTCATAACTGTCAAATGCTGGGAAGGTAGCCTAAGCGTTTGTGCTGTTAAATACAGGCATAGGAGGGGGAGGCTGAAGCGATGGCTAAACCCTCATCTATAAACTGCCTTTGAAATTCTGTATTTTTCCATGACATAAAGAAAAACAAAAGAATGGTAACTTCAGTACTTCAAAACTTGCGTCAGTAACTGTTGAAAACTCAAAGGAATGGCAGGGAATATCTTGGTAATTTTACAAAGCGAAGTGTATTTAATGAGTTGGGTTTATTATAATTAAATATACCAGGTGGCCCAATGGAGCCGGCCCAACCGTAAGTAGATAATCCTTCGTGCGTTAAAACATTTGCAGAACTCCACGGCGCAATAATAATAATAATAATAATAATAATAATAATAATAATAATAATAATAATAATAATAATAATAATAATAATAATAATAATAATAATAATAATAATAATAATGATAATGATAATGATAATAATGATAATGATAATAATGATAATGATAATAATGATGATAATAATGATGATAATAATAATAGTAATATTAATAATGATAATAATAATGATAATAATAATGATAATAATAATGATAATAATAATGATGATAATAATGATGATGATAATAATAATTAATAATAATAGTAATAATAATAATTAATAATGATAATAATAATGATAATAATAATGATAATAATGATGATAATAATGATAATAATGATAATAATGATGATGATAATAATAATATAATAATAATAAATTATTATCATTATCACTATCATTATTATTATATAATATTATTATATATTATTATTATATAATTACAATATTATTATATAATTATAATATAATTATAATATTTTATTATTGTTTTATTATTATTATTTTATTTTATTATTAATATTATTATTATTTTATTATTATTATTATTTTATTATTAATATTATTATTTTTATTATTAGTAATAGTATTATTATTTTATTATTAATATTATTATTTTTATTATTAGTAATAGTATTATTATTGTTATTTTATTATTATTGTTTTATTATTATTTTATTAATATTATTGTATTATTAATATTATTATGACTATTATTATTATCATTATCATTATTATTATTATTATTATTATTATTATTATTATGAATAACTAATAATAGTAATATTAATATAACAGCAATAATAGTTTTCTGGGGGGGGGGGGGGCAACTGTCCTTGCTCTCCTCTGCAGACGCCGGTATTATAACTAACTTGATAAAGAAACAGAAGCCATTTGAGTTGTTTGTAGCTGGATGTTTGGCCCGAGTTTCGTTTCCGTCTGCGGATTACTAAGCACCACATCCGGCTAAACATTGCCGACTTATTTGGCGGCTGGAAGATCCCCCAGAGTGCCTGTCGTTGTAAACAAGACAATTATTACGGCTTTCTCTGATAGTTGTTTTCTTTTCTTTTTGGTCACAAGATGGCGTACGTTGTTTGTTTTGTAAATTAATTGGCCCCACATACACACAAAGCCTGGAGTTAATTAAATGGCAAATGCACAGGAAATGGAGTGTTGCGAAATAACAAATAAATACAGGCGTGCGAGAATCATAGCGCATGCGTGCAATAGCGGCACAAATGCACTCGACCACATACCGTTCGGAGTCCATGTGATAACATCAGTGATAATGGGAGATCCTTGTAACGCAGGCATTCCTTCCTCTTATCAGGAATGTTTACAAAATCCCGTGTTTACTTAATACTAAGTCAATCTCAGGAAAACAAAGGCATTTCAGCAGAAAAACATCGGAATGTTACTTCATTAAACTGCGAACTACTTGAGACGTGAACACTGAGATTTGTACATAAAGGATTGGCATAAGAATGTGTAGGTATTGCGAAAGTTTGTGTTAAAACATCTTGGGTCCGGAATTAAAACGTAGTTTGACTGGAAGATTCAAACCAAAGTTTAACCGCAGGCGACGTGTTGTAAACCTCTGGTTAGTTAAAACAATGTTAGTACAATGGTGTTAGTATGCCTGAATGTTGAGAAACGCTCTTCTTCTTCTTCTTCTTCTTCTTCTTCTTCTTCTTCTTCTGCTTCTTCTTCTTCTTCTTCTTCTTCTTCTTCTTCTTCTTCTTCTTCTTCTTCTTCTTCTTCTTCTTCTTCTTCTTCTGCTTCTGCTTCCACAGCTAAATGCTCTTGTTATACATGCTATCTTATAAAAACGTAAAAAATATTCTGAAAAAATTGTCTTTCACGATGAAAATAGCTTTACAGTAACGAAGCTCATGGCAATTTAGGCACATTGAGCGTTTTGGTTTGCATTTTATTTATACTAAACAGTCTGTTACAACTATGTACACTTACTTTACATTTTTTTTTTTCACTACTAACGGATGATCCAAAAGACTCTGAACCGGCTGCGCTGTGTGTTGTGTGTACGCGTCCTCGGTGCTCGCCGCCGACTGCCGCTCTCATAGAACAGCGCGGATGAAATCACACATTTTTAAAACTAGTTTTAAAGGCTTTACTTGCCAATGTTACTAAAGGAGATGCTGAAAATGGCCACCGTCGTTGTCCAAACATTTTTGGCACCTCTTTAATAAACTATCCATCACTCGCGTTGAGAAATGCTGACAATTTCCTGGCGCATGTTTTAATTCTTCCAGGATATTTGAGTTTGTCTTATACACTTTATGCTTTAAGTTACCCCAGAGATAGAAATTGCAGAACACCTGGAAATATTTCTGCAAATCGCACTTTCACTTGGCGAGCTGACTGAGTTAATATAAATACATAAATATAATACATAAATAAATACATGCTGTGTAGTAGAAAACAAATGGTCAGCCATAATACACTTTGTGACTAAGCACAGGACAAAATAATAAAGCACATTGGTAATAACTGAATCACACATCACGTCAGCTCAATACTACACTTTCAGAGCAGAGAAAGACAAGTCAACAGCAGCTGCGTAATTGTGTTACCGCGTGCGCAGTGGAAAAAACACCGCGCAGCAGTTCGGATGTTTTTGGGTCTTTACGTATAGTACGTAGGAGAAATCCTTCAACACCCTAAACTACCCTTAACATGGAAAATGTTTCGAAAATGTTGGTTTCTCAAAAATGTCTAACGATTTTGATTAAAATGCCATATTTTTAAGATATTTTATGGTAAATGAAATGTATATTTTCAATTTTCTGGTTATGTTTACTCTTGGTGACGTTTGCGTAACTGGTAAACCGTAAGAGATAGACCAAATCTTACTATACAAAACATGCAGATCTCGTTAAAACACATAATTTATGTCCAAATGCCTTTTTTGAGTGAGCCATTTCGGAGATTTTTTTTTAAGTTATTCGTGTGGGTTTTGCAACACTTATACTTTCTCAAATAGAAGCTCGTTATTCACTTTTTTATCTGTTTGACCGTGCAAAGGGAGCGGAATTTAAAACCTTTAAATGGCGACCAGCTTTAAAAGATTCGATTATCTTTCAAAGTCTACTGTATTCCCATATTCCCTGTGCACTTACAAGAAAATTAACTATAAGATAATTTCTGCCGATATGTATCTCAATCAGCATGAAGAAGATATAACACATATACTATCAGCCGAAATATAACATTCTCGTAGGTTTACCGAGAGGAGGCTAGGCGATAGACAATTTTATTAATGCTCATATAAGCTTGTAGGCTTACGTAGCGCAGTTGGTAGAGCACCTGCCTGCTGTGCAAGGGGTCCCGGGTTCGATTCCCGGCAGAGGAGTAGGAATTTTTCTCCAGCCAGGACTATTCCTTATCCTTCCGTGAGGGCTGGAAGTATAATGGCGGCGCCATGACTGAGTGGTTAGACCTGCGTCTGGGCGGCTTTTCTCCGGGTTCTCCAGTTTCCCCCGCTATTCATTCCACCAATTGCTCCATTGTCACCCTTCCAATCATCGATTTCGCCTGCATTTCATATCATCCTCTTCCTCACTTGGCTGACCACCTGCTTCCAGGTCTTCACTCTGTCTGGTCCAGAGGTCCCTCTGCTCCCCGACAGGCGTATGACCCTAGGCTGGCTTATAAGTCCTAGGGGGTGTAAGTCCTACATAAGGGGAGGGTAATCAGGAAAAGAATAAAGTAAGCTTGTAGGGTCGCATGTTTACGTCATGCATGGTCCTAGCTTTCATATTTACGCTAAATTTAGAAAATGTATTGTTATTTTAATAGCCTATGTATTATGATTTTACGCCTTATGCCTTCTCGTTAATTTCTGTGTGCAGTGTGACGTAATGATGTTGGGACTGTTCCGTAAGTTCAACTAAAGATTAGCGTTTACAAAACGAAAATAATATGAATGTAACATAACTTGCATTACAGATCTTGAAATGAGCCTTTTACTTTGTCTGCCACCTATACTAGATAGTGGAAATGTATTCCACACGTTTTAATGTCCAATAAACAAAAAAGTTTCGCACGTGTGTATGTAAATATATGAGAGATAGAGGGGGGTGGGGGGAGATGGGGGACAGATAGACAGCTGTCTATGTTCTCAGAAATTGCAATTATGATTTTAATTAGAATGTCCTATGTTTGAGATGCTGACATTACACATGAATTGTGTCTCTTGAACATTCTGTGTGATCATTTTCATTTTAATTGTATTTTATGTAACTGGCTAAAAACAGATAAAGACTTATTCCTGGAAAAAATCTAAGCTCGTTAAAATGTACAAGCTTGTGTTAATTAATTTTTCCGTAGTCATTTCTCAGATTTGAACTGTTGTTTGAGTTTTCCGCTACTTTGTTCATCACCTTTTAAAACGTCCTTCTGTTTTTCCTTGGTTGATTCGGAGAACTAATATAAAAGCTGGCCTTTATTAAAAATGTGACTGTCGGATTAGCTTCTTGTGCTCTTGTAGAACAGCTATATACTTATGTATATAGGATGTCCCAAGGTTATGCCGACAAACTTTGGGGTCTGATACATAACATTATTTTAAACACTTGGTCCCCCGACCTAAACCCCTGCGATTTCTATATTTGGGGTAACTTAAAACATAAAGACAAACCCACACACCTGGAAGAATTAATAGAAAATATCCGCCAGGAAGTTGCCAGCATTTCTCAACATGAACTACGGCGAGTGATGGATAGTTTCCTAAAGAGGTGCCAAAAAGGTATGAATAATGACGTGGCCAGTTTCAACATCTCCTTTAATAACTTTGGTAAGTAAAGCCTTTAAAAGTAGTTTTAAAAATCTGATGTGTTGCACTCACATGACTTTCTCTACTCTTGTAGTATCCATTCTTACAAACTCTTATTCCTATATCTTCTTCGTGTTAGTTAAAATAATCATTTGTACAAATTATCTTATTGCTTATTTCCTTGTAGGTGCAAGGGGAATATTGGAATACAGTAGGCTTTGTGCGATAGTCAAATCTTTTAAAGCTTTGAGTCTCCGTTCTCTTTGCACACTTAACATATAAAAAAATGAACAACGATGACCCATTTCACGAAAGTTGTTTTCCGAAACTCACACACATAACAAGGAATATCTCCGAAATGATTCACCCTACAAGAAAATTTACTCAGACATAAATTGTGTATTTTAGCAAGATCTACATGTTTTGTATAGTATGATTTGGTCTATCTCTAACGGTTTACCAGTTATGCAAAAGTCGTCCAGAGTAAATACGACTACGGGGGCTATAGCCAGAAAATTCAAGATATACATTTCATTTGTCATCAAAATATCTCAAACATATGACATTTTAATAAAAATCGTTAGAGCCATTTTTAAGAAAATCAAAATTTTCGAAAAATTTTCCATGTAAAGGGTAGTTTAGGGTGGGGCTATTTTCTTCAAAATCTTCGTGTCACATTCTTGAAAGACAATTAAACTTAAATACCAACTTTGGTTTTTAACCGACTTTTCGTTTTTGAGGTATGCTGTCCACAGACTGACAGACTGACACACAGACACACGCACGGACCTTTTTCTAAAATTTTTTTTTTATTCAGGGGGCCTCAAAACATGTATTTCCGGTGAAATCTCGACATCGAATTTTTGGGTGGAATACAATACTTCCCCTACTTACCAGTAGAGAAAGTAAAAATGTTGTATGGTTTCATCCGCGCTGTTCTATGACAGCGGCAGTCCGCGACGAGCGCCGAGGACGCGTACAGACAAAACACAGCGCAGCCGGTTTCGAGTCTTTTGGATCACTGGTCCCAATGAAAATTTGCAGTAGTGCAAACGTCCGCTGTCTAATTACGAGTATATTAAAAGGCGATGCTCTAATATCTATATTAAGACTTACTAATTTCATTGAGTGTGTAACCAAAGACATACATGTTAAACACTTGCGTAGACCTAAGCATAGGGGTCGATGTTTTCTTGTTAGAGTGTAAAATACGGATTGCATAAAACCGGAAAATAAAAGGCAGCTGACTCACCTGGTATATTTGAGACACTGATATTACAAATGAATTGTGTATCTTGAATATTCTGTGTAATCATTCTCGTTTTAATTGTCTTTTATGTAACTGGCTAAAAAACAGTTAAAGGCTTATTCCCTGAAAAATCCAAAGCTCGTTAAAATGTAAAAATTTGTGTTAATTAATTTTTCCGTAGTCATTTCTCAGATCTGAACTGTTGTTTGAGTTTTCTGCTAGTTTATGCATCACAGTTTCAAGCGTCATTCTTCTGTTCTTCCTGAGTCGATGCAGAGAACTAATATAAAGCCTGGCCTTTATGAAAAAGTGGAAGGTTATATGCTGGTCTTAAAACTCCAGTCTTTCCATGACATCGCCAAAAACAATTGAATACCGACAGCGCATTAAAGAAATACGATTTTGCAAGGTGGAAACCAATGCTGAATGATATCTCCTCAAAGAATGCCACAAAAAATTGATTTGAAACCAAAGATCTGAGCTAAAGAGATACACCTTTCTTGTGAAGTAATGTTTACGTCTTTCTCTTAACGCTTATTAAGTTATACAAAATTATAACAAAGTTAGTTTTGCATGAACGGACTTCACAGGGCATTCCCAGAAGATGCAATATATGCGTTTAAGCAGTCAGGTAGATATCTTGAACATGTGGTAGTTTAATAAAAATCGTTAGCCATTTTTGCGAAAATAAAAAAGTCTAAATGTTTCTAACTAAAGGGTAATTTGAGGTGGGGAGTTTTCTTGAAAATCTTTGTATTGCATTTTTGGAAGGTGTGAAACTTAAAACACCAAATTTACTAGATATCGAACATTTCGTTTTTGAGTTACGGTATTCAACACACACATACACACACACACACACACACACACACACACACACACACACACACACACACACACACACACACACGCGCGCGCGCGCGCGCGCGATATCTTTCTACGTTAAACTGAACCATAACTTCCTTGCCGTGTTCCTCTATAGTGCATGGTTGTATAAATAAATATAAAATTGGTCCAATGTTCGATTGTCAATCTATAACAACTCCCTCATCGTTTAATTCTGCAATTAGTATAGCCAGGTAGAGCTTTAAAAGATGAGTTATTTGTGTCTTTTTCATTTGTTGGCAAAATGAGTACTTAACCACAATGATATTAAACATTTGGATTCCAGCGTGTCTGTTGTATCAAACTTGTGGACTTAGATTTGTCAACGTGCAGAGCGGAAGGCCAGGAATGTTGACACTTCTCAGATCTTGTGAACACTACTGAGAAAGCTTGAATGAATACCACCTCGTTACCAGCAGTAGATATAATAACAAACTCACACGCCTAGCAAAACCAGTTTTCTAGGGCGGGCCTAGTTTGGAGTTTCACTCGTAGGTGTGAACGCATGCTTGGGAGCTTTAGCCGTTTTTGTAAACAAAACATTCGCTGCTTCAGTCCTACTCAGGAATTGTTGCATTTCATCAAGGTACATGAACCGTTCAACACATATCTGCAGAAAATAAACAGAAAATCTACGGTCGGGGGAGTCGGCGTGCTGACCCCCGCCACCCCCAACCTGCACTCCTCCGTGGCCTTGGCTGCGGCTGGAGGACGCAGCGGCCGGGCGATGAGGGTAACCTCTGAATAAGGGGAAGACGCCCTAGGGAAATTATTATTATTATTATTATTATTATTATTATTATTATTATTATTATTATTATTATTATTATTATTATTATTATTATTATTATTATTATTATTATTATTATTATTATTATTATTATTATTATTATTGTTATTATTGTTATTATTATTGTTATTATTGTTGTTGTTATTGTTATTATTATTGTCGTTGTTATTATTATTCTTGTCGTTGTTATTATTATTCTTGTCGTTGTTATTATTATTCTTGTTGTTATTATTGTTATTATTATTATTATTATTATTATTATTATTATTATTATTATTATTATTATTATTATTATTATTATTATTATTATTATCTCTTTTACTTTCACGATGCATGGATTTATTGGACTTTTAATTCGACATATTTGGATCTACCTCACCCACTGAGTGCGGTCAAAGAGGTCTAAGGGACAATAGTGTAGAAATATTCTTATGTCAGCTGGACTATGGGCAACACGTAAAAGTGAACTAGTTACCAGTTATTTAAAACATTTCCAGAAATTTGTACATAGCTTAGATATTGTCTCTCTAATCAAAACAAAGTGTCCAGTGGCCATAAATTATTGGAAACAGTATATAATTGATACACCAGTAGTATTGTGCTATGCAATGGACTCTGCAGGAAATAAAACTATTTAAATACTAAAAAATCTACCGTCGCGCAAAATCTGCGGCTTAACATCCTGTATACTGCAGATATGAAAATAAATTATAGTGGGTAGTAGAAGTTATGTAACAAAAAACATTTATTTTTCTCAACCACTTATTCTGTAATTTTGTTCTTTAGACCGTTGTTTTATAATGAGGTTTTAAACTTTCCGATTTATTCTCAAGTATAAGCCCTTTACAGGAACATACTTTAATTATAGGAGGGCATAAGCATATGATTTTAAGTTCAGAAGTGAACACCACTTGTTTAGACATCACTGCTTTATTTAGTGTTGTAATTTATTTCACACAGTCTAAATCTAGTGCGCAGATTGCCTTAGTTACGCAAATTATTCTTTCTCTTCCAATTTTGCGAGTAATTGGAGAGGAGATTGATGAAAGCTGAAACTGCGAAGGGCCACGTTTTTTTGTTCCTGACATAGTTGGTTTTGTTATTTATCGGGCCGGATTACACACCCGACCAGCTGTGTTACTCGGATGAACTTCTGAGAACTTGAATGTGATATAACACTAACCAGCTATTTAGGAGTAATATAGGCTAGTTGAAAATCCACATGAATCCGGACTCATGTGCGTTGTGTTTCGCTCGTTTCAGTTGTCAGTTCAGAAAGTGTCACATGATGTTAAAACAGCCTAAGTTGCTCTCCGTATTGCGTATTTATAGAACAGCTGGCAATAAAAGGAGATCTAATATTAAACTTAATCCCTTGCTCTGAAGACAGAAACAGTTTCGTTCATATACAGGGTGCCACTGCAGAAGGGACATACCCAATTAGTCACACTTTAATTTCAAAATGACACGATCTGTGTGATCAGCTATAGCAGTTGACGTCATTCAGCAAAACCCGGAGCTGAGACGGACAGTGTATTGTATCTGTCTCAGGAGTTCAACTATGACCTTGTGGTTAACACAAGCGAACCTGAAATAGCGCCGTTGTTTTTTCCTCTCACGCTGAGGTTTTACATTCTGCTTCTAAAGCAACTTATCCTTTCTTTCCCAGTATAATAAATATTACTCGAAAGAGCATCATTAACACATTATATTACCGCATAAAACAAAGCAATTATATTTTCAGTAATATCACAAATGAATTATGTTTATTGGAGACTAAAGAACCACACGATGTAGTATTGTAGCAACAATGGCACTGCTTACAGTCCAGCTGCTTTGCAAACAGTAATTTTAAACAGCTAGTGTTCTCTGTTGACCGCCTCCGTAGCACAGTTGGTAGCGAGTTTGCCTCTGGCGCGGCGGACCCGGGTTCGATCCCCGGTACCAGCATGGGGATTTTATCCCCTCTGGGAGGTCTGGCACGGGGTGCACTCAGCCTCGTTAGGTCCCGGGGGGACCAATTGAGGAGCTACTTGATGGAGAAGTAGCGGCCCCAGGTCTAGAAGACCGCATAACTGGCCGGGAGGGCTCGGGGCGCTGACCACGTCCCACCCTCCAGTACTGCACCTCACCAATGACGCCTGTAGTGGGCAGAGGTGGGGGACGCAGTGGCTGGGCGGTAGGCCTTGGCCCCTCTTGGGCTGTCGCGCCGGGGTTCTCTGTTTACATCCTACCAAGCTCCCCACTCCACAGCGCGATTGCACAAATACATTCTCCTAAGTTAATGACAGTAAATGTCCCTTTTCACAGATGCGTCTACATACGAATAAAAATAGTACGTTCTAATGAGAATTTTCGCTGACATTTTAATGGGATAAATAACCCATTGACTTAAATTACACTGAACAAAAGTAAAATTATCTCTAAATTTAAAAATCCTATTGTTACAATCACACTACTTTCTCTACTCTTTTTTTTTAACGTCCCCCAACATTGTGTCATATCGGACGAATGAATGAAATGAAATGGGTGAAATGATGCTCAAATGAGCCCGAGGTCCATGGAGCTTTAAGTTACCTGACATTTGTCTTTTCAGGGTAGGGAAAACCTCGGGAAAAAAACCTTACCCGGATAACTTACCCTAAGCGAGATTCGAAGTGGCGACCTCTTGAACGTGAGGCAGACACGCTAACCATCACGCTACAGAGGCGGGCCTTTCTCTACTCAATTACAATTTACTTCCTTCTGCAAATTATTTGTAAAACGAAAACCCACTTAGTTTTTCCACTTCAATTTGATCATGATCAGTGTATTTTCTCAGTTTCGAGGAGGTTCAAAGTTCAGCGCTTACGATTTCTAGAGGAATATAGTGAAACGTGATCAAAAAGCTCAAACAACGGGATGCATAAAAGGTAACGCCCGATAGGTATGCAACACGCCTAACATGCAGGTAATGTGGGTAGGTTCTTAACTGACCAGGAAATTAGCGTAGTCTACGCTTATTATGATAAGTCTATGGTAGCCCTACGATAGTTTTACAGCTCGAGTTTCAATATAAATCTTGTTGCCACAGGACGTCAGTACGGCACTCAAATGTTTAAAAAAAGATTGCTATTTGTACTATGCTCGACTCTATTTTTACGAATGAATGAAATTGATCAAACGATGCTCAAATGAGCCCGGAGTCCTTAAGAGTTAGTGAGATTTTTAAACTCGGGACCGCTTGAATGTAAGACAGACACGCTGCACCAACACCATAGAGATAGATTCTTCGATATTTTGAATAATATTTACATGATCTAATAAAATTCAAAAGAACGGACGTAAACCTAAAAGACAAACATACAATTTTGTCAATCTTTTACGGTTTTATACTTATACAAAACTGCATTTTCCTTATAAAATTAATTTTTTCGGTGGGAGAGATTTTTTTGAGAATCTTCCATCTCATTTTTGGAAGTTACTCAGTTTACTTATCCAATTTGATATTAATTCGAATTTTATTTTTGAGTTATGCTGCTCACGGGCAACATATGGATTTTTCCTTTTTTTTAAATCATAGTTCTCAAAACGTGTATTTCTGATGAAATGTGAATATCCAGTTTTAGGTGGAATGCAATACTTCTGGGTATTACAGGTTAGTCTAAGAGACAGTAATGTATACTGTTTCTAAAATAACCCACGCGATAGGAACAATCTGATAGAACTGCTTGCTTATAATCAGCCAAGTGGGAAAAGTATGCATCAGGTACCTGCACTAGTTCCTGCGCTCCACCGGCCGAAACGTAAGTTGGCCGCTGTGTATTTTGTGCTTTACGTTACACATACATCTTCTTGTTAGTATATAATAAATTAAAGACCTGATGGTGAAAAAACTGCGATATTTTCTTCAAGTGACTTGTTTTTATTTAAAGTATTCTGTGTTGTGAACAACCCTGTAGGTATTTTCCGCCCACATTTGGAACGCCTTCCCGAATTCAATCCTTGGACCGTGATAACGAATCCTGTATAACGGCGTCAAAGGAAGCTTGCTTTATTAAAACTGCTTTTCCACTCCCACGGTTCCAAGAAGCCGGGTAATCTCCAAACACATCGGCTACCTCCCACAGAAATATCACCACCGTATATTACGATAAATTAAACCCATGCAAATATTAGCTAATGGGTCTGCGTAATCACGTTTCCTGACGGACGAATAAATGAATCTTTATTCAATTTACACACGTAGCAGGGTGGAGCTCGGCCCTGGTAAAGCAATAAGTTGTGAGTTCTGGTTTTGTATCCACCGGAGATGGGGTTCAGGTTAACAGGGATTTGCTTCCTTTCCCCACTGCAGAGCAGACATTGGTGTCACTTTGTCATTTAGTCTGTACACATAAAACAACCTACGAACGCTCAAATTATTCAGTAAGCTAATAATAAAACATTAAGCTATTATTGTTAGTTGAATTGCAACAAAACTGCCAAAAATTGCAACAAACTGCGAAAATTCTGAAAAATATTGATTTTGTGTAGTACCAACTACTAGGTACTTTTGAAAATGTATATAATGGTGCAGACCAATAATTATTACATGAAATGAAATTTTGTAATCGAAACTCACTTTTCTATCCTCAAAGTAATTTATTTTCGTAATGGTTTTCAGTATTCATTGTCATCAGTAACGCCACGAGTGACTCTATCACGAATTACATTTATTAAGACTATTTCAGGAATTAGAGGACAATATAGCATACGAAATGTTATTTAAGCATAGGATTGTAATTACTAACCTCTTAAAACAAAAATGAAGCAGACATACATTGGCGTCTATTAACATGACCTTCAAGATTAAATATCACTGACCCAGTTTCCCGCTTGCGCACGCGCACACTTAACTGCCGCAAACGGTTAGCGGAACATTTGCTCGATACACATCCATTAACACCAAACAGGAGTTGTGATTAGCTATGGTAACATCTGCACGTTATGTCGATACTACTATTGGAGATACTCCTTGTATTGTGTTTACCATGCATTCTTACCCATGCTTCAACTCCTCTTCTCAAAGAATCCAGAACTCCCTCGATCATACCTCGGTGCTCTCGGATTTGTGTACATGCATGGTCATACGCTCTTGTAACGTGTGCACATTGTCGACGGGTTTGGCATACACCAAAAATCCAATGGATCGAGGTTCGGCAAATGGGAAGGCCATCCCACTGGACCTCTTTGACCAATCCATCCGTTGGATGAAGACCATTGTCTGGTGTAAGTACTCAGGTTTGTTTCCGGACATAGTTTTATAGGAACATTTATTCTAGTTTTGACCAATCCCACTCCTGTTGCAATCTCAGACACTTTTTAGATACCTGTAGGTATTAGTTATGTATCTAAAATCGAAAATGAGAAAAATTTTAGTTTCAGCTTTTTATTTGTATGGACAATGGTCACTCAGAAATATCACATATTATGGATTACTTGTACTTCCTTACTTTTGTACCTTACATGGCTTAGGCACCTAGGTATATAAAAACGTGGAGATGTTATAAAGCGATATAAACAAATGCGTTGGCTTTAATAAGCGTGATGTAACAAAAGTCTGTGTTTTGAACGCTGTTGTTTACACTTGTAACAAAAGGCAGTCAAAACATTCTCCAGAACGATTTGTTGTGAACCAACACAAAGCAGCGCCCATTATGAACGACTGTATTGTTCTCCGTCTAGCAGCTAGCTATTCAACTTCAACACGTTTTTATACCGGTATTGACCATGAAATCTGCTGGGACCGAAAACCAGTGGAAGGGGTGGGGCGATTGCAAGATGGCGCGCGTAGTAAACTGCTGGAGTACTATAAAGTCTCAAGACGGTAGTATCGATCCGCCGTGACGTCACTTCGCCATCTTGTCCTCTTTCATTTGCCGCGCCTATCTTTACGGGTTAATGACAATCAATGATTTAATTATTAGCTAGAACGCCTTATCTTCACGTTTATTGAAGTTTTTATAGTTCCTGTCGCTGGCCCGGATAATAAAGTGAACGATAAAAGCGCCGCATGCTGCCATATGCTGCGAACTTTCTAATAGATTTGAAGACTATGACAGAGGGCATTTCATTATTCCAGTCAGCGAAACTTTATTTGTAATAATGCAACGAGGATTCCAGTTTTATCTGTAGAAAGTCTGGAACTCGAATGATATTTCGTTCGACGTTTTACGTTTGAAACCCAACAACCCAAATAAACTGAACTAGTATAATTATTATACTAGTAGTAATAATAATAATAATAATAATAATAATAATAATAATAATAATAATAATAATAATAATAATAATAATAATAATAATAATAATAATAATAATAATAATAATAATAATAATAATAATAATAAATACTATAAAAATCTTAAATGAAGCCGTCATACAATTTCCTCTACCCATTACAAATTGCCATGTACTACTTGCACGCTATCTTGAGCTATCAGATGGCGTTGTTGTTGAGGATAGGACTTTTCATGTCTTTTATGCAGTCGTACTTCAAATTATATTATAAAAGGCTGTGAGTTGTAGATTTCGCAATTGTTTGTTCCAGGTTAGCCAACGGCTAAAATAAAAGGCTAAACACATTATTATTTGAGTTGATTAAACACAAAAGTAAACGATATGAGAACAGCAACCAAGGAAATGCAATACAGTGAAATGCACAAGTGGTAACACTGAAGTATGAACAATGATGCTCAGATGTTACCTCTTGGATCGGACGTTCGTAGCACTAGATTTCAGAGTTCAAGATAAACTGTACGAGTAATAAGTAGCTTACAGTATTCATTAGAAGGTGATTTTTAAATTCACATTGTGTTATTTACAATATAGAAATTATTTTTAACTTGCTTAGGTACGTAGCGTGCAGAATAAACGCTCAAGTGCTTATAGGAAGCGTGGATGTATAAATTAAAAGTAATAGTCATGGATGAATAAGTTTTCCTCCACAGTCATAGGAAGCTGCTCTTGCAAAGAAAAACAGAGAGAAGGAAGGAAAGAAAGAAAGAAAGAAAGAAAGAAAGAAAGAAAGAAAGAAAGAAAGAAAGAAAGAAAGAAAGAAAGAAAGAAAGAGACAGACAAACAAACAAATAAATAAATAAATAAATAAATAAATAAATAAATAAATAAATAAATAAATAAATAAATAAATAAATCTATAAATAAATCTATAAATAAATAAATCTATAAATAAATCTATAAATAAATAAATCTATAAATAAATCTATAAATAAATAAATCTATAAATAAATAAATCTATAAATCTGTTGGGTGGCTTCACGTGGCTTTTTGTGCCTATCTTTATTTTGGTATAGCTTCACAAACTATTCTTATTACCAGATCCCGGATGTTTATGACCTAAGAATGTTACAAATATGCAAGCACTTATGACCGAAGAAAAATAGAAAATATGACGATAATTATAATCTAAAATTTTTGGGGGTGCATTTTCGAAATCTTCATTTAATGCTGTTTAACTTAACATTATATTGAAAATATACTTTAATATCTAGCACACTTCATAATACATAAATAATATTAGTTTTATTGTTGCATTTGGAGTTTATTTAATTGTTTAACCCAGAGCTAACCCTCAGCTCTGCACAGAATGAAATAAATGTCATATTTTGAAAGGCGATCAGAAAGAAGAATTACAATAGCAAATTGTATACAGCTTATACTTCAAGTTCGCGGAATCAAACATTTCTAAGAAAGATAGTTGTAAGAAATATTACAGACAAGAATTAGGAGATGTATAAAATCGGTCCCCAACCCAAAAGAAGCATTTTTGTGCATGTACGTGAACAGCATAACTTAAAAACGAAAATTGGATTTAATACCAAAGTTGGTATTTAAGTTGAGCAACTTCCTAGGATGAAGATTTTTGAAGATTATCCCCCATCCAGAGTACCTATCACATGGAACATTTTTCAAAAATTTTTGATTTTCTCAAAATATGCCTCTAACGATTTTGAATAAAATGCCATATTTCAGGACAAATGAAGGGTATATTCTAAATTTTCACCTCTTCATCCTTGGTGACTTTGGACCGTTAGAGAGACAAAACCTTAATACTCCTGTAGATCTCGTTCAGCCCCACATTTTAGTCAAATATAATTTTTGTGGAATTGATCATTTCCGGTCGTCTCTTAGCGCGCTGGTAGCGCTGCACCCTACCAAGCGGGAGACCCAGGTTCGATTCCCGGTACCGGTGGATTTCCTCTCGCTGGGAGACCTGATCCAGGGTGCACTCAGCCTCATTAGGTCCCTGAGAAGCAGCGGCCCCTGGTTGCGAAGACCCCCATATGCTGGCCAGGATGGACTGTGGGCTCACCATGTCCCACCCTCCAGTACTGCACCCCACTCATGGCGCCTGTGACGGTTAGAGGCGGCAGACACAACGGCCTGCGGAGGCCTCGGCCCGGAAAGCGCTGTTGCCCCACGGATTTAGTTAGTGAAGCATTTCCGATATATTCTTTGTTATAGGTTTGGATTTTAAAATACTTTTTACAAGGATAAGTCGCTATTTGTCTCCCTCTTCCCCTCGTGGTCCTGCAAGAAGCCTAGAACTTCAAGTTCATCGCGTTTTAAAAATCTCATTATTGTTTTACTGTGCTGTTTTTTCTTATATCTACAACGGAAGGTGTAAACAAACTGTATCTCATTAACCCCAAGTATATAGAAACATTAAGCTTTTGTAAGAATAGCTGTAGAAGAGTGAACAGAGAAAGTCATGTGGATCCAACAATCAGAATTTCCAAATGCTATTTTAGTGTCATATGTGGAACAGGGAAGGATGGTTAAACTGAACAGGAAATGCTTGGGTGGAATGTGGCTCTCTCTCCCCCTCCCCCCCCCCCCCTCTCTCTCTCTCTCTCAGGGTGTGGTGTTCCGATGTGGACTCAAGTAGGCGTTTATAGTTGAATATCTTTGATCACACGCACTTGCTGCTATTCCTGTCAGCGTATTTACCGCGGTTTGATCCCAACCATACAAACATTAATACATCCGGCTCCGTGTTTTGTTTTGCGAGCTGTTTGCAAAGACATTTAGACACTTTGCCATTCACCCTTTGTGAATATGCGAACCACCTTCAACAAGCAAGTTACATCAAGTTACTGTTGATGTTCAAATCGCTACTGATCTTCCCCGTGTCTCTTTGAAATCGCCATTTACCTTTCTGGTTTCTTTTACCCATCACGTGAGCTCCGCTTTTCTCCTGTTCGTGGATAACACTTTCTCACCCTAAATTCGATATTCTCATTGGCTTTCTATGAGAACTGATGCGACATCAAGATAAGACTTTCTCAAGAAAACAGTTGTTTTCGCTTATAATCCGGGATCCTGGCGTATTTACCAAGTTAGTCCATCTTAGTCTCATACTGAGGACTAAATGGTTCCAGCGTTAGCTTAAAGTTACAGGACATTTGTCTTTAGGTAAAACCTTGACCTTTGGTACCACAATACCTACAGTAGACCTCTGACAAGAACAAGGGGTGTTCTACTCTCTATAGGGGAACATTAGCACATAGCAGCTCACGATGATGTCATACATAGATCTACTATCTACATTACTGAGCTACTCTAATGGTTAACATGCGCTTTGCCTTTGATCATCTCTCAGGTAACACACACCTCATGCATTGTTTGTTCTCAGAAGTCGCTGATGTTTCACATTGCACTAATGAGCGTGTCACTTCCGCTAATGAAATCAAAGGAATCACAAATAGTAGACTCCACCACGTGGAGTGAAACGCAGCGTTGCAACATCTCACCTATTTTCTCTCTCATTCTGTTAGTTTTCTGTCAAGAAGTAAATGTCCACGCGTGGAGTGCGAACACATACATATGTATGAATATATGAATTGGTGATTTTGTATATACATTATTTTTGGTACTTAGAAGTTTAGTTGTCTTTTTTTGGTTTGATGAGTTATATTTTTTAATGAAAAGAGTAATGAATTGAATAGAATTAAAAATTTGTGATATATATATATATATATTCATTTAAGTATTAATGTTATGATTGCTTTACATAGGTATTAGAGGAAATGGTTGTATAGATATTAGATGTGATAAATTATAATTTTCAGCATATTTAGATTGTGTAGGTATATTGGATAAAATTTTGCTTTAATTTGTTGTGTATTGTGGTTTTTTGTGTGTAGTTTTTAGGCTTCTACAACTTGTACAGTTATGTTGTAAATATTTTTGAAAAGTTAAATAAATGAATAAGGATCTGGAATGTAAACCCTGGTTTAAGTAATAGGTGCCAGAGTTTATTATTGCGGTTTTTATTCATTTATTTTATTTAATGCGAACGCTTACTTGGAGAAAACGTGACTTTTTCGCGACACTCTTGCCTGGCTTTCATCCGCCGAATGTTAACCATTACACTAGCACAATCAGGGTTCGAATTAACGGGGGGATGGGGGGATTTCCCCCTCTCATTAAATAATTTCCTTGGTTCGTCAAAAAAGAATTCCTTCCCTGCCAGTACTCTTTCAAAATACAAGAAGAAAAGGAATGCTTTCGTTGCAGACTTACGTACTACTACTGCGGTTTGTGAGTAAGCAAAAGTATCATATCGCAAACTTGCAGTATTCAATTCAGTTTTGTGCAAGTCACTGTTCTATTGGAAAAGGTAGAGTGAGACTGAAAAATTGAATGCCATGACCGGGATTTGAACCAGGACCATCCGGTTGCTCTAGCCACTAAGCTATCATGGCCAACGTACCGATATGACATTCAGTACTTACAGCGACTGTAAGTCGCCATTAAGGTATTTTATCTCAGAGTAAATTGAGATCTCCTTGCATGGTTTGCCAGGAATAATGTGAGTTGGAGAATTGTCATTCCTACACACGGCTATTGTGCGGAAAAACATTAATCGCTGTTCTATTGTTCGTCAGCATGGTTACATTTGTGAGAAGTTACAGAAGTAATGACAGTAATGTCCTCCAGTTCGAATCTCAGGCTTCAACTTCAAGCAATATTAATATTACAGTTTCTCAGATAAAAACTGAAAATAGTGAAATTGCATTACACTAATCGGGGGATATGTGGACAAAACAAATTGCCCCTGACTTTCATCAGACGGTTTTGCCTGTACTGCCCAGAAATACAAAATTTCGCTGCTCTTAAGGGCAGTAAAATGCGTATTGGTATTACCAGTTGATGCAGTATTATTAGTTATGGTAGGTGTTGTGTTGGAGTGTTTTGTTTCCCATTGTTTGATTGTTTGCATCATATCGTTTGCAGTTGGCCTAGTGCGATTATCTTTTGTCTTCATTGTAAATGTTATAGATATTTACGAATAAAATTGTGATAATAAATACACTAATATTATTTCAATTATGGCCTCCAGAGCAAAGAAGACTATCTCATTAGAAAGACTAAAAGTTAATACATCGACGTAACATATAATTTTCACGGGGGTCGCGTCTCAAGGAAAATTATTAGCTGTAAATTGTGAACATACTTCATACCCGTACCACGACCGAGATAGGAAAGAAAGAGTCATCGCAGTTCATCGAAAGAGTTAGCCGGATCTTTTATACGAGAAAAGAATTCATCATACCGACCCTTCAAAGTGACGACGAGCAGAAGATTCCCTTCATACTGGTGACGGGAGATACCAGCCGGAAGAGACTCCTTCATACTGGCGCCCAGACGCGCGACGGCTCGAATACAGGCGTATAGAGTAAAAATATGTACCTGGACAAAGAGTAAAAAGAAGACATTTTGACGGAGTATCCTTTTTCTTGTGCTCCAGAATTCAAGTAAGACTAGTACTAATTTATGATACTACGCAATAAGAAAATTGTACAGAAGATGGAAAAAGTTGAGAAAGATAATGATAGTGTAGAGAGGGAAGTGAGTGATAAGTTATCAGTAGAAGGTAGAAAGAATGTAGTATGTAAGGAATCTGAAATAGGATTGAAAGAAATATTGGAAGCGATGAACAAAAATACAGCAGATATAAAAGCAGATTTAAAAGCAGATTTTGTTAGAAATGTAACAGAACTAAAAGCAGATGTAGCAAAACTAAGAGAGGATAGTGTTAGAAATGTAACAGAACTAAAAGCAGATGTAGCAAAACTAAGAGAGGATAGTGTTAGAAATGTAGCAGATTTGAAGGAGGATAATGCCAGAAATATAAATAAATTGTCACAAGAAATTGAATTATGTAAGAAGGAATGTACAGAAAGAATTGAATCAAGTAACAATGATATAGCTAAATTAGGTGAGTTAGTAAGCGTGATAAAATTAGGACAGGAATCAAACACAGTAGAAATAGCTAGGCTAGGAGAATTGATAAATGAAGTTAAGTTAGGACAGGAGAAGACAGTGGTAGAAATGAAAGCTGAATTAAGTAAAGAATTTAATGAAAAACTAGCAGAACAGAATGCAAAAATTGCAAAGGTAGGAGATGAATTGAGAACAGAGATAGTCGTGGTAGAACAGAGTTGTAAAATGTATCAAGATGGAATTAGGTCAAAACAAAATGACATTGATGTAAAAATTGATAGTTTAGAAAATGTTGTAAAGGGTATAAGCGCTGAGATGCAGTCACAGCGAGAAGAATTGAATAAAGTAAAGGAGGAAGCCAATGTAAGTGTAAATAGAATAAATGAAACGGTTACAAAGGAAAAAGAATTTACAGGAAGGCTTTCCCAAGTTGTGATTGCTCTACAGGCTGATAGAGTTAATGACAATCATGATCAATTTGTGAGTGAATGCAAAAATATGACCAATACTGATGCACTTGACAATAATAGTAATATGGCGGACTTTCAGGAGAATGATTTAGCTATGCCAATGCACTCCCCTAGTCAAAACCATAATTGTCACGCTAGTCACTTGTTCCATGACCTAACCCCTCCGTCATTTGACGAAGAAGCCGGTGACAATCCAAAAATTTTCATAAAAGAACTGGAGGATTATTTTAGGATCAAACGAATTCCGAACGAGATACGAATGATGGTGGTTAAACGCTGTCTTAAGAAAAACGCATTGGAATGGTTAAGACTAACTTTGGCGTCTCACGAAACATATAGTATGTTTCGAAACCTTTTTATAAATAGATTTTGGGGACCGGGACGTCAAAACCAGATTAAAGTCGAACTGGCTACCGGACATTATGACAGTAAACGTGGTATTTCAATGATGGAGTATTTTTTGAAACTGGCGAACAAATCGAAACTACTCCAACCTCAGTTGAGTGAACAGGAGGTTATTGAAGCACTTATTCGCCATTATCCACCGCACATAAGAAAAATCATAAAACAAATTTTAGTGGGGAGGGGCATAGAACCCCTGAAAGTTGCAAAAAAAAAAAAAAAAAATCGAAACATTGTCAAGAGAAAATATTTTTGTATTCAACGATGACATGTTTTTCAACACAGTTGTTATATTGTTGTACAATTACATTGTTGTGGGGAGATCATCACAGTACATGCAACATTGTATGGCTGAATACAATTTTCCCAAAATAGAATTAGTTGCATATACTGTGATGAGGGGCATTTGATGCAGTATTATTAGTTATGGTAGGTGTTGTGTTGGAGTGTTTTGTTTCCCATTGTTTGATTGTTTGCATCATATCGTTTGCAGTTGGCCTAGTGCGATTATCTTTTGTCTTCATTGTAAATGTTATAGATATTTACGAATAAAATTGTGATAATAAATACACTAATATTATTTCAATTATGGCCTCCAGAGCAAAGAAGACTATCTCATTAGAAAGACTAAAAGTTAATACATCGACGTAACATATAATTTTCACGGGGGTCGCGTCTCAAGGAAAATTATTAGCTGTAAATTGTGAACATACTTCATACCCGTACCACGACCGAGATAGGAAAGAAAGAGTCATCGCAGTTCATCGAAAGAGTTAGCCGGATCTTTTATACGAGAAAAGAATTCATCATACCGACCCTTCAAAGTGACGACGAGCAGAAGATTCCCTTCATACTGGTGACGGGAGATACCAGCCGGAAGAGACTCCTTCACAGTTTTTACTACCATTATTGTCATAAATATACCAAAAACCTAAGTCCTCCCCGCCCCCTTGTCAGAAAGTCTGATTCGGACCCTGAGAATTAAAATTAAATTATTTTGTTGTTTAACGACACTGTCAGTTGCCAGGATCACATCAGCGTCGCCGGTGTGCCGGAAATTTTGTCCCGCAGGAGTTCTTTTACATGCCAGTAAATCTACTGACATGGAGCTGTCGTTTTTAAGCACACTTAAAAACCATCGGCCTGGGTCGGGTTTGAACCCGCGACCTTGGGATCTGTAGGCCAGGGTCTAACCAACTGAGCCACCCAGACCGACAATAATAAACATCCGCTAAACTCGATTAAATTGCCGTCTAGAAGTTACATTCGAAGCATAACATTTGTGAAAACGCCCCTAAGTAGACAAAATTACTTCCGAACCTTCTCTGGAAGACTTTTAGAAGATAGGTACAAATGCGGAAAACGCAGTTTGCTCGTTATCTATATTATAAATTCGTGTTATCAGCATAAACCGGATTGCCCAGTTTAACCACAATACGGTTTTGAAACCTCATGCGCACTTGGCATGTAGATAACGCGTTTTGTGACATATCACACAACAGTTATCGCGATCAGTAATTACATATTGCGTAACTGCCTGACATTTTGTATCACTGTGCATAGATGAAAAGTTAACCTGGCGTCCTTCGACACGGACCGCGGTTTTAATATGCAACCAACATTTCCTCTTACTTGCATCCAATACTTTGGGACATGATTTATTAATTTACTCTTCAGATAATAAATTACATCAACAGGTGTGAAATTATACACACAAAAGGCTACAAGTTCTTTACAAGCATGTTTATCCGATATTAAGGAAAAAAATAATCCCATACACACTCGCGCGACTACTGCTACCATTACAAATCCACTTTCACGTGCCTTACTTAACACATGTCAAGTTATTCTTGCTATAGTTTAGCCCAGAAATAATTTTGAATACAGTTGAGCCTTCTTTATACGTAATCCAGTTCTACGTAATTCGCATTTACACGTAAATATTTGTAGGTCCCGGCAAAATGTAATTTAGAAACGTGTTAATAAAACATTATTTATACTGTATCAAATTTCAGTGAAATACAACTGAGTTTTACGTTATTATAATCAGCATAGGCATATGTTATCTTAAAAGAAACTCGAGACGTATTTTCCTTATCTCTGTTGATAAAGACCCAACCTGAGCGGGCGGCTTTCGGCGCGACAATGTCGCAGCAACAAACGAGAAGTAAACAAACATTTTCGGTATTTGGTGTTTACTGTTGAACAGCGGTTTTGTCTTTCAGTTCTCAGTTGCTTTATATCAGCCATGGAGAACAGAAAAAGGAACTGCTACACCTACATCAGAAAGTAAAATTCATTCGAGAGGTGGAACTTAATCCACACAAAACCAAAACCAAAATTGCTCAGACTTAGGAATTGCTTATACAATCATCAGTAACAAAACGAGGTGTATGCATTTAATGCAAGAAAAGTGGAACAAGCAAAATTAACTGATTTCTTTAAAGGAGGTCCAAGTTCAAAATAAAGTTTTCTTCATACATATCTTTGTTGTTTGTAAAATTTTACACATGTAGGCACACTGTATTGCTTTTTTTTAAAAAAAAAAAGATATAATGTATTATCAAAATCTCAATTGTAAGTAATTCTGAGTTATGAGTAATCTCCCCTCTTCCCCTTGATATACGCATAAATCAGGCTCAACTGTATTTTAATGAGTTAAACTAACAGAGGGGGCACGTTCGCATTCCAGAGGTCGCGAGTTCGATCCCGTTGATCCAGCCACTCTGCCCTTGGGTTTTTTAATGGTTTCACCTGCTTACTAAGCGAACACTGGAGGGAATTTTCTCGCGAATTTTTCTGCCCCTCTTTTCCTTAAGGTCTAGGATCAGGCGACTGGGCGCGTGTGATGAGTTCTCCTGTGAAACTATCTGTTCTGGGGTTCGGTGTGCGACGGACCCTCAGAGAAATCTCTCTTCGTGGTCCTGTCGGCGTATTTGGAGAAGTTAGGAGCCCGTCTTATGTTTAAACCTGTGATCGCCCACTTTCACTTCATCTCTTCCTCCTGGAGGTTTCCAGAAGCACAATGGACCACTGCACTTTAAGCGCCGAAATCCTCCTCCACTTCCTGAAAACACATGCAACCTGTGGAAACAGCATTCAAATGTTCATCGGAAGAACGGAGGAAAATATTTAGCATTCCTTATTAATAGGAAATGTTGTTTAGAATTACCGACACGGGTAGTTGAGGTCGTTAAGGCACACACTCGTGAACGGGAAGTCTGCTGTTCCAATGCCACCAAGACCACCCTCTGGCGGAAGCACAATTACTTCCACTTCTCAAAGGAAAAGAGTTAAAAGGGTAAGAACCAAGTGATTCTAATTCTCTAATAATTTGGAACACGAAAGTACTGAACTTCTTCAATGTTTGTATCCGATATTACCTATTGTAGGTAGCGGAAGTCCTGTATTCCATCCAAAAGTTCGATATTGAAATTTGACCGGAAATACATATTCTGAGCTCCTCTGAATAATGCAAGGTGATTACCAGGGCCCGGAACTTCATGCCCTAAAAAGCAAATATGTATGCTAATATGTTCTAAAACCTGAAACTTATGTAAATGAACATGCATTTAAAACACACTTTAAATAAGTGTTCTGAAAACCATGAAAAATGCCAATAAATATGCTCTTAAAGTAGTTACGTTTATGTTAATATTTCTTCACTATAAACAAAGAGAGATAAAATTGAGCTTAATATTTATTGGTGAGAAACAGAACCTCTGATTCATTGTCCTTAAGAAGCGACGAATTGCAGTTGAGAATAGTCACACGATGGAGGTTTTCAAAGTTGAAAAAACGCATATTATCCCAGAATATGAGTTTATTTATATCTTGAGAAACTGCTCTTCACATCACAGAATAATTACTAGCGATGCTAACTGGCTCGTGCTAAAAGATAATTCATGTAAGTTAATTGTAGTGTTTCCATTTACAATATCTCCAATTTTACAAGTCTACTCATATACCAATATTTTGATATTACACTCTTCACTTTCTTCTTTAGTATGTCCCCTATACTTCCGGAAACAGAATGTAAGTTGTATGTTGTTTTTTAAAATACTTTGAATGCTTCATTTAAGACTGGAGCTACTATTTCTGAGGTAACTTCTAAAGAGGTAGCCCGGGATTTCCCCATGTTTACAAGCGGCTCAGTTCGGAGTTGCAACATTTCTAACCTTCCATGGGAAAAGGACGGCTTTATACCACAAAAACATTAAAATATGACGTGTGTATCAGAAAGTTCAAAATATGCATTTGTATACAACATCAAATTGGTTTTAATAATATAATAAACTGATAATTCTTACCCATAACTTACCAGAATTATAATTATAACACAGGAAAAATATCTAAATGCATGAACTTCCGGCCTCTAGTGATTATCCTAACTCAAACGAAATTTTGCAATACTTTTATAGTATATTCACTATTCATTTGTTTCTCGTGATGTCAGTTATACAAACAGGGCTGGGTTTGAAAGCCAGCATATAGTGACCCATTTGTTTGTTTCTTTCTTCTTCTTCTTCTTCTTCTTCTTCTTCTTTTAATTTGACTGTATCCCCAAGTCCCCTGTATCCCCTCTTCGCCCTACAACAAAATGTATATTGATATTATTTCTGGAAACATTATCTCGATTAACTTATAAGAATAATTTGCAGAAGAGTTATAAAATTATGGACAATGGATGCAGAAAATGGTGTAAATGTAACGCTTTCTTTCTTTATTTCTTTCTTTATTTCTAGTTCCTTATACGAGTGGTTTGAAGTTGACCCCTTATTGAGCTTTCTGTAAAATTGGCCAAGAGTACATTGAACTTTGAGAGCCAACCAATCAAATTCTCGTATGAGATGGGAAGATAAATAAATATTGTGGAAGTTGTGATTGGTTTGCTTGATAGTCATCCTTGAAGTTATTGGCAGAGCTCTTCAGTCAGCTGCGTAACCGTGCGTCATTGTTGACTATGGACGTTTATTTGTTTCCTGTTTGTGAGTTTTGGACGATTTCCGCTGTAGAAGGAAAAGGAATAGTGTGGTAGTACTCTCCTCGAGCCGCTAGATATCGCCAGTGACGAACAACCTGGTAAGCTGATTTTCGAACAGACGTATTCGTAAACAGAGTTCACTTTAAAACTCTCAGTCAAGTAAACCTAAAAATACTTTTAATTTAATTTAACAAAAAGCGCGTTAGTCTAAATATTCCAAGTTTGTTTCAACTCTCCACTCCCAAATATTCGTACGTTGAAGTTTCAAATGACAACCCGTTGTTATTATGCTTAAAAGAAAGAAAAAATCTAAGGAGTTAGTGAGCCTTTGGAAATTTCTTGTATTATTGTTTAGCCAACAACGGAGGTTATTTTGAACATTTAATGTCATAAATTTAATATCCTTAAACATTTTCTTTGTTAACAACGCTGTTAATAATTTCCAGGATAATCAGCGTCGTCGGTGAGCTGGAATTTCGTCCCGTAGGAGTTCTTTTACGTCTAGTCATGTTACAGCTGCTTTTAAGTACACTTAAGAACTATTGGTGTGGGCAAGATTTAGGATCAGTAGGCCAGCGCCTAAAACACAAATTTAATCATCTACATATAGATAATGACTCAAAATATCGTTTTCACCCGGTCTACTTGTTCATTCTTTACTTTTGAATTCAAAAGCTTCCAGGTTGTCAAGACGACGAAAAAATCAGAACAAATAATTCAGGTTGCACTATAATAAGAAGTGTTATATGAAATCCCAAAGTGTATGCATTTAACCTTGGTTTTACCTCAATACTTAAACTCACGTTCTTTTTTTCGTTTAAGTTAAATTAAAATTACTTATTTGTATTGGAAAGTTTTAAACTGAAGAGCCATATGAAACGTGGGTATGAGAGTTTAAAATATGCTGGAGTATACAGAGCACAAGTAAGCAATTTGATGTGTCTATATTAGAAAGTCTAAGTATGATATGCACAGGCTTGCAGCTTGCTAAAGCCAGTCAAATGTTTTCTGTGGAGCTCGGCAGTGAAGGTGCAACTTCTTTTATTTAGGGACGAGCAAATGGCAGTCTTTCTTGTCACGTTAATCCCAGTTTTATAGCTTTAAACAAAATATAGGCGAGGGTTAAAATTAATCTCTGCGTCAAGAGATAACTCCATAAATCCATCATGTTTAAGGGCTCTCTGAGAGTGAGTTACGAGGTAAACACATGCAAGTAATAGTCCAAATATTTGGGCGCTTGAGCCCTGCATTTTACAGAAAACACTCAGCCGATGTCCTACAACGTCTCTCTTCAGTTAAGAAGGCTGCTGGTAGTGAATATGCAGGAATACGCTCTTTAGTTTTATGTATAACTTGTTCGCTACATAACATTTACTTTCTCTGCTTCTTAGTAAGCAGGCGTGGGCGACTCGCGGGGTGCCTTGAGCGACCTTCAGTTTTTTTTACCTGTTAAACATACATTATGCATGGCCCTGAGCAAGCTACGCTCAGTGAGCACCAGTTGCTCAGCCCTGGTATGGTAAGTGCAGAAACAATGGCATTTCATAAAAATTCAGCATTGAGAGTTCATCGAAAATACACGTTTTGAGATCTACTGAGGGTAAAACAATTTTAGAAAAAAGGTGTGTGTGTGTGTGTGTGTGTGTGTGTGTGAACATCATAAATTATGTAAAAACGATACTAAAACAATATTTAAGAACCAATGCCATTGTAAATGCTTTATAGTTAACGATGCCATAATGTAGCGCTTGCCTCTGTAGTGGACCTCATACCCACCTCTTCATAACGATACGCTATCCACCAATCAAAGGTGCATCAGTTCATAACGACACTGCTAATCCATCAATCAAAAGTGTACCTGTTTATAACGACACTGCTAATCCATCAATCAAAAGTGTACCTGTTCATAACGACACTGCTAATCCATCAATCAAAAGTGTACCTGTTCATAACGACACTGCTAATCCACCAATCAAAGGTGCACCATTAATAACGGCTCTGCCAATTACCACTCAAAAGATCCGCATGTAGAAACCAATACTTCGCTGTCTGCTCACATTGCCATGCAGCTGAAAGCGAAAGTATCGATTCCCGTATATAAAATAAGGCTACTATTTTTATTTAATTATTAGTGTTAATATTGTACACAAAACCTAATAAATTCAATTTGTATCCTCATTTTTGAAAGCTTATTCTTTTATATACTCCACGTATCATTTGTCAAAGCCAATATAAAAATAAACATTGAAGGCACAACTATCGATTCTGGTATATACAATCGAATAACAAATACATTTTAAAACGTCGGACATCAGTGACAATATCATGCAGCGTAGTATATTAAAAACATTTTATAAATGTTTTGAACTTGATTCATGGCCGAACATAAATAGTCGTATGAAACTTGGAAATAAGGTAAGATGCTCGTGTAAATATTACGAAACCTTTTACTGCACGTTTCATAAAATATATTCGCATCTTCATTGCTGCCATCATGCTCTCGTCGCATAATATATTGTTACGCAATTTATAAAACACATTCATAACCATATGCCGTGTTTCAATTTTGTAAGTTTATTGTACTTATTATTGTGTTGGTTATAACTCTAACATATCCTTCTGGCCTAATAGAGTTTTAAGTTTTGCAATTGCAATAAATAAGTTAGGCATCTTCCAAGTTCCAGAAGATTTTTGAGAATGTCTCCTTCCAAAACTATTTTTTACAATTAACGTAAAGTGTAGAGAAAAAGACAATTTTATCACAATATGTATGATATATATGAATTGATAATGGTTTGTCAGTTACGTTTATTAACAATTTAGATGGCAGTAAGACGTCATAAAGTACCCTATCTTTGTTGGGGAATTTTTCTGTGTGATTTCCCAGAAACTCAGTGCTTTCTAACACGATGTTTTGGTGGGAAAGCCCTGTTTACTTTTAGCGCGAGTTGCCGCATACGAACCCGTTATTTATCTACCTGAGCACCTGACTTATCAAGGAACAAAAACTTTCACGTTGTTTTGCCAGGACAGGAATTGATTTGCATAAACTTCCGTATGATAATTAACCCGCATGTGTGAAAATATTGCAGTAACCGCTAAGCC
Organism: Tenodera sinensis; assembly: GCA_030765045.1. Taxonomy (NCBI): domain Eukaryota; kingdom Metazoa; phylum Arthropoda; class Insecta; order Mantodea; family Mantidae; genus Tenodera; species Tenodera sinensis. The sequence continues at coordinate 28,990,271 of CM060967.1, forward strand.
AATAAGTCCATGTTACTGTCTGATAAAATAGTTTATCGTGCAGATTGGAAACACTCATCACTATCCACAACAAGGGAGAGATTCGTCGTTAAGGGTATCAGGTAATTTTTAGCGCAGAGAAAGTTTTAAATACCTGCTCCAAGATAATATCTATATTCGTCTTTAGGTTATTTCACAAATAAACTGATTTTCTGTTTGTCTATAATTTACTAAATTAAATGGTTAACTTAGCTTCTTGATTTAGGCGGTGTCGTCTGAAGCTTCCATTTGGGAGGTCCCGGATTCGATTCCTGTTGGACCAGCAATCCTGACCTAGGTTTTTCGTGTTTTTCCCAGTTCGGTAGGCGAATGCTGGGGTGAATTCTCATGAAATGTCCATTATTTCATTACTTTTATATTTTAGGGTTGCAGCACCTAAAAGTGTGGTGCATGCAGTGGAGCGAATTGTTTCTTCCCTAACACTGCACCATCTGCCTCAATCTGTCTGTTCGGATAGGAGGGGTTATTGAAGAGACGTGTGGCGACGCCCAATCAGGAAGCGTTAGGGACCCCGCTGTGCTGCACCTGCCGCCACCAGGTCTTCATACTCTCCCGCCTCATTTCTTCCTTCCAGAGGATTAGCAGGAACAATAGGCCTAGCTTTGGCTGCTTTACGAAATCCTCTTCTAAAACCCCAACCCTAAATATTTGTTACATTAGGAACTTATGCCTGGCAAACAGTGTTTACTAGGGATGAAGATATCCCTCTACTTCCCCTCCCTTTGTGACGATCAACGCGGAAAACTGGGGAAAAACAAAGCGAAAAGCGGTTCTACCTAACGCGTGCTACTGCAGTATAGGAAGGGGGCGGGGGACTGTTTTCTTCAAGGCTTCTAGTAATGCTCATCAGGCCTGATCTATAGAGTCAAAATATCAGGTTATTCTAAAGTAAGTTTCCATTTTGAAACAGCTGTATCTTCTTTACATTTTAGCACTTTGGTTTCATATTGGTATCACTACTGCTTAAGAGGTTTTTTTTTTTCTTTTTTCTTTTTTTCTGTGGTAACCGTGTCATGTTTGTGTAAGCATTAGAATACAGGCGGCAGTTGTAGGAACAATGGATTTACCTATACGAGTTCGAATTGGCCTCCTTTAGTGCTGTTACGACAATATACACATGCACCGAGAAGATATCGAACATTATAGGTCTACAAGTTAGAAAAGAACCTCGGAAGGTGTTGGTAGTCACGTGACTGAACTGGGAGGGGTAAGCAGCAGGCAGCAGCAGTCCGCTAGGCCGAGTTACACTAGTCCGCTTCCATTTCCGATTCTGAATCTAATTCAGAAGCTGTGTCGTTAACAGATTCTTCTGAGCCTGAGTGGTCTCCGCCATTAATGATGAAACTGTCGATGACATCATCCATTAGTCCATCTGATTCCCAGTATTTTGCTTCCACTTTTCGTACTTGATCAGAACACTTTCTCCGCTTATTCTGGAATATTCACGGAAAAGCTCCTCACAGAGCGTTTGCCCTGCACTTAAAGTTGCATTGGACAAATCTTGTGCAGCTTCTCGCTTTATTTCTCCCCATACCAACTCTATTGGATTTAGATCGGCGTGATATGGTGGAAGACGCAATACCTCATGGCCATGCATTGAGGGTGTGACCGATTACGTACGTCTTTTCTTTGGACACTGACATCACTAACTGCAAAAACTCTGGTTTATGCATATTGCTGCTGAACGACACATTGTTGTCCTTTAACCACTGCATTACATCCTTTTTCAGCGTCGTCATTGTTGGCCTTTTATTTTTCTGAACACTGTGATAGTTAGAATTGTCCATCACGACAACAGAGTTACTGGGCAAATTAGGAATAACTTACGTTTCTAACCATTTGTAAAATGTACAGCATTCATATAGTCGTGATAATCGCCCATTTTTTGTTTAGATTTGAACATTAGCAAAGCATTGTGCACAAACCCGTTTTCTCCTCCCGCATGGGCAATTATCAGTCTGGGTCCTTTACCCATAGGATTTGTAACCCCTAACTCATTTGGAGACTGCCAACAAGAACTGACGGTATGACAAGCATTTATATATGTTTCGTCTAAATACACAATATTCCTCTTCTTTCACGGTACCTACGAATACTTCGCAGGTAATTAGCACGCCAGGACACAATTTCAGGCTTTTCGATTAGGAGCTGCCGTTTAGAAGCACATTCTTTCCATTTAAAGTCTAATCGCAAAACCAGTTTCCTCAGGTATTCCCTGCCGCATACCAAACTCCCATCACTCTGCAAATCATGCTTGAGCTTCTGTATCGTTGACACTGCTTTCTTACTGTATAATATTCGTGTATTTTCCTTCGAACTATACCCTCAGTAAATGTATCGACTTCCACTTTCTTTTTCCTTTCTCTAGCCTTCCCTTTCGGCGTTGAGAATTTGACCTGACCAGTAGTAGACAAACACGTAGTCCCTTCCTTTATGATGCGTTTCACTAAACTAATGGAAACTCCTGTAGCTTCACTTGTCGATGCAGCAACGTAACTCAATTTCAATTCACTCTTTTTATCTTTCAAGTAATTAGCAACATTGTAAACACTATTGCGAGCATCACTTTTCAACGACCGACCAGATACGCTTGTTTTACTAGTCATGTTAAGCACTTTCGCTACTAGCCACAAAAATACTTACAAAAACTTGTTATAAAGTTTTACACGGAACGCACTATAACTGCAAGTGTAACATGTGCTTATAGGGAGCCGATCTGCACCGTGCGCTGCCGAAACAGAACTGACCCCCACCACTAGCACCATGCGCAGCAAACAAACATGGTTTCTGCGCAGGTTCTTTTCTAGCGTGTATACCTATAAATGCTCTGTAAAGTCGAAAGAAGGTGAACAAATTTGAGGAAACTGGTTCTTTTATCTACGGAAATCGTTTATACCATAGAAGAAAGACTATTACTTATTGAACAACACGGTATTTAATTTTATCTTGTTTTAATAAAATCCCATTAATTTACCAACAAATTGGTGTTCGTACTTGTTAAAATCTAAGCATTTCACAAATTTATTACCATTTTAATTTGGGAACATACCTTAGAATAACCTTATACATCACTAATGCATATATACAGTGATTTATTGCAAAGTTTCACGCTACGCTTCAAATAGGTAGAGTACAACCAGAGGGGATTCCACACTGAGCTTATATGTTCGACCCAGAAGGAACAGGGGGGTGGTGTGCCCGAACCCGGACAGAGGGTGGCAGCCAACCCTTCTTCATTAAGACGCCAGGTTTGCTCATACAAGTGCCAGCCTCTGGGGTGATCACAGCGCCGACTCTATGCCGAGAATAGCAGTTACACAGCGCAAACTCCACCACGTATCAGCGCCATAGTCGCCTTCGCCCACACTTCTGATCCAGGGAAGACCGGACTAAATGATGCTGAAATGAAGTGAAGTGACGATAAATCACGGAAAGGAAAGTCACCAACCCAGCATTCGCCTAGTGACCAAGGAAAATATTATTATTATTATTATTATTATTATTATTATTATTATTATTATTATTATTATTATTATTATTATTATTATTATTATTATTATTATTATTATTATTATTATTATTATTATTATTATTATTATTATTATTATTATTATTATTATTATTATTATTATTATTATTATTATTATTATTATTATTATTATTATTATTATTATTATTATTATTATTATTATTATTATTATTATTATTATTATTATTATTATTATTATTATTATTATTATTATTATTATTATTATTATTATTATTATTATTATTATTATTATTATTATTATTATTATTATTATTATTATTAAATTATTGTTGTTGTTGACAGTACACTTCAAATTACAGATTGTGTACCTGAACATCGCAATTTATTATCTTTCCATGCAATGCACTACAAATTATAATGTATAACGTGCTCATTCTACGTTTTAGTTATCTTTAATTAATGTAGCAAGATAATGCTAATAAAACCCATGTATACTTAAACTAAATGAAGCTAAACATGGGGATGAAGGAAAAATAGAATTAAAAAAAAAAAAATCTTATGTGTTGCACTCACATGACTTTCTCTACTCTGTAGTATCCATTCTTACAAATTCTTATTCCTATATCTTCTTCGTGTTAGTTGAGATAAACATTTGTACACTTTTCTTATTGCTTATTTCCTTGTATGTGCAAGGGGAATATTAGAATACAGTAGGCTTTGTGCGATAGTCAAATGTTTTAAAGCTTCTCTTTGCACGGTTAACATATATAAAAATGAATAACGATGTTCCATTCCACAGAAGTAAAAGTTCTCCAAAACTCACACAAATAACAAGGAATATCTCCGAAATGGTCCATTCTACACAAAAAAAAAAAAAAAAAACATAAATTGTGTATTTTAGCAAGATCTACGTTTTTGTATAGTAAGATTTGGTCTATCACAGTTTACCAGAGTAAATAGGACTACATGGGCTATAGGCAGAAAGTTAAAATATACATTTCACTTGTAACAATATCTTAAACATATGGCATTTTAATAAAAATCGTTAGAGCCATTTTCAAGAAAATAAACATTTTCGAAAAATTTTCCATGTAACGGTTAGTTTAGGGTGGAGCTATTTTCTTCAAAATCTTCGTGTCGCATCCTTTAAAGACATTATAACCTTAAATACCAACTTTGGTTTTTTAACCGACTTTTCGTTTTTGAGTTTTGCCTCAACACACACACACACACACACACACACGCACGCACGCACGTACGCACACGTACACACACACACGGACCTTTTTCTAAAAATGCTTTTTTTTAGATCCAGGAGGCCTCAAAACATACAATTCCGGTGAAATTTCGACATCGAATTTTCTATACGTAGTAGAGAAAGTAAAAATAACTGCAAGTTAATATAATAATAATATGGCCTACTAGGCCCCGCGTGACTAACAGTGTTCTACCAGGGTGCGCGCCTAACGGAGGATTAAAAGATCTGACTGTTTTCTCCTGTAATAAAATATAAGTATGTAATAAAACTATTTGTACAAAAGTTTATCTTGATTAATTCGAGGTAGATAGAAGAATAAACTTTTTATAAAAATAGTTAGTTGCAGAATGGATAGAGAAAGTCGTGTGAATGTAATGATGCCCAGTAGTAGCACCTTGCGAGGCAGGGACAATGTTCCACCACGTGCTGTCCTTGAGATCGAACCCCGATGATGACATAACGAGATTATCACGGCCGTTGACCTACCAGGTTTCCCAAAAGAGGCGCTGGACAAGAATAGGTTGGAGACGCAACTTGCACATACACATTTTCCCACGACACTGTGTTACTTCCTGTCGAGGTGAATGACCTCCACCCCTCGCAGGCACGCACGCACTCTCACGCCGCTCCCCCATTCTGGGGTGTCTGCCCCAACTCCGGTTTTGCTACTTCTCGGCCTCCACCATTTGAGCAAGCAAATCATAAAGTATATGCAAACATACATTTTCAAATTGCGATCCAATAACAGAATGGAACTTCCTGCCTGTGAATTCATATGTAGGGGAAAGAACTGTGCCGGTGTCTACATGACATTATTAATCACAGGAAGAAAACTTTTTGTTCTTCACTTTCTCTATGCGAGGTACAGTCTTAGCACCAATTCGTACACTGCCTACCTGCCAGCAAACGCAAACATAACCTTAGCAACATCTGCAAATTACACAAATATTCGATTCATTAAGATTCAAACACTGCTTCACAGATCATCTATTTAATATGGAAATCAGGCTTAAAAATTGAAGACGTAAGGCTCGTTTACATCGGTCGGTAACAGTAACCATAATGAGAAAGTTCAAATACATATGTTCAAATGAGAGTGTTCACAACCGTGGGGAAGCTTCCCCGAGCCCCGTTACAGGGTACGGCATACGAGTTTCGTATTGTGCGTATTAGACTTTTCGCTATAGAAATTGCTCAAAGCGGCCGTGCCATAAAACAGCCTCTAGAGCTCTCTTTTGTCTCAAGCTAGAAAAAATAGCATTGGTCAGTTAGAAACAAATGAATTCCCAATGCGCAAATTCTACCTTCACTTTCTATCGCTAAGCTGATCGATAATATGCCGTCTTTCCCGCTGGCTAGCTGTTGTGAACCAAAATGTTGTGCTGCTTCCTTCCCGTTGTCGTTCTGGTTACCTACCGTTATCGGTTGGTTGTGAACCAGGCTTTAAAATAAATGAAACCAAAAGCTACCACTGACCTTTACACTCAAAAAAGCTCTGAATAATAAACCCATTCCAGAAAAGCGTCAGGTATCTTCGTATATACACCTGTGGACAAAAAAATGAGTTATGTCTGGAGCCCAAATTCGTATACAGCACAGTGCCTTGTTTACACCGTCCGTGATACAGATGTGTAATGGCAACAAGTTGTCACAAATTGCTAATCTTAATGTTATTAACGTATATGATCAATCAAGGCGTTATGCCGAGTAGGACTTAGACGAATTTGGCATACAGACATGATTTTTTTTTCCATGGGGGCACCTTCCTTCCTGGGAACACACACACACACACACACACACACACACACACACACACACACACACACACACACACACACACACACACACACACACACACACACACACACACACACACTAAACGTAAGAAATTAAATTTAAAACACAGCAAAAGTGTACTGGCTCTTTGGACCTAAATACCCTATCAGTGGCAAGAAAACTGACCATTTACAAAACTATCCTTAAACCAGTATGGACAGGCAGGGCCATTAAAATTTATGGTAGCCCACTCGCGGGTTTTCAACACTGCGTGAGAGAACCGAAAGTCGCCGGCGAAATGTTGCCAGCAGAGCCGCGCTAAAATACTAATCTCACAAAAAGGCAACACATCTCTTATTGTTTTATTAAACAAAATTGATTATATTATTTTTCTAGCACGTATCGCACACAGCAGTCCAATTTTTAAGTCATAGTGAGGCGTTTTCGAACTGCTTTGCAGATTTTGAAAGGTACATATGTAGGCAAATATATGGCCAATGAACCATTGTTTGTAACGATAACTTGTAATTTTATCATTGTTACTTATTGTTTAATTATTCAACAGATTGTATTTTAGCAGATGTCAAGTAAAAAAAAAAAAAAAAAAAAAAAAAAAAGCTTTGCCACTCATGCGCAATAAAGTATCCTATTTTACCTAAAAGTTCTAAATCGAGACTTCACCCAAAATATACGTTTGGAAGTCCCTGAGCCCAAAGAAACATTTTAAAGGAAAGTTCCATTGGATGCACTGATGTATTTGTTAACAGCATAATACAACAAGCAAGTTGAACTTCGTATTTATAAAATCAGCACGTTTCTTCTTCTTTGCCTGATTACCCTCCCCTTATGTAGAATTTAGATGTCCTAGGACTTATAAGCCAGTGCCTAGGGTCAGATGCCTATCGGGGAGTAGATGAACCTATGTATGTACCGGACAGACTGAAGACCTGGAAGCGGGAGATCAGCCAAGCACCAGGTATGACAGTGAGGAAGAGAATGATATGAAATGCAGGCGAAATGGGTGATTTGAAAGGTGATGGAGCAAGTGGTGGAATGAGTGGCGGGGGAAACCGGGGAACCCAGAGAAAACCCAGTCAAACGCCGCCTCAGCACGTTTCAAAGATGAAATATTACATTTTTTACACCATCCCTTGCACTAGAAACAGCTTCAAATTTTAACATTTCGTATTTTTGAGATACTGACGCAAAGAAAAAGATGTATAGATGTTGAATGTTCTTAAAATGGCCTCCGAAATTCTCCCCATTCGGATTGAATTCTGTATAATTTTATGCAACCGGGGTAACTTAAAAATACTGTACTATAGCAAAACGCAGATTTCGTTACAATATGTAATTTATGTCGAATAAAGCTTTTGTAGCATTAACCATTTCCTAGATATTCGAAGTTGGTCTGAATTTTCCAGTATTTTATCAAACACCATTTGACCACTTCGTTACCATTCTTTTGTTTTTGTGAGTCAATGGAAAGTGTAATCTTAAAGCCAAGCATATAGCAACCCGCTTTTTAAACATTTTACTGTCACTTTAGCTTCCATATGAGGCACGCTTTATTCTACTTGAAGTAGAAAAAGAGTAATCGTTTATATAATTATTTATTATGTAGAACAGATAGGAAATAATGATGACGGGCACTGACACTCTGTTATGTAACAAATAAAATTATATTCAGCGTACAGTGTAACTGGCTCGAAATGTTTAGGTAATCTAAAATAAGACTGAGTTGGCATATGATGTTTGGTATCTCATAACTGTGTACGTCATATATCGGGCTTTAGGTGCAGAACAATCGGTCTGGGCCGGATTTGAAATGTTTCAGATTGCACTAACTGCAATAATTTCCGAAAAATTCAGACCTTTAATATTTTCGTTCGCCTTGCTAAAAATAGCGTAGCTATAAAGCTAAATGAAATACAAAATTGTTAGATTTAAGTGTCAGAAAAAAAAAAAAAAAAAATAGGAAGCTTAAATCGAGGAAGTTTTAGCTTGAAACTTGCACTTTGTTCTAAACTAGATTTCATGTCTTCCATTCGGGCCATTCATTCACTGGCTTTTGTCGCTTGTATTTTGTTAAGACCGAAGGGCATTTAGTCTCGTGAATACCCATGTCTTCATTGCTCTTTTGTGAGAAATGAAATATTTAGAGCAACATGGCAGCTGTAGGAAATGTGATACAAGCCTACATTCGAGTTGCGGGTGAAGAGAATCGCTGCTTTATATAGATAAGCGGGGAGCGGGGTTTTAGTAAGTAAACATAAGAATGAGTTTAACAGCATGGAGTATAGAGCCGGCAGGTAGCATGAGGGATGCACTGCCTTCCACTCTACTTGTTTACAAGAGCACTGCAAGGTCACCGGCGCTTCCACTTTCCGTTGTAGATGCACGGTTAACTTGATGGATTTCGCACTAAAACCCCGCTCTCTGTGGATAAGCTTTGTGGACTATGGATTCCAGAGAATTTTTTGGTTACCCGTAATAAAAATGAGAAAGATAATAATAATAATAATAATAATAATAATAATAATAATAATAATAATAATAATAATAATAATAATAATAATAATAATAATAATAATAATAATAATAATACTTAATATGTTTCAGTCACGTGACCTCTACAAAGTATCCTCCGCGTGCCTGGAAGTATGAATAAAAGTATCAGTGTGTGTGTGTGTGTGTGTGTGTGTGTGTGTGTGTGTGTGTGTGTGTGTGTGTGTGTGTGTGTCACCTAATATACTAAACCCAAAGATATATGCACCACTGTATACAGTAAACAACATTACCGATAGACAATATGTTGGAAGGGTATTGTTCGTCAAATCAAATATGTAAATATGGAAATTTCAGAAGGGAAAGGATTGTCATATTGGGGAAATACGCGAGATCTTTTTTAGATACAGAACGTAAAGTGTTTATCAAATTTTTCGGACGAGTTGCATTTATTAAGACTGTTTCACGAATTAAAGAGGGATATAGCCTATGAAATGTTATTTAAATGCAGCATTGCGATTACTAAGCTCTTAAAAGACATATCAGCGTCCATTGGCACGGCCTAAATACCATTGATCAGTTTCCTACTTGCGTACGCAGTTTTGTCATGTTGATCCCAAACATATTTGCTGTTGTATTGTTCTGAGATTTCCCTCTTCGACTTATTTAATCTATTTCAGCACTAGATGCTTCACCAAAGCGAGAGTCAGCCATTTTTGACATTTAAACGTGGCGGCTGTGTTGCGCCAAATTACGTAAGCTGCTGCGCATTTGTAGGCCAGTGCAGTTAGATTATCTAGCCTGAACACAACATAAGAAAAGCAGATGGGGTGATAATTATGGCTGACGCAAACTTTAATGGGGGGGGGGGGTGGCTGGATACAACATCCAATCATTTGCTTGCGATGTTATGTAGTTAAACACGCTGTGAAAAGTCGGTGATATAAATATCATTGGCGCTCACAAAATTTATTTACACAACAGAAAGGAGAATAATAGTAGCCAGGTATCAGCCGCCATTAAATTTTGCGTGTTATAAAATTCGGAGGAAATGATAAGAAATTTGATAAAAATTGGTGTCATTGATTGAATTTGAAATTGTTATGCATATGATTGGTTGATTTCAACAGTCATGTATGAGTGGAAAAGTTTGAATATCCTAACATACGCATCATTAGAAAATGTACTTAGAAAGTAAGTTTCTAGCTACAAGGTGAGCAAATTGTTTGCTTAGCAACTGGAATAGTACACGTGCGGGGTATAACAGTAGATCTGCACAAAACGAGCCTCTTATCATGTTGAAATGTAACATTTAGTATCTTCCAGAGGTAAACAAGACAATAAACTGCACTACTGAAGTAACACTAACTAGTTTCTCACTTGACGTTTATTGGTATTCCCTAACACTAATAGGGAAGGCATAGGCAATAAACTCTTATACTACACCTGGCACTGCAAAGGCGCTCCTAGTGCCATTTTAAAACATGAATACGACACTAGGAGTTGCGGTGCTTCCTAGAACTCAACATACAAAAGCTATTTCAACCTTAAAAACCAAACTACTCAACATACTAAAGACACTATTACAATTTTGAGCAAAGGTTTAATTTAAGATTAAACATATTCGATATATTTATTATCTATTTTATAATGTTTAAAATGTTGTGAGAAGCGTATTGCGTAATTAATAATGACCGGATTTTGACGCCTTAAATAATAATAAAACATTAGCTTAAAATGATGATTTTATCTGTAGAGGGTTTCTTTCATATGACGATAATTTTGCGAGCCCGAAGCGTGAGAAAAATTATCCCAATATCAAAACCTCGAGTGGCACTGTTTAAAAGTAAATAATTTACAATAACATTCATACATTTTAATTAAGGTTTATTTTCATAGCTGGCACTACAATAATAGTTTTAGCGTTTAATCCAGGGAAATGAATTAGACATATGATGAATATAAATTAATAAATTTGCGTTACGAGTAGGCTATTCATTAAAGATAGGTCTGCTTTATTTAAAATTACAACCGCCTCCGTAGCGCAGTTGGTAGCGCCCTTGCGTCTGGCGCGGAGGAGCTGGGTTCGATCACGGCACCTCCCCCGCTGGGAGGTCTGGGACGGGGTGCACTCAGCCTGTTAGGTCCCGGGGAGACCAACTGAGGAGTTACTTGATGGAGAAGTAGCGGCCCTAGGTTGCGAAGGCCGCATAACTGGCCGGGAGAGCTCGGGGCGCTGACCACGTCCCACCCTCCAGTACTGCACCCCACCAATGACGCCTGTAATGGCCAGAAGTGGGAGACGCAGAGACTGGGCTTCAAGCCAAGGCCCTTCCTGGTTGTATTTAAAATTACATTTGTTAGAAGTACATTTTTCAGAAGTAAATGAAGACGGCTACTGAGTTTGTTGCATGACATTCACGGATGTGCAGGTTACATTTCTTAATTTATTAACAAAACATTTGAAATATTGTTGCAAAACTTCCGAAACTAATTCCATACACATGACCTGCTATTTTTCGTAGTTTTTGACTTCGCCTCTTCAATTAAAATATTGATATCCTCACCAGAATATTCGCCAAAATCTTTTGTCTGTCATTTTTGAATGGCCGGCTTGTTGTTTTATGGATACTTTAGATGTTCAGAAACGTACGAAAATATTTACGTTAGCGGAACCGCAAGGAGAAGGTAGTATAACCAAAGCGATAACACCACGACCAAGAAGTGATAATCCGACATGAGTGACATACTCACCCTGACATTTATTACAAATGACCTAAAAGAACAAAGGACAACTTACAAATTACCTTCATTGTTGTTCTCCTTACGTATTTCCTTGTACTTTCTTTCGCATAGAGAAGCTTCTTTTAACATCAACAGAAGATACTGGGACATGTTTAAAACAATAAATGCCGCTGGTTTCCAGCTTTTCTTCACCATCGAGGAAATACTTCTTACCGAACGGCACATGAGTAATCTTGCAATTGTATCATATACACTGTTCTTGTTCAACACATTTTAACAAACACAAGTTTGCCCACTTTTACCTTCCACACGACTTGGATTACTTGCAACCAATTTCACCAGTTCCACTTGACTTTCAATTTCACGGAAATAATTGTTTTTAGTTTCGACATGGTGAAATACAAATATCACCTGAAACACTGGAAACGAAGATTTTCAAGAAAACTTTCTCACTCCAAACTACCCTTTAAATGGTAAATTTTTCGAAAATTTTGATTTTCTCAAATGATATTTTCATGAAAAATGTAATTTATTGTTATTAGTTTGAATTTTCAAATAGAAAGTTGTTATCCATTTTATGTCCTGAAGAATGGAATGGCAAAGCCATCACATAACGACTAGCTCTTAAAAGATTTGACTAGCCTACTGTATTCTCACATTCCTCTTATAGGTACCTACAAGGAAATGTGTGTTAAAATTATTTCTACAAACGTTTATCTCGATTAGCATGAAGTAGATAGAAGAATAAGGACTTTTAAGAATAGCTTATATTAAAGTGAATAGAAAAACTCGTGTGAGTGTACGAATCAGATTTTTTAAATAAAATGTTCCGTATGTAGGGTAGTTTAAGTAGGGGGTGTGTTGCATCTTTGAAATCAAAATTTCGCCTTCGTCCGACTTTCGTTTTTTTAACTATGCTACTCTCTCTCTCCCCTCTCTCTCTCCCCCCCTCTCTCTCTCTCTCCTCATTCTCATTCTCAATCGCGACATTTTAAGAACTTGGTTGGGATCAGAAGACCTCAAAACGGGTATTTATCTCAACCTAAATGAGGGTTTCAATGCAATGTTTCCTTAATTGCTATAGTAAGAAGTGAAGAATATACAATTAATGTACTAATTAAGGCTCGGAATCAGTCTGTCCTATGATCAGATGTGGCTACAGCGTAACGTAATCAAAACTAACAGTTTGACAGTACCTCTGTGTTGATAGGAGGTGTTTGTTGACATTGAACATCCTCGCTTGGACGCACAAGGTCCCAATTTTCGAACCTTAGTAATAGCTGTTGGAGAGGACATTGAAACCTATGGTTTACGAAGGGGCGGGGGCACCAGCTTGGAAAATTTGTAAACGCTGCACTAATCGGTTGTGCGCTGAACGCCTTGCTCTATTGGCAGCCTGCAACACAGTTGCTCAATGCGGGCTGCATACCTTGACGGTTAGCCGTTAAAAACGGGAATGTCTGAGGCTGTTCGGAGAATATAGATCCTATAAAGAGACAGACAGAGAGAGAAGGGGCTTTATGAAAGTCAGCTGGCGCAATGCTGTGGAGTTTATAAATCAGCGTTTCACTTACGAGTTTCTCACAGGACAATTCATTAACAGTTCTCTTGGAGCTTTCTGTTGCATTGTAATGCAGTCTTCCCATTATGTGATAAACACATCTGCAAGGAACTAAGCATTTAAGACAGAATTAAAAATAATTTACATTCAATTTAAAGAAGAAAGCGGAAACTGGTGTTTATTGTATGAAGTACAGTTCTAAACGCTCTTTTCTCGATGTAGGAAGGTATATCTTTTTCTGTATTTAAGGCTACTCGACACTGAACTGCCTCACTTCTGCACATTTTAAAGCGGAATTGTTTATCACAGATTTGGTGAACATACATAATCATGGTGTAAAATGAAATTTTAAGTATTAATTACCCAACTTTCCAAGGGAATAATTTTCAAAAAAGTGAAAATCAAGTGTCACGTGAAATGTCCCACGTGGAACAAAATGGAGAGCATTTGAACGAAGCAAAAACGAAAAACAAGAATGCTACAAAATCAAGTTTTAAAATTCAAGGTTACATCTCGCACACCTGCATGCCGTTTTGGCATTTAAATAATCATATGGTGTGTTAAAACTGCAATAATTATACAGTTGATGGCATTCTTTTTTTTTTTAATGTGGAATAGCAAGTGGATATTAAATGCCCTGTCAAACACCATTAAGCACAACCAAGCGGATATTGTAGCCTCTAACTTAAGTGATTAAATTACTGGTTATTACTCTTTGTACCGCTTATCCGTGATAGAGAAAGCACAACGTAAATCATGTAGAACTTCGATAAGGGTTTAAGATCCTCTGGGTCAATGGAAAAACATTATGAATCGGCGTGAGTGACAACAACTTAACTGAGATGAAAAATTAAATAAATGTCCTCAAGTTAAAGTCGATTTTAAGGATGCAAGATGAAGATATTAAAACTATTCTTACATTCTAAACAATCTTTTAACTTAAAACAATGCCTACATTTTTAATTTTCTAAAAAAATTATCTCAAAATGGTTTGCCTTCATTTACAAGTTTACCCTCATTTGCCTTCATTTACAAGTTTACTTTCTTTGCGATTTCCGATTTATTTTTGTGATCTCAAATGTAGGTAAAACCTTTGTTGGATGTACCTACCTTTAGCTCCAATGGTCATATCACCTGATTTTCTTTGTAACATATTGCTATGTCAACATTGGTGTTAACATTGGATTTCTTTGTGTTTTTACGCATTAAATTACCCACACATTCACACTCTCATTCATACTTCCAGGCTCTGGAGAAGATATACCGGGTAGAAGGTAGTGCTTAGAACCCTTTGGCGGAAAAAAGAATTGTGTGAAGTATTTGGAGCTTCTTGATGAATGGATATAAATGGTTTATTATTTCACTCGCGCAAACATTGTAGTTCCTTTTTATTTTAATTCGAATGAATGTAGTAAAAAATGTAATGTTAACGTGACGTTGCCAAATATCTCGTAGAAATTAAACTTTGCTTGACATTTTAACATTTAATTGTGACTAAATTCATTCGAATAAGGTAGAAATGCATTGCAACATTGTTCATACACTGTTTATGCGACAGTTAATGAAATAATTAAGCCATTTTTTTCGGTGAACAGATTCTTTATTGAAGATAATTGTATTTGGCATATTTGTTTCACTCATCATATAGAATCCCTAGTTAAGGTATGGCCGAAGCAGTAGATACCTTCCATCCTGTAGAATAATCTTGGCCAAAAAATGTCTACCCTTGGCGGGTAATCGAACCCGCAACCTCTCGCATAGCAGCCCATGTTCATCGACTCAGCTACGGGGCCAGCCTGCAAGATATTTTATTTATCTGGTATAGCAGAGAAATTTGGTCCATAAAACAATAAATATAACAATTTGAAATAGGCTGTCTCTGCGGTCGAATGGTCAGCGTTCTGGCTTCGAGTCCGATTCTCGGCTGGGATGTTAATTTTTCTTTAAGGAGAATAATGCTCTATCGCCCACAGAGTTTGAAAGTATGAATATGGAAGCGAATGTGAGTGTATTTAATATTTAATCAACGTCAAGAAATCCTACAGTTCAGCGAGTAATAACATCATCAGCTGTTTCTCTATGACCAAAGGAGTTAAGGGGGACTATACAAATGAAACAATTATAAAATGAGCTTAAATAAGACGTATGCCTAAAGACGATGCTCTTTACTACTCTTTTACTAAGAAGAGAACTGATTCTTCTCTGGCACCGAACCTTACGCTCGAACCATGTTTGGGTGGTTGCTCAATCTGAAGACCTTAGGGACCCCACTGAGGTGTTCCTGCCGCCGTTACATACTCTCTCGCCTCATCCCTTCCACCCGGCAACAGACCCTGTTTTGCCACAGTGCTGAAATCCTCTTTCATTTCTACTCGATATTCCTCACCTATTATCCTTGGAAAGTACCGACGGAGTTACCGAGCACGATGGCTCAGGTGGTAACGACCGATTCCCGCGGCCGACCTTCCTGACCTTGAGTTTTTTTGGGGGTTTTCCAGGGTCACTCAGGCAAATGCTGGGAAGGATATTTATCTTGCATTCCCCGAATAATTGCCTTTCATTTCATCTCTCTAGCCGATCCTTCCAGGTTGTGTCAGCAGAGTCACCAGTAGGAGCTTGCGCTCTAGAAATACAGTGTTCGGCTGAAGGGAGGCGCTGCGGTCGGTTGGCCGCCCGCCAGTGGGTGTCTGATTGATCAGCCGGACCTGGCTCGGTGGTGCCCTCTCTGTGGCGACCTGGAACTCAGTCGGTCTGAAGAACTACCTGCATCTGCTAAGGACCCATCCTACTGTAATTTATTCAGGTGAATGTCTTTGTTCTTGAACGTGCAATCGTGCTATGGATCTTCTTGGTACGATGTAGAGTAACATCAGCAGTTCAAAATTACTGTTTACAAGACATTGAAGTGCCTGTGTCGCTACAATATATGGTATAGTTTCTTGAGTGTCCAATAAACATAATTCATTAGCGATATTATAGAAAGTATGATCATAATTGCTCTTTTTGATCCGGTAATATACTGTAATACTGATGCTGTTTCGCGTAATAATTATTGCCTCGGGAAAGAAAGGATAAGTTGCTTTTGAAGCAGGGTGTAAAATGTCAGAGCGAAATAAACACTAGCGTGATATCTGAGGTTCACTTGTGTCAACCTCAAGGTCATAGCTAAACTCCTGAGTGAAATAGTGGTGCGTTCTGACCGCCTGTAGGGTACACTCATATCATCCTTCCTCCCGGGGTCTGAAGCATAATAAACAATCGGCTGACGCTGGAATCCCCTCCGTGATGGACAAGACCGGCGGAGTTATAAATGCACCCCTTGTGGGCTCTTGTATGAAGCAGTGAACTTTACAAAGAACATTTGGTTTACATCCTAACTGTGTGAGGAGAAAACATAGAAGTTCAAACATCCTGCACAAATGGATTTTTCCAGTGGCTTAAGCGGATGTAATGTTTATGTGAATTGAAGTTCCTGATTTGCTTAGAATGCGGTTCTTCCTTGTTGTTTTGATACATTGTTTGTCGCATACCTGCTGATGTTAACACATTTTCTTAACGATAAAGGATACAATTCAGTAAGATGGGAAATCTGCTCGCAATGCAGTTCTGTTTGCTGTCAAGAGCATTGGAAGGCACGTGCTGAATGAAAGCCGAGATTCTGCCGTTATTATGCAATAGTAAATATGAAATAATTAATTTGTTTCATTCATTTCGCGTGCACTGGCACTCAAACGTTTATCTCTCATCACCTACTTGAGAAAATTCTTCTCTTGCCTCTAATCTGATTTGTACCTACCAATTTCTTCCGATTTGCCCGCCTCGATATCGTGATGGTTAGCGTGTCTGCCTCACGTTCAAGAGGTCGCGAGTTCGAAATCTCGCTTAGGGTAAGTTATCCGGGTAAGGTTTTTTCCGAGGTTTTCCCTTATCCTGAGAAGACGAATGTCGGGTAACTTAAAGCTCCATGGACCTCGGGCTCATTTGAGCATCATTTCACCCGTTTCATTCACTCACCGTCCGATATGACGCAATGTTGGAGGACGTTAATTAAAAAAAAAAATCTTCCGATTTTTTCACTTCATCCATTACGATAAAATTTAATTACATTTTAATGTTTTTAAATGCCTTTATAGTAGAGAGAGGTCAAGGAAAGTATTGCCCAGGACATGAATACCTTTGTTTAATTGCTGTCAGGGTAATAAATTATCTGTACTTAAATAATGTGACGCCGGGCGCAGCACAAAACAAAGGATTGTCGGAGCTACGCTACTTCACACAACTTACCAGGCCGGCGAGCAAAGGTGCCCACGGCGAGGCTACCTCGCGCGACTGTTAGTGTGTACGTGACTAACAACAATCAGAGCGGCAGAACCAAAAGGGGTATTCTGCAGAACCTTCGAGAAAGGTCTACGTCATCGCTGGCGTGTTTGAAGGAGTTCGCGAAAGGTCCATGTGACGTTATCCCCGCTATATAAGAGGCGAGGAAACATCATGGACAGAGTTGCAGTTATGGGCGTGGATCGGTCAGTGTGTCAGTGAGTGGGAGATGACTGTGCATGTGTCGGTGCGTTGTAAAGAAGATTTAACGAGCTTCGAATGATTGTATCGTCGTAGTTAGTGCATGAGAGACACAGAAAATGAAAGACATTGAAAGGACTGAGTCAAGGTTACGAGAAGAAAACTGTATATTTGTGATAACATTTTAGAAGGCAATAAAGTGATAGAAATTTGGGTTTTATAAAGTACGTGTTGTTCTACACGAAGTAAAAAATCTTGTGTTGCTCTCACATGTCTCTTGCACAAACTATTCTTAAAAACGTTTATTCATGTCTAGTTTATGTTGATCGAGGTAAACATTTTTCAGAAGTTATCTAATTCCTTCTAATTGCTAATTTTCTTGTAGATACAAGGATGGAAGATGAATAACGACTTATTTGAGAGAAGTACAAATATTGGAAATTCAGATAAATAACAAGGACTATCTCGAAAATGGTTCACTCCACAAAAAGGTCTTATTTGGCGTTTGTTTCAACGAGATCTACACTATTTGTGTAGTAAGAATTTGTCTAACTCTTAAGGTTTGCCATTTATACAAAAGTCATCCAGAATGAAGAGAACTTATGAGGTCATTCCTAAAAAAATCAAGATTACATTTCATTTGTCATGAATATACCTTAAACATAGTATTTTAATCAAAATCTTCGAGCTATTTTTGATAAAGTCAAAGATTTCGAAACGTTCCACGTAAAGGGTGGTTTGTGGTGGAGGGGTTTTCTTGAAAATGTTTGTGTCGCATCCTTGGAAGATTCTGCACTAAAGTACGAAATTTCGTATTTAACCGTCCTTTCGGGTTTGAGTTGTGCTGTTCACATACACACGGACCTGTTTATAAAATGCTTTTTATTCAGAGGACCTCAAAACGCGTATTTCTAGTAAAATCTCGATATAGAATTTTTTTTCACCTACTATGGTGATAAAGTAAAAAGTAGCATTTATTCATTTTGAAAACCTAAAGGTAATTTACTTCATTTCTTTTAAGACTTTTTAAGACTTACAAAATCCTACTAAGACGTGCTTCTCAACTGTTTAATGATTAATGCAACGTAATTTATGGACTTGTAGGCATCTGACGTTTCGCCTGTAACTCCGGTGGGCATCTTCAGAGAAGGTGACTCCTGGCTGATTTAGTCCACCGACTGCACCACGGGCTACAAGCCCGGAAACTACGTTCTATTGAACCAACGCCGGTCGTGAAAACCTAAGCATGTGTATGTTTAATGATTAGTCATTTAGCGCATACAATTTGTCATATTAAACGAGTTATTAATAGTGTAGAAAACATATTTACTACAAAATATTACACTATAAAAAGGACCGCAAATATGACTTATCGGTCTGAAATAAAAATCACTAACTTACTTCATTTTTTAGAGCAAATTACTGTTGATTTCTGAATTGTCTCTGAAAACAAAGAACATTTATAAGATACGTAAGCTTTCACGGTCGGCGTCGAAATTATAAGAAGAAATATCTTCCGGACTGTTTTGCCGTGGTCTGCTGGAGTTGGTGACACAGACGATAGCTTCTCCGAAGAGACTTAGCGCCACTGAGGATGTCTACCGCAGCTGTAGACGAAACGTCTGGAACACCAATCTCCAGCAGACCACGGCAAAACAGCCCGGGAGATATTTTAAGTTATAAAGAACATTTATCTTAACACAAAACGTTCACAGAAGAATTTGGTTCCCGTGCAAGTTTTTAGGGTGAAACGAAAGAAAGAAAAACTTAACAAGGTTCTGAATTATTTCGAAAATAGTTTGGGTTTCTCTTTCTTGTTTCTCAGAAGGAGAAAATACTTTGATCGTTGTCTCAGTCGGAGCAATATGACCATGACTTCGTGACGCAGTTTATATTTACGGCATAATGCACCGATGCTCACCTTTCTGACATCTTAGATCATAACTTTACGTATTTCATTTTGTAGCCTGTTAGCTGATTCAGTATTTCACGATGATCTTCACATGCAGACTAGAATTCTACATTAACAGGCTCCAGTTCTTTGATGTAAAATATGAATTGTACAAAGCCTAAAAGTTGGAGGATTTTACGTATGTTGCATTTATAACGTTATTTACCCATATTTTACTGTATTTATGCATAAACGCCCAATCCTACTTACGGCCAATTCGGCCACAATCTCTGTTATGTATGGCCCCAGGCTGGGGATACTTAAATGTAAACACAGTAACAGATTCATCAGACTAAATGTCCTGTGTAATGTAACGGACTATTGTAACGAAGCATAGATATGTAAAACCATTAAAGCCAGGACTGAAGAAAATAAGGTTCAACTGTCAATTGACTATAGTCAGGAACGTCGCAGATAACAAACCATTTCCCATCCCTCCTATAAAAGAATTTCGAGTGCAAGCTTTTGGACCGACTTTTAGCTGCATGCCAGTGCCCCTGCCTTCGATTGTTTTGCTTTGTTTGTAATGGAAATAGTTTTACTTAAGTATCTTGAAGCAAAGTGCTCTAAGAATCCCCCCCCCCCCTTTCCGCAAGTTCCACAACGTTTCTGGAGCTGTTTTCATTTCTCTCGGCCAGCAGAATAAAGAGCCATCTATAATCTGTCTTAAATTAGAACGATCCTGTTGAAAACATTTATGGAGGCGGTTATTGTACGATAAAAAAGAAAACAAAACACCTATGACCCTCCCTCCTCCAATCAGTGGCCTAAGAGCATTCCGTTACAGTATCTCTGTCTCTTTTTCTCCCCTCCCAAATGTTTACAACAGGATAGTTCTAGCTTGAGATAGATTATACCACAGGACATTCTTTTACGCTAGGAAGAGTCATTAAGCCCACCTCTGTGGTAGGGGGATACCGTATTTGCCTCAAGTTTGAGAGGTCCCGTTTGAAGTGCATTAGAATTGCCCAGATACGGTTTTTACGGGGTTTTCTGCTATCGTCAGAAGACAAATGTCGGGTAACCCTATGCTCTATGGAAACAGGGGTCATTTGTACATAATTTCACCCAGGTTCATTCATCGTCTCGTATGTCCTATCGGATTAAAACACACTCAAATTAGCCCTTGCTACTGAGGGACCCAGTGTTATTGAGGTAGACCTCATTCCTGACATATTTTCGGATGTCACAGTGGTTTTCTTTGAATCTCATATTCTGATATTCTTTATTTTTGCCCTGTTGTTATTCCATAATTGGTATCAGAGAGGAGATTAAATGAAAATTATACCAAACTGGCTGTTCCTTTGTTAGTTTGTAAGGCCGTGGAAACAAAGTAATTATTATTATGTTGGCCACGATCATCGTTGACAAAGATGTAGGTGGTCTTGAGGGCTTTTGTAGACATTGCATGACATTAAATAATTAATTGTGTGAAATGGAGTGGAATTTCTAATTTTAAGCTACACAGAAATGTTCGCTCTGTATTAAAGGTTATCTGTGCTAAGTTTGGTCGAGATCGGTGCAACGATTTAGTAAAGCAACGTCCAAAGTTTGCGAAAGAGGGGAGGTTGGGCTCACCTCCTTCCACTATGCGCGGACTTTACCACTGTTTAACCCCCAGCCGTGTATTGTGTTACAGTGGGTTGGTTAATTTACGTTGCTTTGATTTACGAAAGCACTTCCAAGCATGCACTAAACATGTCTTCATTAGAGACCTGTTTGGTACTGCTTAGTTTAAGATGTCTATTAATATTTGGTGACAAAGTCGATGTGCATAGCCTTAGATTTTAGAAGATCCACCAAATGATCGTCGCGTAACATATTGCGGTACAGACTTTTAATATAGTTAAATTTGAAGAAACTCAGTTCGCAAGTATATGCAGAGCTCAGTACTCAGTCTTATACACACTATTCTTGCAAATGCTTATTTCTCTCTCTCTCTCTCTCTCTCTCTCTCTCTCTCTCTCTCTCTCTCTCTCCCTCTCTCTACCTCATTTTAATCGACATAAAGATTTTCTGAAATTACGTTACTTCGAATTTTCTTGTGGGTCCAAGGCAAGTATAGGAATACAGTAGGCTTTAAGCCATGGTGAAATGTTTTAAGAGCTGGTTGCTATGCGGTGCCTTTGAAATTCCGTTCTCTTTGCAAGGCCAAGAGATAAAAAAGACGAATAATATATTCTTATTTGAAAAAAGTATAAGTGTAGGCAAATTCAAATAAATAATAAAGAATATCTCGGAAATGGTTCAGTCAAAAGAAAAACGAAGTATTTGTCATAAATTGTGTGTTTTGACGATTTTCACACTTTTTACTTTCTCTACTGGTAAGTAGGGGAAGTATTGTATTCCACCCAAAAATTCGATGTCGAGATTTCACCGGAAATATATATTTTGAGGCCCCCTGAATCCAAAAAAAGCATTTTTAGAAAAAGCTCCGTGTGTGTGTCTGTGTGTCTGTCAGTCTGTGAACAGCATAACTCAAAAACGAAATATCGGTTAAAAACCAAAGTTGGTATTTAAGTTTAATGTCTTTCAAGGATGCGACACGAAGATTTTGAAGAAAATAGCCCCACCCTAAACTACCCTTTACATGGAAGATTTTTCAAAACTTTTGATTTTCTTGAAAATGGCTCTAACGATTTTGATTAAAATGCCATATGTTTGAGATATTTTGATGAAAAATGAAATGTATATATTGAATTTTCTGGCTATAGCCCCTGTAGTCGTATTTACTCTGGACGACTTTTGCATAACTGGTAAACCGTTAGAGATAGACCAAATCGTACTATACAAAAAATGTAGATCTTGCTAAAATACACAATTTATATCCAGATAAATTTTCTTGTAGGGTTAACCATTTCGGAGATATTCCTTGTTATGTGTGTGAGTTTCGGAAAACTTAGAACTTTCGTGACATGGATCATCGTTGTTCATTTTTTTATATGTTAAGTGAGCAAAGACAACAGAAGCTCAAAGCTTTAAAACATTTGACTATCGCACAAAGCCTACTGTATTCTAACATTCCCCTTGCACCTACAGGGAAATATGCAATAAGGTAATTTGTACAAATGTTTATCTTAACTAACACGAAGAAGATATAGGAATAAGAATGGTTAGTACAAGAGTAGAGAAAGTCATGTGAGTGCAACACATCAGACTTTTTATTTAATATACTTCTGTCTGCCTTTTACTGTTTATTATTTATGCAAAAATCATCCAGAATGGAGGTCTTCTGAGGACATTCCCGGAAAATTTAAGGTATGACTTACAAAAGGCCATGGAATCGCCTGTTTGTGTTCGTCATTGGATATTGACTGTCTGTTCCTCCGACTGCAGGAGTGGAGTGGGATATGCCGCTCATTATGTAAGTCTCTCCAAAGAAACAAGGTTGGACATCCCAGGTTTAGAAGCCTATTATGGGGGGGGGGGGGGGGGGGGGGAACTCCACACATACCGATGTCTTAATACATATAACAAGGAATCAAATTCAAATAACGCCAAAGCACAGCACAGCTACATAAAATAGCTAGGCGATACATGGCCGACACTGACACGTCAAGTGTTAAATTGGCACGTGCGAGTCCCTTCCTTGTGGTCGTGCCTATTATTTGACAAGTGGTTGACAGCCCCGGGCGTTTTCTGCGGCAGGTAGCATTCTCTACTTATTCCTCACAGACTGTAAACGCCTATGCCAAGTTGTCACGGGAGACTTAGGTATCTACAGCAAATTGTGACGTAGGCCGCCACTCACAACGTTGTGGCGTTCAAGGGTGAACGATTACTCGTCTCCACCAGATGTCATGTTAAAATGCTGGCTGGGCGTCTTCACTATCATGACTGGAAGGGAATTTCAGACTGTTTTGTCATGTGACTTGGCTTTCTGTTGAGGTCTTTCCTTGCTTTTCTTGTTGATTGCTTGTTTATTACGACACATGAGGGCGGATTTCCCACTTTCAGCTACTGAACTGAAGTCCTTCTGATTGGGTGGTAGCTCTTGCGTTTTGATTCCAATTCCTTTGCTGAAGGCTCTGGACCTCCTAGATTAATTTTGGAGTAGAGTAGGGGAGTTTGTGTTTGATTCCTACGTGGGTTAAAAGCCAGCATTTAATGATTCACCAAGTGCTGGAAATTCAATTTCATAGGAATTGTTGGTTTATTCGTAAGTGGTGGGAGCACTTCTAGGTAATGAGGTTCTGTGTTATGGCTGATCTTCTCGTCTTACGCTCTTTAGCATTGTGCCCTGTTATTTGCCGGGATTTGGCTATGGCATTGAATTTTTCAATCCTGGTTCCACCTCTTAAATGTTGCCCACACACGGCTTGTGTAAAAACAACAGCAGTAAGCTTGTTGGCATAGATAAATAATTAATATATTTATATATTAATTTTTTATTTTTGAAAATTGAGTTTAAAATTTTCTTCAAACAGCAGTACTGGAATATACTTTTCGCTACCCCTAGCGTGGACCTTGGCCACTGCGGCTGCTGCATTTCTAGCGTTGACCTTGGCCACTACATTGCTAAGAGTTTCCCGAAGTAACCACAAACAAGATGATTCTGTCTATGGAGAACAGTACGCATCTCCATCTTGCTACAATCAAACAATACGCGGGGGAAAAACGTGAATTATGTCGCCAAACAAGCCTTACTGATTTCTTTAAGACAATGCAAAATTAGGTTAGTGTAAAACGGGTAAAGTGTAATTGTATGTACTGTATAAGTGAAGATCGGTTGCAGGACTGGAATACACCACTAGCATACTGATGTGTAATTGCATTTAAAAGTGGTGTCCTTTACTGCATATTGCATACTTTACAATGTACTGTAATTTAGTATTACAGGATGTTTCCCACCATCTCCGAGGGATCGATTTTTGTCACTTCTAAGCTCACATTTCGATATACCTCGGAATCGTTATAACGTGGGGCTAAAGCATGTCGCCTAGCAACCGTGTTATATCGGGATTCTACTGTATGTGGTTTCAAACTTGCTTTGCATGATCAGTTGGCGTATAAACCTTTGCCGTCTGAAAGTCAATGTATTGTTCAACTTGAAGCCCAGTTTTATTGGAGTTCGATGTGATATTGCTAATAGCAAAACGGTTTTCTATTATAGTATCAGGTACATTGGACTAACGTGAGATAGACTTCTCTGACATTGTTGGTTACAGCCCTATGAAAGCTCTCAGATCCAAGAGCATATTACAATTTGTTTCAAAGTTGAACGATGCTGTTGGAAACATATGGAAGGGGAGAATGGCAGAGATACTACTGTAGCGGAGCGTTCTTAGATTGCTGATCGGTGGAGAGAATTCTTTTTCTCCCCTCCCATATATCTATAAAAGAATCGTTGTAATTTAAGACCGATTGTAACTTGTCTTGACTTTAGGACATTTGCTACATAGTTACTGAAGTATCTTCATTTCTATATATACATATGCAATTTTGAAATTAGATTTGAACTTATTAATGAACAATTTATTTAATGTTCAGATTATTGAAAACATCTTACTATATTTAAACATCTTTTACTTTAATATTTGCACCAAGAGTATGAAGCATTGACCGTGAAGAACTAGTTCTTCGTCATGTGGACACAAACCCATCAGATTGCATGCAGAAGGAAAGGCGTTAACCACTTGACTATTTGCAGAATTTTGCATGAAAAGCTATTTTATTAGTAGGTACCCGATTTTATTTCAGAATTCTGCACCGACCAAATGTATAACAAGTCGGTTAAACAGCTAGTCCGATGTTTAGAAAGGTGTTAATTTGCGATCATGTCTTTATTTTGCATTTTATTGTGGTTATTGTAAATCCGTGATGTATTCCCTGTTCTTATTATCTATTGGATGGCGGAGAACTAATAGTAATAATGCAATTTTATATACAACTTCAGCATTCCTTTGTTTACGTATAAAACGGAAGCTTTGGGGGCCATGACCTAGTTGTCTGGCCTAATTTTCTTCTCAGAATTTTGGCCCATTAAAATAGCACCTGCCCCGCTTTCCTGTGCTTCCAAGAAATTGTAGCTACATTTCCTGTTAAGAGCGCCCCCCCCCCCCCTCCCTCCGCCGTATGAGAGAGGAAGTTGCGACGTTTAAATCAAATAGTCAAGTTAGAGTTTAACACAATTTTCCTCTGCAAGGAGATGTTGATATTATTGTCCTCTGACGAGAAAACGTCTAAAGGTGTTCTGCTCTCTATATATTTCTATTTTTCCTGTCTATTGTATTTCTTCCTGATTTTGTTTCTGTTTCTATATCTGGATCTTTTTATGTAATTATATATCGTATATCAGTGACAGATATTATTCTTAAAGTTTCGTGTATATGGACTAAGAGACACAAATAGATGCCTCAGAGTATCGAACGCAAAAGTCATAGATACATAACAAATGAATCACCCGCCACATCGTAAAGAACCTAGACATCGATTTTGAGAAAGGTTGCTCTAAGTCTAAGACGCAATACGAGGTCCTATCAATAATTGATGTGTAGTACAAAGCCCGAAATAAATTTGGACAATTACATGTCCAGACAGATTGACCCAATAAGGCAGGCAAACTGGCTTCTGACCTGTGGCCCGACATCAGATAGGCGGGCTGCAAGCTATTGATAAACTGCCAGGTGTCTGGTCTCTTCTTTCACTTTCCCAGGTGTTTTTACCCAGTTTAGCATCTGCTTGGTAATTCTATCAGGCAACAGTGTGTGTTGTAGAACACCTACTCATTATACCAACACACCGAGAAAATGAGGCTCTACTCCGACTAAATATCCCCGTGGCCTCTTATACAAGCAGCTGGACTGTTATTTTTCAGCTTTTTGGTTCCATTCTATCCTCGCAATACGGTGAGCAACTGCTTATAAATCTTATACTACAAATATTATACTTCAAAAGGATACTAAGTCGCTTAGTAATAATAATAATAATAATAATAATAATAATAATAATAATAATAATAATAATAATAATAATAATAATAATAATAATAATAATAATAATAATAATAATAATAATAATAATAATAATAATAATAATAATATAAATAAATAAATAAATAAAGTAGTACAAGACAACCCTCATTGACACAGTTATACAGGAATAGTAATGTGAATTAGATAAGATTTTAAACACAGTGCTATTTGCAGATAGTGAATAGTCGATGGCCCTGGCAAGCAATGCAATGATTTTCTCAGCTTTTCAGCTCTCCCTGTGTATACTAAGATGCCCCTTCCTTTCTTTCTCTTTCCATCTCTCTTTTTCTCATTCTTTCTTTCTTTCAATCTTTCTTTCGTTCTTTCTTTCTTTCTTTCTTTCTTTGTTTGTTTCTTTCTTTCTTTCTTTCTTACTTTCTTTCTCTCTCTCTCTCTCTTCCTTCCTTCCTTCCTTTCTTTCTTTCTTTCTTTCTTTCTTTCTTTCTTTCTTGCTTTCTTTCTTTCTTTCTTTCTTTCTTTCTTTCTTTCGTTCGTTCGTTCGTTCGTTCTTTCTTTCTTTCTTTCTTTTTTCAATCTTTCTTTCGTTCTTTCTCACTTTTTCTTTCTTTCTCTTTCTCTCTCTTTCTTTCTTTCTTTCTTTCTTTCTTTCTTCTTTCTTTCTTAATCTCTTTCTCTCTCTCCTTTTTCTTTCCTTCCTTTCTTCTTTCTCTCCTTTCTTTCTCTTTCTTTCGTTCTTTTTCTTTCTCTCTCTTTCTTTTTCTCTCTCTACTTTCCTTCTTTTTTCTTCCCTTCTTTATTTTCTTTTCTTTCATTCTTTTTGTTTCTTTCCTTCTATCTTTCTTTTTTTCCGTTATTACGTGACTGGTAGCTGCCACTCCCACGGTACTCCAATACAAATTATGTATAGAGAACGCGAGCAATTAAAATTTAACAAAAGCCAACTGTGACTCATTTACCCCAATTTAGGGCTTTTGGTAACTTTAGGTCTGTTCAGTAGTCATCAATACCAGCAATGATCCTAGAGGATAGCACAGAAGATACGGCCGTAATTGGTGATAATTGTAATTCTTAAGTTGGCGATACAGGTCTTGTCTTAGATAGATAGATAGATACTTTATTTCACTGCTTAGAGCATGGCCCGGTGGCAGCGCTGTCAATATAATATACAATTCTTTACAATATGATATACAATTCTTTACAATATAATATACAACTCCTTACAATATAATATACAATTCCTTACAACATATATACAATTCCTTTCATGCACTATGGTAACTATACAGGATTTCTTTTTAACCTCTCTTTGAAATTATTTACATTTGGAGGCAAAGTCTCCAGTAACTCTGCAGTCAAATTGTTCCAGTCATTAATTGTTCTATTGGTAAAGGAAAATTTACCTATATCAGTTTTCTGTTCCCTATTTCTTATTTTTTTAGAGTGATCATTCCTTCCCCTATATGATGGTGTCAGCAACCGCTTGTTGCCTAGCTTGCAGCTAGGTAAACTGTTCGGTTTAAATGCCGTGTATTTCATGTGTGCATATGAGTATATGGTATTATTTTAGTGCCTAAAATCAATGTTTCACAGGTCCTCATTGTTGGTTTTACAATACAATTCGTATTAGTGAATGCAATAGAACATATTTAACATGGAAAGTGTTGTTTCAAAACAAGATTTGCGAAGTAATCTTAACGACTAATTTGATATTCGTAATTCCTATTTTAAGATTGGCAGTACTTCGATTTAGTGTAATCTCAGTCATGTTAAATTTTGCTGGACCTAGCATTCGACCCGCCGTTTCTCCTACGGTTAACACAAAGCATTCTTTTCGACATGTGGCTGTATTACGGGGAATTACTAGCCCTATACTGCGCTATTTCTAACCGGTTCTGTTCTCCCTTCACTTTCCTTCTCCGTTTGTCGGCCCATCAGTTAGTGTTCAGCTGAACAGAGATGATATCCTCTTAATTTGGAATGTGTTTTGTAAATTATGTATAACTACAGTAAACCATAAGAGATGGTGAAAGGTTATTGCACAAAAAGATCTTTTCAAAATTCAGATTTTTCAGTTAACTCTTTTTGTGACATTAGTCATTTCGGAAATATTCTTTGTTATTGATTTAAGTTACTCAATTATTTCGTAATTTTTAACGGTTGTCATCATTTAGTTGTTTCTCGAAACGTGTCATGGAATTTGTATGCTGGTATATGGCGGCCCGCTTTTAAACATTTGACAATCACTTTAGCCTTCTGTGCACCTGTGCATATAAAGGAAATGTGTAAGGGAAGTATTTGTTCAAACGTTCTTCTCGATTGGCGTGAAGGAAATAGAAAGCTTCTGTAGGAATATACTGCAAAAACTATAAAATGTAATGATGGTGGATAGAGAAAGTCGTGTGAATGTAGCTCATCAGGTTTTTATAACTTTTCCTCGGTTCTGTAAACCTTATTACTTAACCTCATTTCACATTATTCCAATGTACAGCCCTCCTGTGGTAACTTTATTTTTCTTCAGTACAATTTCCTGCGTACAAGAAATTGCCTCATTATTTTTGTTTGGCATGCCAGCATAACGACATGTTTCTGCGTAACGTAAGTTTTCCTGTAACATGTGAACCCACATGTGACTTTCTGCTGCGGTTTGCGTTTCTGGAAACACTGAAGCATGTTTTACATTCCTTTGTCAACTGCGGCGAGTCACTGACCTCTACAGGGTTAGCAATATTACACCTGCCGCCTTATTTATATTATCACGCACAATGAAAGCGTTCTTTTTTAATTATTTAATGACTGCACGCTCACGCAACTTTTTCCCCTACGCATGGGCCATACACACATGCAAATATCTGTATTTCGTCTAGTTTAGGCTGGATGTTCTGACACCATCTACGGTGTCATGTTCCAGCAGATGTCAGAAAATCTGATAAGCAAACAGATTACTCCGGCACACCCTGCTATAAATCAAGTGTACAACTTTGTTAACATGAAGTTTACGTGCATGTGTGAGAGAGACCAAAAATGTATCTCGTTTAACTGTCACACTATGTTTTACTTAAACCATCAGCATTTCATGGATATGCATTATACCCAAAAAGTCGAAATCTAGATTTAAGTTACATTCTTCTGAATGATGTGTAAAATATGTAAAAAGACCAAAAATTCACAAACGTGGATGTAGTGTTATTAAACCTACAAACCTCTTACACTAATTCTACAGAATGTAGTATTTCTTACACCCGTACAGGTTTAAACTGTCCCCTTCTGCCACAGTGTACTCTCAACAATGACTTTTTCATGCAAAAACCTGCTTGATTGCATCAACACTCGATATCAGTGAAAATTCTCTTTCATGTGTCCTTTCAACATATTGTAACAAAATGACAAAATCAGTCCCACTCCTGACACCAATGTGACAAAGACGACCAAAGTCCGTGCAGTTTCTTTTCTATCACTTTATCGTCTTCTAAACTTTTGCACATATGAAGTTTTCTTCTTGTCCTTAACACAGTCTATAGTCCTTCGTGATATCATAACTTACAATTGTTTTCTTCTCGTAGCCGTGACTCAGTCCTTTTAGTGTCTCTCTTCACTTTCTCTGTCTCTCATGCACTAACTTCGGCATTACAATCACTCACACTCCTTAAAAATCTTTATGACGGGACGACACACACACACACACACACACACACACACACACACACAGCTGTCTCGCACTCACCGAATCATGTGTATAACTGTAACTCTCCCTCTGCTGTTTCCTCGCTTCCTTATGTAGCGGGGATGATGTCACACGGATCTTTCGCGAACTTCTTCAAACACGCCGGCGATGACATAGCCAGAACTTTCTCGAAGGACCTGGAGAAAACCACTTTTGATTCTGCCGTGCGATTTTTGTTAGTTACATGCACATAATCAGTCGCGCGAAGCAGCCTGACCTTGGGCGCCTTCGTTTGCCCTTGTTAGGTAGTATAAAGTACTACCTGACAAACCCACAAGGCGTATCGGAAAGAATGTGAAACTGCCGAGTTGTTTACGCGAGCTTATCGCGCATACGCGGCGAGTCAGTGTATTGTGTTTGCCAGCCCATGGCCTTAGCGGATTAAAGGAGAGAGGAGATATATTCCATGTAGTGTAACCTGGGGTTTGTAAACTTCCTATATAACGTTGTTGCTGGTTAAGTTGCCAACTTCCGTTCAATGTTATTCCCGCTGTTTGCTCGCTAATAAGCTAATATCTCTTAACTTCACTTAAAAATTGGACGAGTCACCAGCGTTATCTCGGAAATGAAGAAAAAAGGAGTGTAGAAGTAGGTAAATCCCCTCTAGGGTTGCTGTGAAATCTGCTATGATATTGTGGTTGCAGAGCAAAGGGTTTCAGAATGACAGTTCCATGTGTAAAACAGATTTTTACAGGATGATTGAAACAAATGGCGGCCGAGTGGTTAGACCGCTCGCCTACCACCTAGGCGGCCCGGATTCGAACCGAGGGACCCGCATGTGGTATTCGTGGTGGACGAAGCGGCGTCTGGGCGGGTGTTCTCCGGTTTCCCGCGCCACTCATTCCACTAATTGCTCCATAATCACGTTTCCATTCATCGATATCGCCTGCATTTCATATCATCCTCTTCCTCACTCTCATACCCGGTGCTTGGCTGACCACTCACTTCCAGGTCTTCACTCTGTCCGGTCCATAGGTTCCTCTGCTCCCCAACAGGCGTCTGACTCTAGGCACTGGCTTGTAGGTCCTAGGGGGTGTAAGCCCTACATAAGGGGAGGGTAATCAGATAAAAAAGATTGAAATAAACGTAAGAGGTTTGTATAGCGGACACATTTTGGGTTTCACTGGACCACACTTTCGTTTGCTTGTCCCCATACACGTGTGACCTTAATCCCATAGAACTAGCTTGGGCCAAGGTAAAACGAATAGCTGAGAAATGTAACAGGGGGCTTGTCCTTACAGGAATTGCGTGACATAATGCTCAAGGGTATATCACTTGTGAACAAAACAGGCTGGCACGGTTTTTCAAAACACATAGAAAAGGTAGAAAATGATCAGTGGGAGAAAGACAGAGTAGATGAAAATATCGTTACTTTTATAAGCTAAATATCCGCATGAGTATTTAAGTTCCACTATACTGAGTACCTTCTTTGCTTTGATCTAGCCTGAGATAAAAAAAAATGAATAACGACCTCCCGTTTGAGAACGTCTATAAGTATTGCAAAATTCTGAAAAATAACAGAGGAATATCTATCTCCGAAATAGTCCACTTCACAAAAAAGGTAATTTGACACAAATTGTGTGTTTGAACAAGGCTTTTTTTGCAGTGAAATTCGGTCTATCTCTTACGGCTTACCAATGATGTAAAAGTCATCAGGAGTAAACAGGACTACATGGGCTATAGCCAGAGTTGAGAATACCTACATTTCATTTGACATAAAAATACGAGATCTTAAATATATGCCATTTTAATCAAAATCGTTAGAGCTACTTTTGAGAAAATCAAAATTGTCTAAAAATTGTCCATGTTTAGGGTGGAGGAATTTTCTTGAAAATCTTCGTGTCGCATTCTTAAATACCAAATTAGGTTTCTAACCGACCATGGTAGTCGTGGTAGTTTAGTGGTTAGATCATTCGCTTCTTACCAAAGCGGCCCAGGTTCTGTCCCAGGCAACCGCTAGTGGGATTTTGGTGGACGAAGCGGCGCTCGGGCAGTTTCCTCCGGGTTCTCCGGTTTCCCCCGCCATCTCGTTCCACCGGTACTCCATCTTCGGTCCATGTATCATCAGCGTCACCGCCTACGGTGCCGTATGTAATAAAAGTGGGCGTTAAACACTATATATATAAAGTGGTTAGAGCAGCCGCTCGATAAGTGGAAGATCCATGGTTCAAATCCCGGCCATGGCATTTAGTTTTTCAGTCCTGATTCCACCTCTTAAATAAATTATAAGTTTATTCTGTATGTAAATGTATCTTAATTTCTTGTACACGTGTAAAGTTTTCTTTTATAAATTGTATAGAACCTGACGAAGGTTGAAACATTGCATGATGTCTATAAACTGTATATTAAATCATATTTTAAAACCACATGTGTACACACCTTGTATGATTTAACTGAGCATCCAGCCGTTTGCCTAAAATGCCGTAAAGATACAGAAGACATGTAAACTGTGCTTAATTTGGTATGAATTTCGCCTAATTTGAAACGCTGGAGAAACATTCTTCAAATTCTTATACATAAAACTCAAACTGTGTGCTCTCAGCTCTTCTCGGGTTTTGTCCGTGGGTTGCGTGCACAAGAATGAACAGACAGACAATAGGCCAGTAACAGATACAGTATAGTAAGGAGAGCAGCTAAAATATTTAGCATAGTGAGCCAGGTTAAATGTTTTGAAGCTGGAAAGCGAGGCAGCGGTTTATTTCGGAAGTGTATACCTTGCGCATGCGCTAAGAGCATTTGACTAGGGCAGGAAAGCGACAAGTTGATGTTTTGATGCAGGTCGGTGGCCCGCAACACAGCCGTGACGTACTATATGGTATCTACACGTAAGTTTATGTCCGGCACGTGGCGATTTTATTGCCGGGTTTATGGCATGAGGCAAGGTTAGTGTACACTCATACAAACTAGTAGCACGCACGCTTCCTGCCCGACTCCTGTTTCTTCCTTGTATACACAGCCCGGGAGAACAGCATTCCCAAGTTGTTTGTTAATGACCTTATCAACCCCACTCGGGTCATTGACACGGTGTACTGCGACCGGCCGTGTTGACACCAGTTCCAGATCACGTAGTAAAACATAACACTACACAGAGATACAATAATAATGATACTTATAATATCAGTACAAGAATTGTACGTGCAGTTGAACACCACATAGGAAAAACAACTGATGTGCTGCACCCATATGTCAGTCTCTAATCTTGTACAAGCTATTGTTACCAACCTACTCGAGATAAACATTTGCAGAAGTATCTTATTGCTAATTTTCTTGTAGGTGCAAGCGGAATATGGGAATACAGTAGGCTTTAACGAGCGCGATGGCTCAGGCGGTAACGTCTGTGGCCCGCATTAGGTATGTCGCGGGTTCGATCCCTGTGAAATGGGTTTTTTCTCCATGTCACTTAGGTGAATGCCCGGGTGCATTCATCTCTTCCCCACGGATTCCTTTCCCTTCATTTCTCATTTCCCTCCATTGTCATCTTTCAGGTTTGGTTGGTACCGCGGTTCGTTCCGGCATTAGTGGACAAATGGCATAGTTGCTTGCGCATTGGAACTCTTCCCTTGGTCCTACTTGGAAGTTGCTGCCCGGCCCGCAAGAGTCGCCTCGTCGCCCTCTCCCTGGGTGGAGGAAACACTTCGGTTGTGCGCCAGGTGTCAATATCTGGAGCTGTTAGGGACTTCTATGCATCTCTAGAGGCTTGGCTGGCTCCGCTCGCTGACAAGCCTCCGATCTCACTTCGCCTCACCCCTTCCCCCTGAGGGGAGGTGGTAGCCCGCAATAGACTCTTGCTGGGGTCGCAGTTGGTCGAGGTGTCCCCCTCCACTACACGCACACACACACACACGCACACACAGTAAGCTTTAAGCGATAGTCAAATGTTCTAAAGCTGCTCGCTATGTGATAGCTTTGACATTCCATTCTCTTTGCATGTCCGCGACATAAAAAGAGAATGGCTTCCTGTGTGAGAAAAGTATAATTATTGGGAATTTCAAGCAGATAATATCTCGGTAATGGTTCACTCCACATAAAAATATTATTTGACATGATATTGTATGTTTTAACGAGATCTACACTTTTTGTGTGTAGTAAGATGTATTTCCAGCATTCCAGCATTCGAGAACAGGTCGTACAGGTTCTCCTGTACGGTATGTTTATTTGCACAGCACCTAGCCGCAAATGCGACTTTATCTGTGCAGTGATGAAGGTGTTCTAATGTTTTCAAGCTTTTGTGTCTTTGGGCAATGGTTTCTTCCTGTATACCTAATTTTAGATACAGGAAGGGTGCAGGAATAGGTGTTGGGGTAAGTATGTGTTAGATGATGGGAGTGCTATTACCATTATCCAAGGGTGTCCTTGGGCAGGCGGTAACTTTTCCTTCTACGAGGTGCTCTGTGGTCGTATTGACCTAGTGCCCGTACCAGCTGATTGGTGTGGGAGTTGTTTGGAGTGCATGGTTCGGGATCGCTCCCTTACCAAGTCCATGATGTAGGGTAGTCCGGAGTGGTTGTGAAGGATGTAAGACGGAAATCTACGTCCGGTATCATATATAGTTCTTAACGCCCTATTCTGCACTGTCTGCAGTTTGCGTATGGTGAGGGTGCCGCTGATCCCCAGGCTTCGCAGCCGTATAAGATCAATGGCGGGATGATTGCCCGGTAAATGCGTAGTTTTAGATGAATGGGCATGGTGGATCGGAGGATAGGGTAGAGCTGTCTGAGCACAGCGTGACCAAGTCTGGCCTTTGCGCGGACGTGTGGAGCGTATGTTAGCCCGCGGTCGAGGAGAACGCCTAAATATTTGGCGGAGGTTACCCATGGGAAATTTCTCCGCCTGAGCTGAAGTGACCGTTCTGGCCGCCAATGGCGAACCTTACCAAGGAGGAGTGCGGAGCTTTTCCCCGGACTAATAGCCATTCCGCACTTCTCACCACAACGGCCGACGGCGTCGAGTTGTCGTTGAAGGGGCGGGGGGGGAGGCAATATCTCATATTCTTGTTTTGTGCCATGATGAGGACGTCGTCCGCATACTGGCATGTGGCAGTGTGTTGTTCCGTGAGGAAATCGGACATGTATGCTGCGAAGAGTAGCGGGGAGAGTACACTGCCCTCTGGGACTCCTGCCGCTATATCTCTTAGTGTGGACAGTTTTCCTTCCACTTTCACTCTGAAAGTGCGGTCCTGAAGGAAGCTGCTAATTATTGTGAGATATAGGAGAGGGATGTTTGCCTGCTTTAATTTGTACAGTAGGCCTTGGTGCCAAGTTGTGGCGAATGACCATAGTCCAGAACTGCTATGGTCTTGATGTTTTCCTGGAAACCCAGCGATCGCGGACCCTGCACAGCAGAGGACCATCTCAATAGACAGTGCTGATTCTGACATCCAGACCGTCTGTACTGCAAACATTGTGTTCACGTTGAGTTTGGTTATCGCTAGCATCTGCACCCAAAGAGACCAGGTTTGTTGCTACTCTGGATCCCCTTCAGCATTACTCTGTGGGAGGCAATGAGCTGCATCATTACGGACAATGAGACATGGACGACAGGGTCTGTGGGATGGACAAACGCATCCTCGCCTGTGCGGAAGAAATTCAAAGTTCGCCATCAGCATGGACGGTCCTAGCCATCACCTTCTTCGGCTGTGAAGGAGGTGTTAACACAAAGTTTATGACAAAGTGTACATACCGCAATTAGTACCGATTCTTACTGACGCTGAAGCACAACGCCGTAAAGAACAAGACACTTGGAAAAAGCAAAGGCATTGTTATCATTCACGGTAAAGCAACCTCACGTGCGACGCGGTGTGCGCATAACATGCTATGCTTCAACGATTTTGATATGAGGTATGGAAGTATCCGACATACAGCTGGAACCTTGCGCCATACGATTTCCATTCAAACTGAAACATCTGCTAAGAAAGAAGTTTGCTAAAGATGAAGCTCAGAGGTTCTCCAATGACTTCATGACCAAAGAGTGGATTTCTATGGTTAAGAAATTGAACGATTGGTGAACTTTCAGACCGTTGTTTAGGAACTGGTGACTGTTGAAAACCATAATAATTTGTGTCGCTTCGTACTATAATGTTTTCGTTTTCAAACCCCCTGGTAAATCGTTGTGCGTAAATTTCATTATCTGAGTACAGGTGTTTTAATTAATATAAACATAATCCGAAGTTAAAATAATATTATAGGCCCATCTATGGCCGGAATTGGGGAGGTTATGGGTTCGATTCCCGTGGCTGAGCTTCTTGGCCCATTATTTTTTCGAGATTTCCTGGGATCGCTAGGCAAATGCTGGGAAAGATAATTACCTTCCCCGAATTTCCTGTACCTCTATTTCGCCTCACTTCCCCTTTCATCTGGTTGGCTATTTTAGGATTCTAAGTGTCGGCAGGGGTTTCGCCGTGCCTACCACGGACTTCGCTCTCTGTAACTCTTCGTTTTCCGGATCGGGGAGGTCTCCCGAGGTCCCAGGGTTGTGCAAGCCAGCAAGGGGGAGGGGAGCAGGTTCTAGGGGTTTCAGTCTGTAGCTGTTAGGGAACCTGCCCTCTGCTGTCGTCTCTCCGAGCGCTTTTAATATCCTCTCGCCTCATCCCTCCGTCCCCTGGAGTGCTACGTCAGGAGCATAGAGACAAAATACTTTCCATAGGTTGAAGACACACACTTCCAAAGCTTGTCATAGTCATTATAGAACCCAACCCAATGTTTGGCGAGTAAATACCAAATAGTGAAATTTGTAGGAGGCCTACTGAGTCCATGACCACAATATCCCCCGCTAGACACATTTAAACGCGACGCATCACGTTTTGCCAATGTTTTAAATTCTCTTCTGTTATTAAACTTCTACGTGTTAAAGGATTTGGGGTCTGTTGCGGAACACAATTTCATTAAAATAGTTCCACAATAAGTCTTAAGGGCGATGGCCATAGGCAAGCAGCAAAATCTGTGTTGCACTCACATGACTTTCTCTACTCTTGTACTAACTAGTTTTTCAGACTGTTATTCCTCTATCTTCTTTGTTAGTCGAGATAAACATTTGCAGAAATTACTTTATTCGTCAGTTCCTTGTAGGTGCAAGGGAAATGTGGGAATACAGTAGGCTTTGAGCGATAGTAAAATCTTTTAAACCTTAGAAATTCCGTTCTCTTTGCACGGCTAAGAGATAAGAACGTGAATAACGCCTTCCATTTGAGTAAAGTTTAAGTATTGTAAAACGCACACAAGCAACAAGGAATATCTCCGAAATGGTTCACTCCACAAAAAAAAAAAAAAAATGCATTTTCACATAACTATGTTTTAATGAGGTTTACATTTTTGTATAGTAAGATTCGGTCTAGCTCTTACGGTTTACCAGTTGAGTCATCGAGAGTAAACAGGACCACATAGGCTATAGCCAGAAAATTCAAAGTAAACATTTCATTTGTTATGAAAATATCTTAATCATATCGCATTTTAATCAAAATCGTTGCAGCCATTTCTGAGAAAATAAAATTTTTCCGTGTAAAGGGTAGTTTAAGATGGAGGCATTTTTGTTAAAATCTTCATGTTGTATCGCTGAATGATATTAAACTTAAATATCTACTTTGGTTTTTAACCGACTTTTGGTTCTTGAGTTGTGCTGTTCACAGACACACACGAACCTTTTTCTAAAAATGCTCTGCTTATTCAGCGGGCCTCAAAACATATTTCCGGTGGAATCTCGACATCAAAATTCTGGGTCGAATACAATACTTTCCCTACCTACTACACGCAGTAGAGAAAGTAAAACTGAGATGGTTTCAAAATTACTTAATTTTTCATCAGTGGTTTATTTGGCAAATGACAAGTCTTGCTTAAATATCCTTGAGCAAGTTCTTTGCCCTCAAGTTATTGGACAAACTCTGTGAATAATGGTTTGTAAGTTGCAGTGACAACCGTGTCTAAGAAATATTGGACCATTATTTTTAAATCAAGTTTGGCACGCCACGCCCACTTTCGGATATTTAATGTGGCTTAACAACCTCTTGAATGTTGAGAGTTGGAATCCAGACAGATGAAATTCTACCTCATCTGTGAATCAAGAGCGAACCACTGGTTATTTTGAGTGACATCTTGAAAGGAACGACATCGAATTCCTTTTCTTTATCAATTCCTTTAGTTGCTAAGTATACATCATTTTATACAGTCGCAGATAGATGTGCTTTCCTGGCTGCCCTTTGGCATGTTGAGTAACTGTATCCTGATTCGTGGGACAATCGAGGCAAAAACTTCATATGTGAACGTTCCTGTCTGCCAATCACATTGTTTACAATTCCCTCTGGCATCGGTGGCGTTCATTCAGAAGGGATCCTGTCTTTCCGATTTCCGGTTTAAGTCATATACTGTTGACTTCGAACTATTTGGGGTTGTAAGAAAAGATGTGTCCTGATGTCTACGAACAATAAACATAGTTCTCCAAGCGAAAATTCTGTATTCAAATGTTTTGATTATTGGCGATGCCTACTGCCTTCTAACTGGTTCTCAAACATTGCAATTCCTGGTCGCTATTTGCAGATGAGTTGGTTGTAGGGTTAAGTACAGCACAAATGTAATAAAAACACAGGGGGGTTTTTAAATAAAATGAGAAAAATAGATCAATTAGTGGTCTAAAATATTGGCAGCACATAACTACATCGTAGTGTTCGTACCTAATTTAAGAAGGGTTTAACTGTGTGAGAAAAATATGTATATTTAGGCTAACAGCCTGAGCTGAATACCTACCCATATTGAACATGTATAGCTTGTTATAAATAAATATTTTTTGGTATACAAATGTAAATACAACGAAGAGAAAGTAGGCCTTTAACAAAGAGTAAACATTCTCCATGTTCCTGGAAGAAGGTATTGAGGAGAATTGCAGTGAAGGTGTTAGTGGCGTTTTGAAAATCTTGGAATCGCATAGCTAGGTATATGGAGAATGAGTGGAGGCGTATAGTGGACAACAAGATAAGTAAAGGAACTGTTTTAGTAAGATAGGCGAGGGAATGACAGTGCTGAGCAGTTCCATGGAAAACAAACCCTTGCTAGGAAAAGTTTTGGAAGGAATTATGTTAGGGCTATAAAACAATGTCAGATAATAAGCTGACTTAATTTATTCTTTGCCCGTGTATGGTGCGGCGTATTGATTACTTTTTATCACTAAAAATACGCCTGTTTTGGTTTCATTAACACACTGTTTTTAGAGATCAAGCTGGAATTTTTATTAGTGAAGGTAGATCGAAAATAAAAAACACCCATGTCTCGGCTTTCTCTCCCATAGGCCCAAGAAAAGAATTACTTACAAATGAGAATGATTCACTAATAATATTTAATTCCTTGTACGTATCGGTGTTTATGAAGTATTAAACGAGAGAATTACAAAAATCTGCAGTTTTTAACACTACAGTCTGTTTATTTAACTGCGGCTATTTTCTCTTCGCTACATGCAATCTTGGTTGTGCTATCTTTAGTGCGGTCTTGTGCACAGATACTTTAGCTTCGGTATGGGCCAAAGCTGTTGGTGCCAGACAGCTGTTCGTTGAGGGGAAGACAGGTCTAACTTAGCCGTAACAACTTAAAACTTTAAAACTTTGTTTTCCTGGCTAACAGGGACCCTATGGGAGAGAAAGCCAAAATACAGATATTTTTGTTTTCGATTTATTTTCACTATAAAAAATTGGTATCTGCGGTATCAATGTAACAATAGCCCCTCGTTAGTTCTTTTTATCCCCTAGCGATTCAGTTGTGGAATAAAAAGATTTAAGGATATTTCAACACAATACAATCAGGTGTAGTATGCCTGGAACAAGTAACTGGTTATTTTAAATTTTTGTCACGCTGCATAATTCATCTTGATATTACATACATATTTTAAGGATTTCCATGAAATACTTATATACGTGTTTGAAGATTTGATATTACGTGAACAGGGTGTGCTTTAGTTACATAGCGCCACCTCATTAAAGCGGCAGTTTTTGACATCGTTACGGGGGGGGGGGCTATAAATCTTGAACAGAGTTAACAGTTTGGGGGCCAGCGTCATTGAATTTTATCCCTAGAGCAGCAGCTGCGATGGGGATGGTCATCTGCAGGGTAAGGGGAGATAATGCTGCGGGGAAAAGACAGATGGCCTATTATAGCTGCATCAAATGAGATTCCCTTCTCAAGGGACGACTTCCAACCTTCTGAAAATAACTCCCTCGGAACCAACTGCCTACCAGCTTTGTCTGCAGGTTGCTGCTACAAAAAGTTTCAACAGTGCTTTATTAATATTTGGTAGACTACCCACAGCTGGTAATCTGGATGAGTACTCTTTAGGTAACCATTTGACTCCATGAATATTGTAACACAAGGGCAATCATTTCATTTTCACTATCGCTCAGTCACCTAACAAAGAGCAAGTACTTGTTCCAAGAGGGAAAAGAAAAGAACAAAACACTGATGTCATACTCGTATAACTTGTTCTTCAACATACTACGAGTATTACTACAGAACCCTCTTCTACCTGCTTCATAAGCACATGCAGAAATTATTTTATTGCATATTTATTTTAGGTACAAGGGAATTAGGTACAAAAGGCTTTAAACGATAGTCTAGTATTTCAGGAGTGGGTCATTATGTGATTATTTTGAAATTCCAATCATTTACATGACCATACAAAATTCACAATTTTCCTCTTCAGAAAAAAATTAAATATATGAAATTCATTTAGTGTAGTGTGTGCTTCAGCTATATATGGGGTGTTTATTATATGTGGTAACCCGTTCCGCGGGCTCTCTCCATTGCACGAGAGGACCAAGAGTCGCTGGGAGAACTGTGCCGTCAGAGGCGCACTGGAATCCGTACCTTATGATGGATGGAAACATTGATCTTCTGCTCTCAAACAGGCAGCATACCTCGTAAAAATGTTGTCACTCTTTCGCCTAAGGTCAGCAGCAGGAATCCTTGTGATTTCTTGCATGTTGTTACCATTAAGTTCCTGGTAAACGAGGATTAAAACAAGGTTTCCTGAGCTTAGGCAGGTGAGCGAGAATATGTTTACAGGATATGCTGCCTGATCAACATTTCTAGCATCTATAAGGTAAGTATTTTGGAGCTTCTGACAGCACAGTTTTCCCGGCGACTCTCGGTTCTCTCGTGGAGTGAGCCCGCGGAACGGATTACCATATGTGATAAAGACCCTGTATACCGTATATTAAGATTTCTTTCATTTCTTACTGTTTACCCACTAGGGGAATGAGGGGAACCTCACAGGCTACGGGTATCCCCAGAAAATTCAAGATAAGCGTTTTATTTGTCATATAAGCATTTTAAACATGTGGCATTTTATTTTTATTTTTATTCATTTTTGAGAAAATTAAAAATAACGAAACATTTTCTATGTGAAGGGTGGTTAGGGGAGGGGCATTTTCTTGAAAGCCTTCATATTGTATCTTGGTAAGATACAGAACTTAAATACTAATTTTGGTTTTTTATCGGTCTCTTCGTTTTTAAGTTATGCTGTTCATACACATTCACACACACAGACAGACATTTTTTAAAAAATGTTTTTGGGAGTCTCAAAAACTTATTTCTAGCGAAATCTTGGTGTCAAATTTTTTATATATTTAACCAAACAGAAGTTGACATCAGCAGATATCTATCGGTGACCACAGAGGTCTTGAATTACAATAAAAATTAAAAGTAACAAAACAAACATGAAACAATTATTACAAGAAAAGAACAAGTATCAAAAGATGTTAAGTTCAAAGAAAACATCAATATAGTTTCATGATTAAAAGGATGGTTACCTATCAAGAAACATATATAATTTATATATAATATTTTCTATATAAATATAGTGACATGTACTTATGCTTTTTAAACAAAATATAAGTGGCAGTGTAGGATTTTTAAGGAATATTTTATGATATCAATTGCAGTAAGATATAATCACTACTTACTCTAAGTAGTAAAAACCAGAAATAGATGGTACACTCACACCCTTCTCCTGCGCATTACAGAAGTGATTTTTCTATCCTCTTTCTAATATTTACAATCCGTTTTATCTAAAATTAAGTCATTCAAATTAAGTAATAAGTACTTAATTATATAGAATGAGGAAGCAGCATTATATATTTTGAATGCTTGAAGGACTAAATTACAAGGTCGTAGTAACATCCTGCATATAAGAGAAAAATTAGGACAGTCCAAACTTTTAACACCACTGTCAGTTTACGAAAATTGGGTACTTAGGACGTGAAATGTTATGAGTGCTGACTATGGCTTTGACTAAGATTACAAAAAAAATCATATTACATAAACTACGCATTTTAATGAGTTCTACATTTTTCCAGTTATTTAGGTTTGTCCACGTCAAAACAGACCCATGTGACCAGTGCACTGTGGTACAACACGGTAGCAATGCTTGCAGGGAATAAGTCAAAATGTTAGGTGTTTTATGTGTTCGCTGTTACACAAATTTATGCAAAATTCAACAGAAATAATAGTGAACTGTAAATAACACAAATATTTCCATGTAGTTTTGGGGATAATTTAATGAAAATATAGTGTTGCATCATTATAATATGCTGGACTTAAATATGAAGTCAAATTTAGGTTTTCCTGTGACAAGACTCACGTTGAGATTGTCGCAAACAGTTTGCAGATCGCCTGGTAAATAAAGCTATAGTGGTATCGAAGAAATATACAAGGAAGTACCTTACTAGTATTTGGTGAATTGGTGAATTAGTATTTAAGAGTAGTAGAACAAGAATCAACAAATAAATTTGGAGTGATAAAATGATATTTCCCGAATGTGAAAGATAGATTGTCAGACCACGAAAAATAAAAGAATACTTTGCAGGTATAACATATTAGACAATGCAAACCGTTTATGTAATAAAAACATATAAACTGTCAATAATCCACTGTGGGAATGTGAACTTAGTGACCAAAGACAAACATTACATAGAAATGTGATTAAAATTGGGGTGGGGGGGAGAATAGCCAATAATGAGCAATCAACGGGCTATGAAACATCTTAAAAATTGCGCCAGTTCAGTAGATTTCGAAACTAACATTACTTTCAACATGCGTGGCGTATACCATTTTTAGTCAGTCATCAATATTTATAGGCAAATTATAGATTATGAATTGGATTCTTTTTTACGTATTTTGTATCTGCAATGCTCAGCGCAGCTGTGATGGTTACTTGTTTACTTGCAGCATCAGTGCTGACAACATGCTGAGTTATAAACAAAAAACGTTATACATAAAGAAGGCTATGAGAATAATTTGGGTTTTAACCTTCATACATCCGCTTCACTAATGTCTTTGTTGTCCTTGACAATGCGGCACAGCTTGATCATGGCGTAATTTGCCCACAATGTTGAATATATCCATGTTTTGCTTTAATTTCCAAATAAGTTAATAGCACATTTTCAGTATAATTAGTTTGTGTGTTTCTTACCTTGTACCTTAGAAGAAACCTGTTATATGTTTTTTCGTACCGTTTCCTCGACTGTTTTGACTCTCTGCACTGCTTGTGACATTTCGGCTGGTTCTTCAGATTCCATTCAAGGTATCTCCTAGTACATCTAAAGTACAAGCCTCTTGGTTATTAATCTTCACATCTGCTTGCAAATCAAAGTTGGTAACCTGCAATGTTGTGTGTTGTATTTTAGATGATTGGTGTGTAAGTGTTGCTACAGTGTAGCTTGTAAATAAGTGTTATATTGTTTGTTGTTCGTGACGCTATATTACCTTACAGTTGTATAGTTATGTTAGCAATGTGGTTTATTTTTCTTTCATTATGGAAAAAGTAATAGAGGGCGTGTCCAATGATGCAGAAATCGAAGAGGCTTGGAGAAGTAGATGTAGCGAGTTAATGCCGAAGAAATCAAAACAGAGATAAGAGTTGACATCATATACTTCATTCTGCAAATGCTTACAAGAAAGCGGTGTAAATATTGTTGAGAAGAATGTACTAGCGTACTTCGTTTCAAAAAGAAGTAAATGGAAGTCTTCTAGTGCGACGGAAGACTATGTGAAGAATTTGCAAGTTTGTAGACCAGATTTTGTACAATGGCAACGACGCTTAAGGAATTGCGGCAGTGATAGCAGGATCGCCGACTGTTAGAGGAATAACTACAAGAAATAGTTTGGATCTAAAGAGCATGGGTGGACACGGAGAAATGACATTTCGCAATGTACAGATTATAGTATAATGATATGCATATGAAAATAAATCTTTTGTGGTGATTTTAATACGGCAATAAAACTTGTTGTTCATTTCTTTCGACATTGAGATT
Organism: Tenodera sinensis; assembly: GCA_030765045.1. NCBI lineage: Eukaryota > Metazoa > Arthropoda > Insecta > Mantodea > Mantidae > Tenodera > Tenodera sinensis. The sequence continues at coordinate 29,035,054 of CM060967.1, forward strand.
TTTTTATTTTCCACCATGACGAGGTTCGGAGAGGGGATTTAGCACCTCGACCAGACTCCATAATGTACGCCTTCCGCGTAGGGGTGGGGTAAGAGGATTCTAAGGACGGCTGGAACTGAGAAGAGGGGACAGCATAAGGCAGGGTCCCTAACGAGGCTGACGTGAATATCAGGCTCTGGCCCGGGCCGATCAGCTGATAGCCGGGAACCGGGTATGCTAACAAACATGGCTACCAGTGTGGAATGTTATGGGGCAACACGTGTTAGTTTTGTTTAATTGAAAGTGAATTAGTGGCGATATATGTTGTTTCAGTGATTGTGTTTATTTGTAAATATTGTAAATTAATCAAAATTAATTTTTCAGTAGTTTTCTTGGTGTAATACGAGAATTATAACAGATGTTCTTCGCTGCAATTTTTAACGGTTTCTTTTGAGCAACTGAACAGTTTTTCGCCTGGTTTTCGTAAGTTCTACTTGTTATAGTTTAACTATTAAACTAAAATGATTATTTTCATTTATAGTGTGTAATTTTAAGTGATTTAAGAAATGGTTAATTCTTCAGTGAAGTTATTCAAGAGTCCATAACCTATATTGTAACATGGTGATACCGGTACTGAAAGGTATGTAATTCTACTTTTGTTTTAGATGTAGAATTGAACAATATGGGTCGACGTTGTAGTGTGTATCGATGTAAAACTAGTTAGGACAGTTTATATATATATATATAAATGAAACACTTTGAAAGGACAAATCTACACCCAAAAACTGTTGAACTAAAGATGGTATGGGTTGGTTTTTGTTAAACCATTCTGGCAACAGTTAAATGCAATGAATGTTAACAAAACATTTACCAAGTTAATCAATAAATTTAGAAAACAGGCAGTAGCTAGGTCATTTACATTTTTCCCACCTTCATCAAAAAGGGAAAACTATTATACTTGGGTCAAATTTTGTCCTCTGTCTTTACTCACACATGATGGAATTATGTAGGCAACAACACCTAGGTTAATGTGTACCTATATGAACAGGATGACAGAGTCCTGTGTTATCAAAATTTAGCCTGTGTTATCAGAGGCAGCATCCACACCTGCCATCAGTAATAATATGCAACCCTAACCTAACTTTATAACATATCTCAACTCTTTCTCCACTTTTACAAATTCACACAGGTATCACAGCTTAGCCTATTGTTGATAATTGCTATTTATGTGCAAATTTGCCAAACCAGCATGGTAAATGTTGATAGACTGAGTTTAATTAGTATTTTGCTTCAATTTCTGGGATGCCTATCTAAAGGACAAATCCACACCCAAAAACTTCTTGGTATGGTCACCGTGTGGGTTTTGTTAAACCCAAAAACAGTAAACTTTGTAAATATTTATAATTGTAAGTTAATGTTAATTGTAGCCTGTAAGCCAGGTCCTTTGTACAGGCACCAGGCCAAACTTTCAATAAACAAAACTGAAACTGAGAAAACTATATATGCCCCGCTGATACTAAGTTAACATTTATAGATTCCATCATTAATAAATATTATGCAAGGTAAGTGGATACATTGGTAAGTACTTTATACAAGTGATATTGAAAAATAAGTCTTCCAGCTTCTCCGGGGTAGGCAACATATCAATATTACCATTATTTTGATATGATTGACTAGTTATAATAATATATCGATTAGTCACAATGGGCCATTACAAATCAAAATATTGAGGATGGAATATTTCCATTTACATGTATATATTCAGTTTCAATGGAATTAAGTTTGGCAATAACCACGTGCCTCATGTTTAAAATTTGATGATAATAACAGCAGCTATTGAGATAAGTAGTTAATCTTTTATTATATTGATATGTGATTTATTATTTATGTAACGTATTATAACATTGTGCAGGTATTTTTGTTACGTGTTTTTATTTTCAATAATGAGTGACAATTCAATGGATATCACTTCCTTACGCTGTTCCTCCAAACGGGGAAGTCATAATCACGTTCGGCTTCGGTCGGTTCCCTTCGATCAGCTGTTCCAAAGATGACGCAATCGGGCCGTAGCCTGTATTTCGCGCGAGCCTCGGGTCCCTAACAACTACAGATGTCAACTCCCTGGTGGCAACTCTTACAACTGGCTCCCCTCCCCCCTGTCGGCTTGGTGAGGTCGGGACTGGTAGAGTTCCCCCGATCTGGAGGACGAGGATTTACAGAGGATGGACGCCAAAACTCCCGCGGAAACTTGGAACCGTTAAACAGCCAACCGCGGTAAAGGGTGAAGTGAAATGAGAAGTAAGCTGAAATGGAGGGACACCAAATTTGGGGGATATAATTATCCTTCCCAGGAAACCCAGAACACATGAGTTAGGAAATCTACGACCTCCCGAATACGGGGCACGGATGCTACCGCCATCCCTCTCGGATTTCTTTTGTTTTCAAGGAACCACGTTGCACTTGAGAATGTTAATTTATGATCCATAGCAACAATATTGATTGCTATCACAAATAGTTGTATCGTGCAAAAGCATTATTTTCTGACAATCACCAGGGCTAGGATTTTTATGACGTCACATTTTTATCCTGGGTTATTTTTCGATGTTGAATTTAAGTTAAGGAGGTTTCCAATATTTGTGAACACAATCAGATTTAATTGGTTATATAAATGCATATTTGACCATATTTTAGGGTTAAGTCATATTTTGGCCGAATATGCGACTAAGAGCGTACTTTGGTCGTCTGACTGAGATATTTTAGTAAACATTTCATAACTTTCCTTTTCTCCCATAACCTTTTGTTGGGGACTTGCCTTGGTGCTGCAAGCTACTACTGCACAAACTACAGTGAGCTTCACAAAGTGTTTAACATCTTTGACGAAAGCAATTAATCTTCAATCAAAAATGTATAACAAAAGTTTTCATGCAACATGATATAATAAAATCAAATTGCTGCGCAATATTAAAGTCACTTCACTCGTCTTGAAACTATGAGCATGAAATTTGCGATTGATTAAACATTGTGAAGGAATCTGAAAATTACTATCGACTGCACAGGGCAAAGCAGCTGACAAGGTTTGGGAAAAATTACGGTTAGTGCTTGAAAGAAATCCTGCACATGCAATGCTAGGTAAAATTGGTGACAATCTTTATGGCAAAGAAGCAGAGGTAGGGAAAATAATTTTATTGCATCATGTGATGACTATAGAAAGAAGTTTCTCCAAGTATAAGGTTGTACTTGCTGACAACGAATGTTGCAAGTTTGACCGTCTGAAACTTCATGTCGTTATTCACTGGAATTCTACTGAAAATGAAGTTTAAGAGAATTTTTCGTTATTTTATCTCTAACTATATAAAGTAAGCGCACTTTTTTTATTTTTGTTTAGTTAAAAGGGTATATTTTCAGGAGTTTAGATCATATACAGCATATTTCAAAGGTTTTTAGGTCATAAAAATTGGAGCTTTACAGTGTTAAAATTAAAATGTTGAAAATGAACCAGCATGCAGCATTACAATTATTTATAATGCAGCATGCAGATGGATTAGTGTTAAAACAGTCGATATCCCAAAGTAGCTATAGGTCGCACCAGGGATTTTGGTATGTGAAAATTTGTACACTCGTTTCCAAATTCTGTTGGACCTAAATGCCATGAGGGCAAGTGCCACATTTTAGCTACACGACAGCGCCTCTCGTCCTCAAAATATCGCTTCCTCCTCTGAGACGTGCCACTGTTCCTTTCAAATATTCCGACAACGAGGGAGATTGTGTCGTATATCTTCGGTGAAGGAACGTGGCTGGCCTACATAAATCCAGCAGAGGTCATGGTCAGGGTTATGTGCTGTACCGTCTCTCAGGGGTAAGGAAGGCTGCAGTCACGACCAATTTCCGTTATAAGCACTGCATTGCACAATTTAGGAATTTCACGTGTACCATCTCGTTGACATTTCAGAGATTCTAAACAAAATAGGTACATAAAAAGGTTTTCTAATTCCCTATTACGTAGGGGAAGTATTGCATTGGACCCAAAAATTGGATGTCGAGATTTCATCGGAAATGTTTTGATGTTTCCTGAATCCAAAAAGAGCATTTTTATAAAAAGATCCTGTGTGCGTGCGTGTGCGTGTGTGTGCGTGTGTGTGTGTGTGTGTGTGTGTGTGTGTGTGTGTGTGTGTGTGTGTGTGTGTGTGTGTGTCTGTCTGTGTGTGTAAACAGCATAACTCAAAAACAAAAACTCGGTTAGAAACCAAAGTTGGTATTTAAGTTTAACATCTTTCAAGGATGCGACACGAAGAGTTTGAAGAAAATTCCTCCACCCTAAACAACCTTTTACATGAAAAATGTTTAGAAAATTTTGATTTGACTATCGTTCAAAACCCATGTTCCGCCTGTATCTGCAAGAAAATCATCAAAATTATAATTTCTACAAATATTTATCTCGACTAACATGAAGGAGATAGAGGAATAAGATTTTGTAAGAATAAGAGATTTTTAGTTTCTCTACTGGTAAGTAGGGGAAGTATTGTTTTCCACGCAAAAAATCGATGTCGAGACCTCACCAGAAATGTTTTGAGACCCCTTAATAAAAAAAAAGCATTTTTAGAAAAAGGTCCGTGTGTGTGTGTGTGTGTGTGTGTGTGTGTGTGTGTGTGTGTGTGTGTGTGTGTGTGTGTGTGTGTGTGTGTGTGTGTGTGTGTGTGTGTGTGTGTGTGACTCTGTGTGTCAGTCTGCGGACAGCATAACTTAAAAACGAAAAGTAGGTTAAAAACCAAAGTTGGTATTTCAGTTTAATGTCTTTCAAGGATGCGACACGAAGATTTTGAAGAAAATAGCCCCACCCTAAACTACCCTTTACATGGAAAATTTTTATTTTCTTGAAAATGGCTGTAACGATTTTGATTAAAATGTCGTATGGTTGACATATTTTTATGAAAAATGAAATGTATATTTTGAATTTTCTGGCTTATAGTAGTCGCATTTACTCCGGACCACTTTTGCATAAGTGGTAAACCGTTAGAGATAGACCAAATCATACTATACAAAAATGTAGATCTTGCTAAAATACACAATTTATGTCCAAATAAATTTTCTTGTAGGGTGAACCATTTCGGAGATATTCCTTGCTATGTGTGTGAGTTTCGGAAAACAACTTTCGTGAAATGGAACATCGTTGTTCATTTTTTTTATATGTTAAGTGTGCAAAGAGAACAGCATCTCAAAGCTTTAAAACATTTGACTATCGCACAAAGCCTACTGTGTTGTAACATTCCCCTTGCACCTACAAGGAAATAAGTAATAAGATAATTTGTACAAATGTTCATCTTAGCACGAAGAAGATATAGGAATAAGAGTTTGTAAGAATGGTTAGTACAAGAGTAGAGAAAGTCATGTGAGTGCAACACATCAGATTTTTCTCCACAGTTTACGTAAGATTGGGATAACACGCTTGAGACTCCCTAAATCCAAAACAACATCGTAAATGTACGCATAGCATTTAATTCTATGTGTGTTTGCTTCATTAGATTGTTATCGGAAGCATTATTCCGTATCTTTTGGGAAATAATCCCAAAAAAGCCCTGTGTGTTGCATTCACATGGCTTTCTCTATGAACAATTCGTAGAAAAGTTTGTTCTTTTTCTCATATACACAAACGATGTAAAATACGAAGGATACAGTAGGCTAAATTGAAAGTCTGACTTTTAGAAAGCAGATTTCTAGTGGTGTCGTTGAAATCCCATGGTGATTGCATGATAGTGGGAAAAACTCGAATACCGGGTTACCAGTTCCAAACTTCATAAGTATTTGGAAACTCAAATCAATGACAAAGAATATCTCGGAAATGGTTAATGCAATATAAAATCCTATCTGACAGGAATTGCGTGCTTTAACGATATTACATTTCTTCCAGTTTGCCAATAAATGTATCAAACTCACCAGACTGTAGACGACTTCAGATGCCCTTCCTAGAAAATTCAGTGTTTGTTTCATTTGTCATAGAAATATCTCGAATATGAACGTTTTAAAATTCAAACAAATAAAAAAGAATATCTAAAAAATCGTAAGCGGAAAAAAATGCTTGACGGAGATTTCATATTGAGATTTTGTCTTTCTTATGGTTTACCAACTATGCAGAAGTCGTTTTCATAATTAGTAGTTCACGATCTAATCTGCCCAATTTTGAGAAAATAAAAAAGAAATAGCGAAACATTTTCCATGTAAAGGCTCGTTTGTGAGAGGGGAGGGGATTGTGCCGAATATTTTCGTATCGTATTCTTGGACAACGTTGAACTTATATAACTAGCGTAGACAAAGCATCAGGAATTTTTTTTTTTTTTAATTTATTTAGAGTCGCTTTAACAATTAAGTCATATCGCGACTATTCTATGTAATACAGCGGTATACAATAAATTTGATACAATTATTTAACCAAAAACATGAGAATACAATCAAATCAGTACAACAAAAATATCCTTCATATTATATTTTCGCATGCAAGCCCGTACCTTTGAGAAATGATAACACCCTTCTGCAGTTGGATGGCGTGTTCAGAGTGGTGGATAAGTCTCCAGTGATGTGATGAAGCTGTCGTTGTGTAGCGTATTGCTTACATTCTGTGAGGAGATGTTTTACTGTGAGGCGGGTGTTGCAGACTTCACATTGTGGTGGCTGGCCTTTGCTGAGGAGGTATGAGTGGGTTAACCTTGTATGACCAATGCGGAGACGTGAGATAATTACCTGCTCTTTCCTGCTAAGAGAATAGACAGGGGAAGAATTGGTGTCTCCTTTCCTTACCATGTGTAGTTTTTCTGGAGGCGATTGATTCCAGGCCTGTTTCCATCTTGTTTTTATTAGTTTGGAGAAGTACTTTGTAATATCACGATAAGGTACTGCTTGCTGTTCATGTGTGTCTGTTAACCGACTTGCTTCTTTAGCAGCTTTGTCCGCTTCTTCATTGTCCTTAATGCCGCAGTGTGAAGGGACCCAAATGAAAGTAACTATTTTCTTTTTATTTAGAGCAATGGAATAAAGACTGTGGATATCTTGAAGCAGTTGGAGGTCAGTTGAACGATCTCTGAGACTTTGGAGAGAGCTTAATGAATCAGAAATTATAAGAAATTTACTCTCACTAGATTGGATGATGTATGTTAAAGCTTGCTTAAGTGCAGAAAGTTCGCAGGAGAATATGGAATAATATTTAGGGAGTTTCAGCTGAAGTTTCTTATCTGGGGTAGTTATGGCACATCCATTGTCGCTGTCCGTTTTGGAACCATCAGTGTAGATAAATGTATGGTTAGGGTAGGCATTTGTTATTTCTTGAAACAGCTGTTTATAGCAAGATGCATCTGTATGGGATTTATGGTAAGCTGTAATATTCAAATTTAGTTGAGCAGTTGGTATTCTCCAAGGTGGTAGACAATGAAACTTTCTGGGCATTATGGCAGGAACTTCTATGTTATGTTCTTCAATGCATTTGCTTACTTTAGATGACATTTCTTTTTGTGAATTAGCCTGTAAACGTTGGTTGGCCGTTTCTGGGAGGACGTACTGGTATATCATTGATTCGGGTCTTGCTAAAGTTTTAAGGGCGAATTTTAGGCTCAGATCTGTTCTGCGGACGTTCAATGGTGGCTCGTCGGTTTCCATTGTTAAGGCAGAAACAGGGCTGGTTCTGTAAGCTCCCAAGCATATTCTTAGAGCTGCTGTTTGAATTGTATCTAGTTTCTTTAAAACTGAAGATTTAGCTGTATTGTAGATCTGGGCTCCATAGTCGAGTTTACTTCTAATGAGAGCTTGATACGTTCGTATGAGGGTACTGAGATCAAAACCCCAGTTTTTGCAGCTTAGGGTTTTTAGCACATTTAATCTTCTGAGGCATTCATTTCTCATATCATCAATGTGATGTTTCCAGCTTAGAGTTGCATCAAACGTTAAACCTAAAATTTTGATAGCCTTCACTGAGTTGATTAGCTTGTTATCCACGCAGATTGTGGGGTTTGGGACTTTACATGGTGATTTGGAGAAGCATATGCATTTGGATTTATGATATGACAAGTTAAGACCAGCATGATTAGTCCAAGTGTGCAGATTTTCCAGTGTTTCTTGAAGAAGTGCTGCAGTAGTAAATCTTGTTTGTATAAACCATGGCCATTAAGCTCCGAAAAGAATGCTTTTAATGGCGGCGCCGTGGCCGAGCGGTTAGAGTGCTCGCCTACCATCCCAGGGACGCGTACGTGGTATTTGTGTGGAAGAAGCGGTGTCAGGTAGGGTTTTCTCCGGGTTCTCCGGTTTTCTCCTCTACTCATTCCGATAATTGTTCCATTATCGCCTTTCCAATCATCGATTTCGCCTGCATTTCATATCATCCTCTTCCTCATCATACCTGGTGGTTGACTGACCACCCACTTCCAGGTCTTCACTCTGTCCGTCCAGAGGTCCTTCTGCTCCCCGACAGGCGTCTGACCCTAGGCACTGGCTTGTAAGTCCTGAGAGGTGTAAGTTCTACATAAGAGGAGGGTATTCGGTTGAAGAAGAAGAAGAAGAAGAAGAAGAATCCTTTTATGTCTAAGTGGTACATGATGGGAAATTCTAAGCTTCTTTAATGACATCAACAAATGTTGTTTTCTAGTGCCTTGCATCTGGCAATGAAGCCATTAGCAACATCAACAAATGTTAAAAGTCCATTTCTGCGGAATAGGGTTAACGTGCCTTCTGCCAAATTCAAGAGATTTCGAGTTTGATTTCTGGTTGGAGTAAGTTATGTGAATGAGAATCTTTTTATGCTCAAAAGGGGAAAGTGGGTAACACCAAGTTCTACGAACCCGGGCTCATTTGAACATAATTTCAATCACTTCATTTACTTTCCGATATAAACATATCCTGTTTAACTTACAAGTCGTTCCCTTCATTCTATAACTTCAACTTTACTTGTGCAGAGCTTTACTAAAACAACTCTACTTTTTAGGAAGCTCTGTCCTTAATTTCTAGCATTTAAGGATATAGGGCAAAACGTTCCCGGAATTTCTCACCATCTTGATATTTTTTATTTTTTCAAAAATGAAAATGCTTCAAACCTTTTGATTAATGTATCAGAACTTTGAGATATTAGTATAACAAAATGCATATCTAGAATGTGTTGTAAAGAACCTGAGAATCCATTTGTGGTGAATGGTTTATCACGAATTTCATTATGATAGGAAACAATATGTGACTGTTACACTTAAGACTTTGTATTCAGTTTCATGTTAGTGAAAGTCTGCTCCAGCGGAGGAGAATGAGACTAAAGACAACTTTTTACTTTCTCTTCCACGTGTGTGGGAGGTACAGAAAACTTTACATTCCACCCAAAACTTCTGTATCGAGTTTTCACCGGAAAGACATGTTTTGAGGTCCCTTAAATAAAAAGCATTTAAAGGCTCCTTGAATAAAAAGCATGTTTAAGGAAAGCATTTTTGGAAAATTTTGATTCTGTAATAATTTTGGTAAAACTTGATATATTAAATCTTATATATTTAAACGAGCAATTCTTGTATATATATATATATATATATATATATATATATATATATATATATATACATATATATTCCGCGCAATTTGGAAATGGCTCTAACGATTTTGATCAAATTTTGTATTCAGATAGAGTTTTGTTTTCTAAGTTCATCTATATAGGTATAATTTCCGAAAAAAACGTGATTTTACATAAAAAATAACATTTTTTTATTCCCGCTTCTACAGTGCAATTCTTGTATATATATTCCCCGTATTTCAGAAACGGCTCTAAGGATTTGATTAAATTTTTGTATACATGCTTATTACGTTCAGTGTTCTCTCTACTCACTTTTAGGTAACACATTCACATCTCTTTCTCTACTCAGTCTTCTATAAACAATTTACCATAAAAAACATGATTTTGCACCAAAAACAGTTTACCCCACTTTTAAAATAAGTCATACCATGTTCTGTATATTTGAAACAGAAGTGCTATTACATTCACACTGTTTTTTCCTCTCACTTTTAGGTAACACATTCACATCTCTGTCTCTACTCACTCTTCTGTAAACAATTTTCCATAAAAAGCGTGATTTTGCACCGAAAAACGCTTATCCCCACTTTTAAAATAAGTCAAATCATGTTCTGTATGTTTGAAACAGAAGTGCTATTACATTCACACTGCTTTCTCCTCTCACTATTAGGTAACACATTCACATCTCTTTCTCTACTCACTCTTCTACAAATAAGTCACGCAATTTTCTGTATGTTTGAAATAGAGATGCTGCATATTACATTCACAGTGGTTTTTCTACTTACTTTTAGCTATCACATTTACATCTCATTCTCTACTCACCCATCTATAAACAATTTTCCATAAAAAACGTGATTTTGCACCAAAAAACACTTTTATCCCCACTTTTAAAATTAGTCATACCATATTCTGTATGTTTTAAATAGAAATGCTACTACATTCACACTGTTTTCTCCTTTCACTATTAGGTATCACGTTCACATCTCTTTCTCTACTCACTCTTCTCTAAAGAAGTCATGCAATTTTCTGTATGTTTGAAATAGAAATGTTACATATTATATTCACACTGTTTTCTCTACTCACTCTTAGGTAACACATTCACATCTCTCTCTACTCACTCTTCTACAAATAGGTCATACAATTTCGTGCATGTTTGAAATATAAATGCTACGTATTACATTCACACTGTTTTCTCTACTTGCTTTTGGGTAACACACTCATGACTGTTTCTCTACTTACTCTTCTAGAAATAATTCATACAATTTTGTGCATGTTTGATATAGAAATGCTGCATGTTACATTCACAGTGTTTACTCTACTCACTTTTAGGTAAAACCTTCACATGTCTTTCTCCACTCACTCTTCTACAAACAATTCATATCATCTATACAACTTGAATGTTTGTATATATCTAACTGTTTATCTCGAAAACCGCTTAACCGATCACCATAAAATTCGGCACGTATATGTATTTCTTTCATGGAGAGTTTTTATGATAACAATTTTACTACACAATATATTAGTTTCAAATGGCTTTCTACTCGCATTTCTTTTACGTAGCGCATTCATGTATCCTCTGTTTGCCCTTCAACATACAATTCATATAATATTCTAAGATTGAAATATAAATGCAGCGTATTACATTGACACAATTTCCTCTACTAATTCTTCCTTTACGAGACACAATCAGTCTTCCTTCGCTATTCGCCCTTCAACATATAATTCATACAATTTGCTGTATGTTTGAAACGAATACAACGTATTACATTCATACTACTTTCTCTACTCACTTTTGTTTTACATAACAATTCACATGTTATTCCCTATGGTTTATCAACTTCATACATACCAAGGCCTTTACATATCTTATGTTGAAGAGTGATTAAATTCCAAAACAGGTTGACCGATCGCCATGAAAAGTGACATATCTAATTTTTTTCATGGCAAAGGTTTTTATGCAATCCATTTTACCACGCAATGTATTACGTTCACATGGTTTTCTCTACTCCCTTTTCTTTTACCTAACATACTGCTCCTTCTTCTGCAAACAATCCATACATTTTTCCATACACTTGAAATATAAGTGCAACGTATAAAATTCACACGGTTTTTCTACTCATTTTTCTTTAGTAAAACACAATCACATTTCTTTCACTACTCCCGCTTTGACGAACAATTACGAACAATTCATACACTCTTCTATATGTTTGAAACATAAATGCGTAGTACATTCACATGGCTTTATCAACCATCTTTTCTTTCTGTAGTATTTGTTATTCTTCAACATTGCTTTTGCTTAGTGTCGCTCCTGTGTTTTAATAAAAAAATAAAGAAACGGTTAAAAAAGTAAAGTAATCACAATTGGTGTCAGTAGTGCGACGAAAAGCACGATATGGAACAGTTGATGAAACAAATGTTAGCCAAGATGGACATAATGGGAAATGAAATGAATTCCGGAATGCGGCAGAGGAAACAAATATGAAAACCGAATTGGAAAAATGTAAACTACGAAATAGAAAATATGGGAACAAAAATGGAAGGCAAATTGAAAATGTAAACTCCGAAACGGAAAAGATGACAGGAATTCCAATATGAAGACAGGTCTATCGAAGAATACTAACGAGCGACTGGCCGGGGTTAAGGAAGTTATGGAAGAACTCGACGGAAGTATGAAGGACCTTGGTCAACGTGTTAACGTCCTGAAGTCAATCACAGCAGCAAAGAACTGAACTCCGTAAAGGAACAAATGCTCGACGAAAACCCCAAACTGAGTGGATATGTATGGGGGAGGCCTGCGCTTAGCAGTAGACGTTTTACAGCTGAAATGATGGTGTTTATGAAATATTTTTATGTATTTCTATGTATTATGTATTTCTCTTGTATCTCGGAGATTACTCTTAACAATTGCGACAAGTAGTTTTATTTAGTTAACGTTTTGCCTTTCAGGTTTATCTAAATAAGTATCTTCTCCCACAAAAAACAAGATTTCGCAAAAACAGAGGCGAAAAACGCCGAGCGAAGCTCGGTCGCCCAGGTACTATATTAATTATAGGACAATAAAATTTAAAACTGAAATTTTCCGGTAATAAAGCCGGAGAAGTCCGCTTCATTGTGAAGGACATTTATATAAACTTGCATAACTGGCACATGTTAAGCGTTAGACGAAAACTCACTGCACAAACTATGTAGATCTCTTTAAAACATACAACTTATTTCAAATAACCCGTGGCATTAGGAATTTCTAAAATATCTATCATTAATGGTTCGAATTATAGCTCCGTCGACTTTCAGTTGTTTCTCGTGATGTCGTGGAAAAAGTGGAAACTTAAGGCCAGCATAATACGAGCATCCGCTTGATTATCGCTACTTCCTTTATATCTGTAACGTAATGTATAATGTAGCATTTCCGTAAAGGTTTGGCTCGATTAAAATAAAATACATAGTAAAATAAACCTTCGAAAGAATATATTGTACCTTATATATTTAAGCGAACAATTCTTGTATATAAATATATTCCGCGCAGCTTGGAAACGGCTCTAACTTATTAAGTTTATCTATATAGGTGTCATTATTTAAAAAACGTGATTTACGCGTAACAGTCACAATTACTCTAAACCTTATTTCGGCCATAATTTCTCTGTTAATGGGCCAATTTCAACAAACAAATCTGGATATTAAAGGTCTCGTCAAGAGCTTTTAGAAAACCTAAAGAAATTTAACTTAGCTATTAGTCTACGCATAACAGTCACAATTAGTTAAAACCTTATTTTGGGGATAATTTCTTTGTTAATGGGCCTATTTCAACAAACAAGCCAGGATATTAAAGGTCTCGTCATGGAAACAGCTCCAACAATTAGGATGAAAATTTATATTTTGTTAACGTTTTGCTTTTCAAGTTTATCTAAATAAGTATATTCTCCCCAAAAAACACGATTAAAAATAAGGAAAATAAAAGAAAAGCCGAGCGAAGCTCTCTCCCAGGAGGGTAGAGAAAGTCGTGTGAATGTAACACGAATGTAACACCAGCTAATTGTAAGCTTAATCTGTATACTTAGGTGAGAAACAACCTGAATTACATCAGAAAATAGGTTAGAAGTAGCTCGTCATTTCAAGCGTATTATGTCCAAAAATTAAAATTTTGAAGGAAATTCAAGCCGCTCTGATATGGCATGGAATATTCACAAGTTTCTACACAGAAACAGAAGTGTGGTATGCACACCATTGGAAAACCAGGACAAGCTTGAAAATGCGAAACTAAGTCGAGTAAGAGATTCTCCAACAGTGTACCTACTTACTGTTCTACGAAGTGAATAAAAGAAGCTTTACTTTCTCGAAAATAAAGTAAATTAATACCAGCTTTTGAACTTTAGTTTCAGCAGCAAGGTAACCAAAATTAATCTACACCTGGTTGTTGACCTTATAAAAAATTAGTAGGTTGCAGCTCACACTTAGCTACTGAATTAACTAAATATAAGTAAATATTAACAAATAAGACGGAAGTAAACACCAAGGTAAATCATAAAATTCAGCTATCAAATACGATTGTATTCCATGTCTGCTATATTAAATATATAAAAAGTTAGAAGATTTAATGTAATTCATACATGAACTGAATCAAAACGACTATTTGACACGATTTGGGTCAGCATTTCATGAGGTTGCAAGAAGAAGAGGAAGAAGAAGATGAAGAAGAAGAAGAAGAAAAGGGAATGCAATTGCATGAAATTAATTTCTCTCAGAGTGGACGTAATGTGATTTGAAAATATGGCCTATCAATTATATTTTATTATACCATTAGCTCAAATGTATGTATGAATCGAACTTCGAAAGATTGAGTTACTAATGTTTTGCAGCTAAACTGAGCAAGGCATTCCACCCGAAAATTCTATATGGAGATTGCACTGTAAATTATTTAGTCTAGAGATCCCCTGAATTGAAAAAGAAAGAAGAATGTGTGTGTGTGTGTGTGTGTGTGTGTGTGTGTGTGTGTGTGTGTGAGAGAGAGAGAGAGAGAGAGAGAGGGGGGGGGGGGAGTTGCGTACATACAAACTTCCTATTTAATTGCAGCGTCTTTCAAAGTTGCAACAAGGATTTTTTTTGTTTGCTTTGATACTTAAAAAGATGGTCAAAACTGCTTTTATTAAAACGTCATATGTTCAAGATTTTGGTATGATTTTTTTTTTTTTTTTTTTTTTTTTTTGCGAATAGCTTGCAAAGCCCGCTTTCATTATAACTTGAGTCCTTTTTAACTAAGAAATCATAAGAAGTGAGAATTAGCTTAACAAAAATAAACGCAGAGCTCACTAAAATATACATTTTGTGATAATGAACTTTTCTCGTAGCATCAGCCGTTCCGAAATATTCATTTTTACTTTTAACTTTCCCCAGGTTAAATTGTATAGGGCGTCTATTAAACATCTTCGAAAATATGTCATTATCCCTTTTGTCTTTTCTCCCTTCCAGGTGCACATTAGTAGAGTTTGGCTTGTGGTATAATTAAATGCAATTTTTGTTTACATCTGAAGGTCACAAAGAGCATATTATGTGCATAATCTGAAACAATTTTTACGCAACTATATGTCGCGACTAAGACAGAAGGATCTTAGAAGGATCACTTTTTATGCGCATGTGTAGCGAGCTTCGAAAACTATATACCCAAATCGACTTAAGGGCTGAATCTACTAGTATCTGCGGTAGATCGCGGCTAGAAAAGAATAGAAAGTATGTTTATAGAGATTTATAGATCCTCTGGTTACAACTGCTTAAAATGCAAAAGTGTAAGAAAGGAAAATAAATGCTATAATGTTGCTGTTAGATTAGGCAAATTATACGAAAAGTAGATAAGCTTTTATTGACATGGTTGTATTATACTAACTACGTGAATGTTTACATTAGCATCTAAATAATAAGAATAAAAATACTGCGTCAAATGCGGCTCGAATACGTCAGGTAATGAGGTCTTCAAGGCCTTGTTGATTTTTCTTGCGGATAAGAAACAAAGTATACAATTAGTAACACATTGCATTTTTTCCCTTATTCCTATCACGCTCATTTCTACTTTGTTCCCCTGCCCCCCTCCTCTCCTGCTCATTTCAGCTGTTTCCAAACGTACTCAGGTCGCTACGTGAGTATTCCAGCATTGCTCGAAGTGCATATGTTTTCTAGAGGCCTATGCCTATGTTATAACTAGAGCGGAGATTTTTATGTCATAGTATCTAAACTAAACCCCGGCGCGACAGCCCATTAAGGCCAAGGTCTACCGCCCAGCCGCTGCGTCCGCCACCTCTGCCCACTACAGGCATCATTGGTGAGGTGCAGTACTGGAGGATGGGACGTGGTCAGCGCTCTGACCCCTCCCGGCCAGTTATGCGGTCTTCTAGACCTAGGGCCACTACTTCTCCATCAAGTAGCTCCTCAATTGGTCCCCCCGGGACCTAACGAGGCTGAGTGCACCCCGTGCCAGACCTCCCAGAGGGGATAAAATCCCCATGCTGGTACAGGGGATCGAACCTGGATCCTCCGCGCGCTTAGCAAAATATACACATAAATATTTAGTGAAAAGCAGTGAAATATGTAATATCGAACATTCAATTCCGACTTGTTTTCTTAGTTACAACACTCAAATCATATTTATACATTATGTTTTTTAGCACAGTGAACAATTAGGTATTTTTCAATGTTTTTTGGAGTCATTGAAAGTCTTTGTCACTGAGAGTGCTCTTGTAGATAAAGACAAATTATGTAACTGGGGCAAATTTTAGGAAAGGAATTTTTCCTAGAGAAATGTCCTTGGGTAGATCAACATCATCTCCATTTAGAGTTTGGCATACACTATGAAATATTAAATAGCATTTCTCTTTAACACTTTTTGCAATTTACTTAATACACTTGCACCAGTTTCCCCATGCACAGTACTTAGGTTTTCATTAGCATCCACAGCAGTAGTCATGTATCACATAGGTAGTTGTCTACTATATTGTTGATCCGTTGCGTGTTGTCTGTTTTGGATAAGCCATGGACTTCTTCGTATACCTTAAAGTTCTTATTTCGCAGTTATTTGGCGATGGGCGGCTGATCTGATGGTAACATGAGTTTCTTAGCACCTCAACGTGGTTACACGAGCTCAGGACGTGGGGCAGTGCTAACTTACCAAACATATGATATTTTAACCAACATCTTTAGATCTTCCATGTGAAGGGTGGTCTTAGGTCTGGGAATTTCATGAACATTTGTGTATCACTTTTTGCTTTATCTGCTACTACATATAGTAAGAAGGGGAAATATAGTATTGAATTTCGATGTCGAAATTTCACCGGAAACATGTTTTGAGTCCAAAAACAGCATTTCTAGAAAAAGGTCAGGGTTTGTCTGTCTGTGAACAACATAACTCAAAAATAGATAAACTGGTTAGAAACCGAAGTTGGTATTTAAATTTAATATATTTAAAGGATGCGACACAAAGATTTTGAAGAAAAATTCTCCACTCTAAACTGCCTTTACATGGAACATTTTTCGAAAATGTTGACTTTCTCAAAAGTTGCATAGCGATTTTGATTAAAATGTGATGCTTAAGATATTTGAAATAATAAATAATAAATGAAATGTATATCTTGAATTTTCTGGCTTTAGCTCGTGTAGTCCTGTTTACTCTTAATTACTTTTGCACTAACTCGTAAACGCTAAGAGATAGACCAAATCTTACTATACAAAAAATGTTGATCTCACACAAGTCATGCCCAAATGGATTCCTTGTGGAGAGAACCATTTCGGAGATATTCCTTGTTATTTGTATGTTGCTGCAATATGTATACTTTTCTTAAATGGAAGGTCGTTATTCAGTTTTTATCTCTTGGCCGTGCAAAGAGAATGGAATTTCAAAGCCTTCATATAGCGAAAAATCTTAAATGACTTGACTATCAAATTAAAGCCTAGTGTATTCCCCTTGCACCTACAAAAAATTACCAATAAGATAATTTCTACAAATGTTTATCTCGAGTAACATGAAGATGAACAGGAGTAGGGAAAGTCATGTGAGTGCAACACTCAGATTTCTATAATTGCATACTGGTATAAATTCAATGAAAATACAAAATTACGAAAATGAGTGGTTATAGTTTATATATGTAGATTATTTTGTAGTGGCGGCAATTTAAATGCACAACCACATGATTCTTGCACTATGAACGTTTTTGCTTATAAATTATGTTTTGGGGTTTTGAAAGTGTTCCTATGACGGCCATATTATAAGTAGCACGGTATAAATCTATTGTTTTGATTGTGGAGCACGAAGCTTTCACTGTGAGCACGTGTGAATATAATTATAATACATCCTGTGTAAATAGATAGCAGTATTTTTTTCGGCAGGATCTGGTATAACCCACACAGACTGTTGTTTACGTTGTGTACTGCGCACTACAAAATTCACAAGGCCACAGCGGGCCAGCGAACCAACAGTTTTCGGCGCGGCGCAGTGCCGGGGGGAAGAGGGGCCCCTCACGGAAAACCGTTACCACAGCAAGCTGCCTGCAGAGCGCTGCGAAGAAAGTTCCCTCCCTATTGAGACGCTACTTTCGGCGCATTACAGGGCCCGGGTGCATATGCACTAAAACACCTAACATATGCACTAAAAATATAAGAGTATGCACTAATCGTGGCAACTATTTCAAATCTTTATTCCTCGTAAAATGACAAATCGCAGTATCTGATAGTAGGGTCGATGTTTAAGTTTCCACTTCGACCTCTTTGATTCTAACTTTGGAGTAGCTTGACGTACTTATGGCAGTGGTATTGCAACTTTTTTTCTCCGCGTACCCCCAGCAATAATTTTTCATTCCAGCCTGTACCCCTAGCCTAGCCCTAGACTTATTCTTAATTCAAATTATACATAACCAAATCACAGATTGACATAATTTCGATTTTTATTACTTTCTCTACTGTAAGTAGGGGAAGTATTGCGTTCCACCCAAAAATTCCATGTCGAGATTTCACCGGAAATATATGTTTTGAACCCCCTGAATCCAAAAAAAGCATTTTTAGAAAAAGGTCCGTGTGTCAGTCTGTGTGTCAGTCTGTGGACAGCATAACTCAAAAACGAAAAGTCGGTTAAAAACCAAAGTTGGTATTTAAGTTTAATGTTATTCAAGGATGCGACACGAAGATTTTGAAGAAAATAGCCCCACCCTAAACTACCCTTTACATGGAACATTTTTCGAAAATTTTGATTTTCTTGAAAATGGCTCTAACGATTTTGATTGAAATGTCATATGTTTGAGATATTTTGATGGCAAATGAAATGCATATCTTGAATTTTCTGGCTATAGCCCCTGTAGTCGTATTTACTCTGGACGACTTTTGCATAACTGGTAAACCGTTAGAGATAGACCAAATCATACTATACAAAAAATGTAGATCTTGCTAAAATACACAATTTATGTCTAAATAAATTTTCTTGTAGAGTGAACCATTTCGAAGATATTCCTTGTTATGTGTGTGAGTTTCGGAAAACTTAGAACTTTCGTGAAATGGATCATCGTCGTTCATTTTTTTATGTTAAGTGTGCAAAGACAACAGAATGTCAAACATTTGGCCATTGCACAAAGCCTACTGTATTCTAACATTCCCCTTGCACCTACAAGGAAATAAGCAATAAGACAATTTGTAAAAATGTTTTTCTCAACTAACAAGAAAGAAGATATAGGAATAAGAGTTTGTAAGAATGGTTAGCTCAAGAGTAGAGAAAGTCATGTGAGTGCAACACATCAGATTTTTATTTTCAGTGAATTATTAACACACATTTCCAAAGTACGTTCTTTTAACTTTACGGATTCAGAGGAATTGATGGCGGTGGTGCAAAACAGATTTGTAATCCATGCTAGTACGTATATTATCGTCTTTCTCACATTCTCGAACGCATTTTAAAAACTGTAACCTGCGATTTTGTAGGTGGAAGTTGATTATTTCTAAAAGTCTATCACTAATACTAACTAACCGGTAGAGTAAGCAAAATGGACTCTTGGGCAATTCAAATCTCTGGCTGAAATATTTTCGGTTTAGGTTGAATATCAGTGATTTATGGCACTTGTGACTCACTATTTTGGGTCCTGTTCTCTTTAGGAGTGGTTGTATTTCCACTTAGGCGTCTTTTATTCCAAAGTTGGGGTAACCTGACATATTTATGACATCCTGCCAAACTTAAAGCAGTATTGTCCACATGTTTCTTAAAAAAGGAAAATATAAATTGCGTAGTAATCTTTCACCAGAGGACAGAATCGCGCTTTTGTGTGAAACTGGGAAGCTGATGAATGCCCTGACTACATATAATATACCAAGGGTTTCTAAATGTCTTTAGCGATTCATGATTTTATATTATCGGACAGAATTAATTTTTGTAAGTTAAAAATTATCATTCCACGGCAGCAGACATTGTTGGGCGATGCTTTTGCACTGCTCGGAAGAGTGATCTGACAAAAATTGTCTGGTTCCACTTATATACTTATTAACTAATTTAATTTTCTTAGTATTGGGTTTGAGTGCAACAGCGCATTGAATGTAGTTTTAATTTTTTTTTTTTTTTTTTTTTGCCGGGATTTAAAATCGACTTAAATAATTATTTCGGATTGAATATGCATGGAAACGCGAATTCATATGGTATTGAATGTTGGTCCGATCTTTTAAGAAAGCAGAATTGGTTCGAAATGTTGTGGCAAAGAAATAGCTACTGTATCAGTTCGACAACACCAAAAGTGCTGTTTTCTAATGTGCTCTTTTTCACATACTGAACACTCGTCATCTCTTTTCTTAACGGAATTAGTGTAATAAAACGCATCAAAACAGCCACTTTTATTCTTAATGTAATATCTCCTCAAAAACGTTCACTAACCTAAAAACCTACACAAAACAACAAACACACGTTCCACAGGTTTGCCAACGTAAACCGAGCCGACTAACACAAAAGCTTGAATTATTTATTCTTGAACCTTGCGTATCCAAATCGATCTCAGGTCTTCTTTTGTTCACTGGTGAGAAAACACTCTTTCGGTCATTGCACTGCGATTTTGGAAGTGCAAAATAAAACTGGTAAATGTTCTGTTTCTGCATATGCGTATTAGGGGCACTTTTAAATAGGTCACTCCACTGCTAATCCAGAGTTGAAATGGTTTACTTTTGCACTTAGCAAAAACAATAAAATAGTTTACAATCGCCTCGTGTGTACAGCTTTAGATTGCAAATATTTGAGACAAGAAAGGACTTTTACAAGCTTGATATACCTACTTGTTTTATATTTTGACTTTTCAATCATTGGAAGCAATTAAATTCCTCCATAGGGTTCATCCACTTATCCGGATATCAAATTTATTGTTTTTAGAGAGAAAACAACTAAGAGCAACAACTTTACATCCATTCTGAAAGCCATTTTCGGAGAAATTCAAATTTTTGTCTTTAGAAGGAGCTGATGGTCGATTCTATCTTTTAGTTAGGTTGGTGCTGACATTAACAGATCATAGACTACTGGTATAGAATTGCTTTCTTTTTGAAGTGCTGCAGCTTTGTTGTGAAAGATATGCATAGTGGAATGAAGGAACCACAAATAAAGCTCAGAGAATTCATTTTCAAACAAAATCTTGGTTAGACTAGCAACAGATTTTGTAGCTCGAGAAAGAAAATATAATTTCAAACTGGGAAGTAGTTGAAGCATTCTCTCCACCGCTGGAAATAAACTTAACCACCCAGTTTATTACATATTTCCTTGTAGCTACAATACAGTAGGCTTAAGCGATTGATCAAATCTTTTAAGAACTGGGCGGTATATGATGGCTTTGAAATGCCATTCTATTTGCATGTCCAAGAGACAGGTCATAAAATAAAGAATGACCCATCATTTCAGAAAAGTATAAGTATTTGAAAATTGAAACCACAACAAGGAATATTTCAGAACCTGTTATCTCCACAAAAATTTTATTTTGCCAAAATGTTGTGCTTTAACGAGATCTATATTTTTGTGCAGTAAGATTTTCTGCATCTCTTACGGTTTACGAGTTATGCAAAAGTTATTCATTATGAGGATTTCAGAGGCTATTCTCAGAAAATTCAAGATATACGTGTAATGTCATGAAAATATCTTACGCATATGGTATTTTAATCAAAATCATTGATAAAATCAAAATTCTGGGTAAATTGTTCATATAGAGTAGATAGGGATGGGCGGTGGGGGTTTCCTTGAAAATTTTCGTGTCGCATCCTTGAAAAATGCTGAACTTACATACCAATTTTGATATTTAACCGTCTTTCCGTTTTTGTTATCCTATTAGTAGACACACACACACACACACGCGCGCGCACAGGTACTATCTGGCCGGGCCTCGGGTGTAGGAGGGTCCCTCAGAGAGACTTCTTTTTTGGGGAGAAGGCCTGGGGGGAGGGGAGTCTTGTCTGCATCAGGACGTATGTGGAAACTTTAGGAACCCCGTCTGTATCCGAGACTGCTGCCGCGGATCTGGCACCCTGTTGTGCCCTTCACCTCATCCTCTCCTCCTGCAGGTTTTCAGAAGCCCAATAGCCGACTGTGCACCTTCGTCCTCCTGTTCCTGATTACCATAAGCTTACCAGCCTCAATAATTTATCATGGTGCAGATTACTAGCTGCGCCTTGCCGATCTGAATCAAATGAACCAGTTATACCCAAAAAGGGTGCAATGGCTACGCTCTACAGATGTTAGCCGGGAAAGGGAAAATGTGGCAGCGGGTTGTTATTAACTACCTATTGTATGGTCATAAAACTCCTCGAAACTACCGATGACGTTCACGTTTGTTGAGGGTGAAAAATGTATTTCCCCACAGTGTTCGTTCATCAAAGCCTGGAATCCATGAAAAGCCACTTTGTAAACATATTTCATGTCGCCTGGGATGTTTATCACCAAGAGATCTGTATCTGACGTCAAACAAGATTTAGTTCCGGCGGTTACAAGAGACACAGGTCGGCCTCTTTGCTGAAGACGATGGAAAACAAAACAAAAATAAAAACAGCTTTGACAAATGATGGAAAGTGCCGAAAAAAGCTTTTAGTCACTGAGGGAAAAGACATAGTACCAGCAGCACAGTGCATCGTTGGATATAATGATATGCTGGATCATACTAGGGCTCAAAATGTGGGCCGTTCAAACCGAATTTTTAGGCACGTAAAATAAGCTCTCAGATCACAAAAATACTCATAGGCACTAAAGACACATTTCAGTGAACAAGAAATACAGTTTCTACGAATA
This sequence comes from Tenodera sinensis, assembly GCA_030765045.1. Classification (NCBI taxonomy): domain Eukaryota; kingdom Metazoa; phylum Arthropoda; class Insecta; order Mantodea; family Mantidae; genus Tenodera; species Tenodera sinensis. The sequence goes on from CM060967.1 coordinate 29,057,811, forward strand.
AATGTTAGATTTTATGTCTCTAAGATGCATTTACACTTTCTGAAAGTGAAAAATGCAATTAATTAGTGAAGATTATAAATTACATAATAATAAGAAAATAAATTTACTAAATTATTATATTTAAACATTTTATTATGTCCTAATTATGACATTATAGTTGGTGATACTTAATATTGGCTAATAAAGTTGAAAAATGCCTCTCAAATATAAATGAATAGGTCAGCGGTGTCACCCCAAGCACAATTTATTTTGTGATCAGTACTCGTGGGCAAGAAGCGTTCCGAGAAAGACTTGTACACCCAGGTAGCGGCAGCAGCAAAACAGCAAAACATGAGTTTTCAAAGTTGGACGTGAAAATGAAATCAACTCCTTATTATCGTGTTTCTTGTTTGTTTTAAAAGTATTTATTCACATAGATTTTGTATTCATAAGGTTTTAATATGAATTACAATAATGATGTAATTACTCAAAAGCAAATTAATATTCCAAAACAAAACACTAAAACCACGGAAGATATGGAATATTTTTATAACTTTTAGCTTTACAATTCAAACGGAAACAAACTGCTCCTGTAACATAAAATAAAAAATAGCTCCAAATTTAAACCTGTGGTCACACTTTGTAACTGATTACGCATTTATTATGCCCGGTTTATGCTGTTCCACCATCTAAATATTTGGGAATATACACAAGTAAGGCTCAAAGTAGACAACTTTGCTTCAAGTTCTCAAAGAACAAATTGTTGGCAGATATATGTATAACCAAACATAAAACATAATTTCTGTAGTAAATTTGCGAAATTCTGCGTATGTTTGTAGATCGACAAAAAATTATCACCAGGGCCTGGATGTTTATAACCTAAAAATGTTAGAAATACGCAAGCAGTTGTAACCGAACATAATTAGAAAATATGACGATAAATATGGTCTAAAATGTTTTGGGTGCATTTCGTAATCTTGAAATACGTAATGATGTTTAGGTTAATATTATATTTAAAATCTACTTTAAAGATCTTGTACACTCAATAATAAATAAATAATATTAGTTTTATTGTTGCATTTTGAATTTAATTGCTCAATTCAGAGCTAATCCTCAACTCCGCGCAGAATGGAATAAATGTCACATTTTGAAGGGCGATCGGTAAGAAGAATTTCAGTAGCAAATTACATTTTAAAGTTTTCAGAAAGGAACGATGTTCTATTTGCACGCTACATTGTAATGGGAAAAAGAGCTTATATTATAGAGAAGAATTGGGAGATGTGTGAAACTGGAATAGAAATATAAAAATATGACAAAAATACGAAAATTTGAGATAAAATATGACTATAATTGAAAACGCACAAGAAAATAACAGAAAACGTTAAAAAAGCCAAAAGATGACATTATATAACCCATGTGGATTGCATAATTTTAATCACCATTGATAAAATCGTGTTTCGCGTGTATTTTCCATGGAAAAAACCACAATGAAAAACTATGACATGTAAACATCCGGAGCCTGATTATCACTGTGCACCCTTTTTAGATCTGAACTACATACATGAGTAAGTTCTATTTGACGTTCTGCTGGAACATTCTCGAGATCAACAGAATCAAGGAAAGAGATCTAGTTAGATTTGAGAGCTTTCAAATCTAAAAATCTCCCAACAAACAACAGCCCGGATTATGTAACAAGCAGGTGCTGCTATTACGGGCATCGCGGCCCTGCTAAGCTCCAAAGCGCGCGCTTGCGCTCAAGCGCACCGTTTGGCATCACTGGAACAGATCACAGTGGAAATGCACCGAACAATACAGATACCATTGTAACCTAAATGTTCTTGAGATGACATGAACCCATCCCTAAACGGTTTGTGTAATACACAATATACGGTTGAAAACACCCATGTAAAGAATTGTTTGGAGAAACAGTAGAGAAAAACCTGAATAATTCTTGCGAATGTGTGCATATCAATATTTAATGAAGGAAATGAGATGTACGAGTTAGGAAACAGAAAGTACATCATTGACAGACATTTCGCCGTACTGCAATCACCGACCAATATTAAAGGATGACAAAGACACCTATAAGGTGCAAGTGTCTGTTTTTCTTTCTACAAATGAGTGAATATACTTGCTAAAGTGTTACAATAAACATTTTTCCAAAATGTCTCATTCGTACAACCGAACTGTTACAGTTTTTTAATCAAATCCTATGACACAAACATATTAGCATTTAGTCTAAAATCACAGGTCCAATCGTAATATCCAAGGAAACAAAATACTGTCTGTCTTTTTCTAGCTTTTTTTCGGTTGAACTCAGACTAAATATTGCGTTCATCGATATCTTCAGAGGTTTTAAATGAATATATGTTATTTCGCAATTCATCGGTTTTTTGACCCTTTCTTTCTTTTTTTTAACTTAGTTTCTATTTGCCTCTTATACAAAATAATCCAGAATTCAGTTACAATGAAGACCTTGCAGGACATTCCTAAAGTCTTCAAGCCACAAGTTTATTGTTAACAGCATACCATAATTTAATCAAATTCATTAGAGGGGTTTAGGACAACAAAAAATAACAAAACAATTTTTCCATTTAAAGGATGGTTTACGATGGAAGGAATTTCATATAAATTTTGCCTTTCATTCTTGAAAGACTTTTGGCAACATACCAAGTTTGGTATTCACTGGACTCTTCGTTTTGACTTACGTCGTTCTCTGTCTCTCTTTTTTTCTCTCCCTTATACACACATATTTAAGCTGTGTTTCTCCCACGAGAATGTGGCTGTAAAGAGCGTGTTGACATCAAAACTCCTACGTTTTCCGAGAAAGATTACGGCTAGAGTTTTAACATATCAATAAGGCTTTTAAACACACTCTTATGACAACACTGCTACGTTGCGGATTACGGCGCAATGAAATTGGAGAATACATAGGCTTTAAGCGACACTCAAATGTTTTAAGAGTCGGTGGTTATGTGATGGGTTTCACATTCCATTCAAGATATGGATCTCATTCTTCATGAAAATATCTTAAACACATAGTATTTTATTCAAAATTATTAGCACTTTTAGGAAAATTCTATGCTAAGGGTAGTCTGGAATGGGGGGGATTTCCTTGAATACTTTTGTGCTGCACTTAAATTCCAAGTTTGATATTTAACCGACTTCTCGTTTTTTGAGTTATGCTTTTCACACACACACACACACACACACACACACACACACACACACACACACACACACACACACACACATCTAAAAACGATTTTTGTTGGATTCAGAGATTCTCAGAACATGTATTTCCGGTAAAATTTCGATATCGCATTTTTGGATAGAATACAATATTTTCCCTATTTACTATACTTAGTATAGAAAGTAATACATTGATGAGTTATAAACAAATGACGTCGCAACACAAAGTCGACTTCCTATCGACATGATCATCGATATACATGCCCGTTCTCCTTCCTGGGAAATTGTGAACGAAAAGGTAGAAGACAGTTTTGCTTCCCGTTTCCGTTCTGGTTCCCGTTCTCAGTGAGCCGGTTTGAAGCGCAATAACGCTATAGTTCTGCAGGTTCTGTTAGTGATGACTATATGTACATTGTTGTAATCAGCTGGATTGTTCATGAACCTGCAAGTATTGTGTTCTAGTAGACTGGTTCTCGCCGTTGTGATTTCGCAGGTTCTAGCCCCTTAGGTGTGGTTTACATGGGAACGGAAGATGAGCAACTCCCTAGAGACTAATGTGCCGTCAGATGTCATAAACAGATGCATGTCGTGTCTACAAGCTCGTGACAAATGAAGCCATTTACTCCGCACGCAACTAGGCTTTCAGGGATTCCCAGAATTCCAAAACGCGGTCAAAGAATTAACCGCGCCTGGCTGCCACAGTTACGGTGATTGAAAGAAATACTGCATGGTGAAACTTATTTTCCACATCGATATCAGTGAAGATTCGGCGAAGATTTTGTATCGAACGTCTTTAAAATGCTCCAGTTTAATTTAAAATTACCTTATTCACCTTAAATGCCATGTAATTTCGATTTCTCTAAGGTCATTGACCAATCTAGGCAGTGACTTCTGTGCGCAGTAAGAGAAGGAATCTGAACCTTTTGGATCATTCTAAGGGACATACTTTCAAAATACCTAAATATGTTCTCACTGCACTAAAATAGTCTCGTTAAATAACATTACACTTGGAAAATAATTATTGTCAGTAAGTTCTGTCATTTCCAATTCCCAAAAAGTACCAGATTCCAAATAACCGTTCCTAAATAACAATTTAGTACGTCTATAAAATATGTGGTTTTAATATTTATGCATAACCGTAACAGCAAGATATTCTTGGCCCACTGATGCTTGACTGACTCGTGTTCTTTCGCATCAGATCGTGATTCTTCGTTACTTACGAATATTGCCAAGTTGCAAGACGATGCTCTCTTTTTCTCCCAGCATATATTCAGCCACGCACGCGCAACACAGGTTAACAATGTAGATCGCACTATATCTACTGTGCCTTTCAAATGGGAAGGAGTTTGTCCTTGAGCGCCTCCAGGCCGGTAACCAATCGGAGTACTGCTGTGTTGTCATATTGCTTTCCCCTTAAGTGGGGTTTGACGCGCGCCAAGAAATACGAAGAGTGGGGGTAATGAGCTTGCAACGCTGTGCATGTAAACGTATCTCATTGGCTGCAGATCAGAACTCTTCCCATTTGAAAATCACAGTAATTATCTGTTATCATTATGGCTCTTTAATTTCTGTTAAAGGACTTCGTCATTATCATCGAAATAATTGACTGTTATCGGTTTGCATGACCCTAGCGATTTTATGTTCCAAAACAGTATCTTCAGTAATCGCCTTTCGCACATGTATCACTACAGCTCAGTAGCATATTTGAATCTGATTGGCCGAAGATTTCTAGTGGATGGTATCCTCTGTTGAAGCAGAGAGGATTTCAGGATTTCAAAGTCTCTCCTAATACACATACTTGCAGTATGTGAAAAGTTGAACTATTATTTTGGAAGTACCTATGCAATTGTACGTGTGGTTAGGTTAGGTTAGGTTAGGTTAGGTTAGGTTCCGTTCCAAAATTCCGCTCTGTTACATTACGCTAAGTTTCTATCTCTATATTACATTAGACAGATTTTTTGTACATACTGATCTGCGAAGCATTTTAATCTTCGTTTGCTGTGATGTTGTGAATTATCCTTTATGAGCAAGGCAGAATTAAAGATGCCTTTTTTCCTTATTGATGAGGATTTTTAAGTCGCAGTTTTAGTCCTGTTTTATTACCTTATTTACTGACGATGAATTGTACATCAAATTCCCTATTGAATTCCTTATAAACAACACAATACCGAAAATGATAATCAATGAAAAGTAGAAATAGTACTAGTATAATCATTGTTCAAAGAAGCAGATTAATAGCTCCTGGTGCCATTTGACAACCTTCAATTTTCAATCATCTGTACAAAAAATGTCTTAACTCTATTGCGCGTGGTATCTCAACTATATCAAGTTATGCACCAATAGCTTGTTGGTTTACGTAAGCGCATTCTCTCCCCCTCCTCATTGCAAAACCAATGTACAGTAGGATTACCGCGTCTTTTGAGGTTGTCATTTTACACAAACGTATAGTTTGATGATGGCCGCATTTCTTCTGTAGTTTTTTGCCCATATTTAGTAGTTCTCCAATTTAAATTAAGCTTGTCTTGAATGACACAACTGCCCGTTTTCTAACGCATAGCAGGTGTTTTAATAGAGTATCATCGTATCATCAATGTTCACCGTCTATATAAGAACAAGGTCCGTGTTAAACAAATGACAACAGTTCTAATCGATGAGAAAAGGCTAAAAAAAAAAATTCGTTCCTCGCATTATAACGTGTTTTTGATGACAGAATAATTGGCTCCTTCACAATATATAAATCCATGCGAGTTTTATCGATGGGGAATGCTTGAAGGTGAAGTGAATGCAGCAAATCCCTACTATAATAGTAGAATTAGTAGAATTGAGTGCTCTCTGTAAACTAAGCGAAGGGTGGAGAAAGCAAAAACACTAGAATGGTATTAGCTTTACGGTTACTGCATAATTACTTCACCTGCCACACACAGAGTCAGCATTTAAGCGTGTATCATTGAAATGACTGAGATAATGTGCACGCTACAGCGAGTATCGACACATAACAATACAGTTTGACACACATCTGTGTGCCTGCAGACGACTAACAGGATTTAGCGCCGAGAGTACGGGCTACTGACGTCATCTATTCAACTGCTAAAGTCATTACCGCCCCCGCCAAATGAAAAACACCTCGCACTGAACAAATTGCTTCACCGCCAATTGACATGCGCACTGGCTTGTAATAGTTGCGTACATACAACACATGGCTGCCTGAGTAGCGGTAACAGCTGAGATTCTGTATCGCAGATGTGCGATTGTTTTAGAAAGTAGAAAACGCGGAACTTGAGCATGATTTTCAGTCCCCTGTAGCGTTTAATTTCGTGTTTGTTCTAAGTTATGCACATAAAACATATTTTCATTTCTATTTCCTGTTGAAAGCGAAAGGTACACTTCTAGTTATTAGTATATTATGTGACGAGAACATAATGGCAGCAATTAAGATGTGAGTATATCTTATGAAACGAGCGGTAGCAAGTTTCATTATATTCATAAGAGCATCCTAATTGACATTATACTGAAGTTTTATACGGCTATTTATGTTCGACCGTAAGTCAAGCTCAAAACACTTACAAAATGTTTTTCATATTCTACGCTGCATTTTATTGTCAGCGGTGTCCGACATTTTACTCATGCTTTTGTTATTCGATTGTACGTTTGGAAATCGATAGTTGCGCCTTCAACCACGAAATTGTTGATTTTATTGTTATGTTAGTATTGACACAGTACTATAACCTTTAAGAAAGTAGACTTTCAAAAACGAGAAGACAAATTGAGTTTCGTAGAATGCTATTTACAATGTTAACACTAGGTAATTACTAAGTAAACAGAGAAGCTTATTTCATATAAGCGAATCGATAGTTTCGCTTTCGGCTGCGTGGGAATTGCGCAGGCGGCAAAATATTGATTGCTATATGCGGATGTTTTGATTGGTGGATTAGCAGTGTCATTGTGAACTGGTAAATCTACATTAAAAGGCGGTTTAATTTTGCTCAGACTTCTTTATCAACTAGATAAAGTACCGCAAATATAGGCACGGGACCACCGGTTTTACTTCCCTTCCAAAAGAAGCCATGCTAAGGATTTTTACGCCCGAAAGTTTCTATCATGACCTCGGAAACCAGAGACATGCTAGCATGTTACCCCTAGACCATGGAGGACGGCATATAATCTACATTATATCTATATAACGTAAGCAAGAAGCACCTGAGAGCTCATGACAACGTGCAGTAGCATACAGAATTTCATTCCTCAATGTTAATAGTTTCATGTTTTGGTGGAAACAATGTGTAAAGTATATGAACGGTATACGGCAAAAAAAGGGGGGGGGGGGAATATCAATGTAAAACAAAAAATCTGATGTGTTGCACTCATGTGACTTTCTCTACTCTTATACTAACCATTATTACAAACTCTTATTTCTATATCTTCTTCATGTTAGTTGAGATAAACATTTGCAGAAATTATCTTATTGATTATTTTCTTGTGGGTGCAAGGGGAAAATGGCAATACAGTAGGCTTTGAGTGATAGTGAAATATTTTAAAACCTCCGTTCTCTTTGCACGATTAACATACAAAAAATGAATAACGATGTCCCATTTGACAGAAGTATAATTTCTCAAAAACTCACACAAATAACAAGAAATATCTCCAAAATCGTTCACTCTACAAAAAAAAATGTATTCAGACATAAATTGTGTATTTTAACAAAATATACATTTTTTGCAAAGTAAGATTTGGTGTATCTCTTACGGTTTACCAGTTATACACAAGTCATCGAGAGTAAATAGGACTACATGGGCTATAGCCAGAAAATTTAAATTATTCATTTCCTTTGCCATAAAAATATCTCTAACATATGCATTTTAATCAAAATCGCTAGAGCCATTTTCGAAAAAATTAAAATTTTCGAAAAATTTTCCATGTAAAGGATTGTGTAAAGTGAAGGAATTTTCTTCAAAATTTTCGTGTGGCATCCTTAAAAGACATTAAACTTAAATACTAACTTTGCTTTTTAACCGAATTTTCGTTTTTGAGTTATGCTGCCCACAGACTGAAACACACACGGGACTTTTTCTAAAAATGCTTTTTTTTTATTTTTTTTATTTTTTGATTCACGGGACTTCAAAACATATATTTCCGTGAAATCTTGACATCAAATTAGAACAATACTTCCTCTACTTACTATACGTAGAAAAAGTAAAAAAAGGCTACACAGCTTTTGCATTTCTTTTAGATTATTGCAATTGTTTCTAATTGCCATTCCACAGTAGTTTTGTAATTTGATCAATTTCTCGTGCACTTCTTCTGTGCACTAGCTACTGTGTGAACAATAACAAAGTCAACAAATATATGGCACATAGGGGCTAATCTTCACTTATCTTTGGTAAGTTGTGAATAACAGGTTTCGTTTGGATTCACACTAGAAAGTGTGATCTGTGGTCAATGCTCCTAACACCAAGAGAAGAAACCTCCAAGAAGAAAACATACCTATATATACAGAAAGGTCTATTTCACAAATGAAAGTGTATCTTGAGCTGAAGTGGGCTTGACATTTCAACATGGAAGGAGTGTAGCGATTTAAATACAGGCAGTGTTTCCATGTTCATTTAAGGAGTTGAACAGTTCTCTAATCATATTCCCATAATGTGACTTAAACAATTGTTTTGAACAAGTAAACCATTGATGTGTTTGCGTTTCATCAGAGGAAATTTGCTGAGGGAATGCTGAGTTATCGTCTCTTCATTTTTGACACACCTCTTGGGTAGTGGATGAGGTATCCAGAGTAAGATTTGTAAACGATTCATATTTTTCAATATGATTTAGCTTTTAGGTGATGCAGACCATACCTTTATGTGGAACACACCCTTACTCCTCCCCAAATTTTCCGGCTTGTTGAAGGTATCACTCCCCGCAAGCTGCCTTCTACTCTTCTGTCAAGGAATGTGACACTTTTTGACTTGAAGATGTTCGTTAAGGACCACGTTGACTGATGTTGATCCAATGTCAAGAGTCCTCTAAATCTCTACACAGGTGCCGGAAGAGTCCTCGGTGATCAAGATTCCCGCTACCTACTTCAATTGTTTTCTGGTGTTGCCACTTCTGAGTGCGATCTCATCAGAACTCGTCTTTAAGTGATTCCCGACCTTTTTAATAATCCCGACACCAGTGTTCATATCGGCCGCTATGGTGCGTAGTCATGAATCTCTTAGCAAGCGGAAAATTAGGAAAGTGGAGAAGTATCTCATAATTTATAACGTAATGATTAGAAGGGAAAACTGTACCAAAGAAACCTTGTTTTGTAGAAATGCTCTACTGAACCTCTTGATCGAAGCTTCTGTTGGTGCCGATGAAGTAATACTCCGAAGCACACCTATGCTGAGTACTCAGTTAACATTGAGTTTGTACACTGTGTGTCTTGGCTTCATACCCCTGACAGGAGGTAGGGCAAAGGGAGAGAGGAGGCGTGGCTAAAACGTGCATGTACAGAATATTGTGGCCGCATCATCGAGAGTGGCGACGTGCTTTTGTCACTTTTGTTTTCAGTTCAGACGTGAACTGCACTAAACTGTACCCCTGAGTAAGGCAGAGGAAGAACTGGATGTCCTTTAGAAAGCTCCGTTTTAAATAAAGATAGCGTAAAACAGTCGCATGTCTTTCTCTCATTGAGAACTTACAGATTCAACGCATGTGTTAATACATATGTTTCGCATTAAAATCTCGGAATGCGTTACACAAGGCTTTCTCTACCCATTCTTTTATAAACATTCTTACAAGAGCGACTTATTTCATGTATTTCACGTTAATCAAGACAAACTTTTACAGAAATGGTTTTATTACACATTTCGTAGTAGGTACAAAAGCGACAGTCTTTTAAAAGGGGGTCGCTATGTAATGGCTTTGAAATTTAATAGGCTTTATATGATTACGATAAAAGATGAATAACTAATTAACGAAAAGGATGAACTCGATTAATTGTTCTTCCACGCAATAGCCATGTAGAGGACAAGGTTGGAAAAGGTAGAATGAAACAGTAAACTTCAATGCCATAGCCGGGATTTGAACCACGGATCCTCCGATCTCCGTCCGGCCACTCTAACCACTGAGCTACCATGGCCAACGTGCCGACGCTATATTAATTTCTCCAACTCACTCGCAGGTTGAGTGACTGATTATTTCTAATCACACAAAGAAAGAGGATTTCACAGATTGTTCCCAGAATGTAATTTTAATATTTTATTTGTAGTGTAAATATCCTAAAATATTAGTATTTGAATTAAAAAACTTTAAGAGGTACTTTTGAGAAAATCAAACATAAAGAAACATTTTACTTATAAAGGTAAGGTTGGGATTATTTTCTTGAAAATTTTGGTGTCGCCTCCTTGGAAGATTCTTAACTTAAATTCCTATCACGTGTGGTATTTATGGAGATTTGGTTTCTGAGTTTACTGTTTACAGACTCAGAAATGCTTTTATGCGTTCAGCCCCACAACCTGGGCAAAGCACCGCACATAGGCTCCCGTCCATTTGTGTTTTCACCATAACCCCTAGGAGGACAGGATGAAGGGCGACCAGACCCGGATTACGGGAGCAAGAATGGACGGGGCCATCACCACCCATAACCATCTAATTCCATGTCTGCTCGAAGGCTGATGCTAACGGGGCATTCCCGACCAACCTCTGGAAAAATACTTAGCAAAGGGCACATCCACCGTACAGCCGCAACGCGCCATCCGCCGAACACGTTCACCTTGCTCTATATCCCTGCAGTTCCTTGGGTACAGTGCGGAACTCTCTTCTATCTATAAAATATCTATCGCAAGATTTCCAGTGTGTGTTTGTACACCATTAAATTGTGTATATAAGAACTGTTATTTTTTATGACTTTTGTGAAAAACTGTGTAATTTTAGGCTACTACATTCTTATAATATGTATAATAAGCATACAATTCCTTTTCCAGGTTGTGGATTGTTTCATACCTACCCAACCATTTAGGATAAAGAAAAGCCGCCTGCATGAAAAAGGTAGGGGATTTAAAATATTACATATACAACTTATATAATTCTCAGACCTTGAAATGTAATTGCCAATGTTTATTTGCCTCTCGTGAGTTACCGTTGGCATCAAAAGTAGTACCTCAAAGACACGCGCCCTTTGTTAGCAGAAGAAAACATAACCATCATAAAGGAAATCTAGGGGGAAAAAAATACTAGACTATATAGCTTGCAGTTATTCTTAGTTAAAGCAAAATGGACTTCACCATATGCTTTTAAGGATATGTATTACTGAACATTTGAAGCACTGAACTGGTAATGCTAGCTTTTTTAAATTTAGACTATAAATATGATGCAAACATGTTACAGCTTACATTTAACCCATTTTGCTCTAACAATTTAAAAATTATGTACAAATTTGTTTATTTTTTGTTACTCTCTAAACGGTCCCTCGCGACAAAAAATTTACATTTTGCTGTAATATTTTAACTCTAGGTTCAAAATTCATCTACATTTTAAAGTTGGTGTAGGTTTCTGTGTCTTCTTCAAAAGTTTTTGAACTTACAAATGTTTGCCTAAATTGTAATTTTTGTATTTGAAAATTAAAAGTATATACTAAAGTACATCTGGAAATAAAACCTAGCGAAATTTTTGTGTTACGTCTTTGTGGACATATGTAGCCAATTTCTTTAGTGCAATGTAAAAACTGCTCCCCAAGGAATGTTTTACAGGAAGAAAAATGCTGAAAATATCAATAACGCTAAAAAATTTGAATGCATAGCTCACATTGAAATTCAGACCACTTTTAAGCATGCATTAGGACATTTAAAAATGTCGCTCGGAGGCAAATTATGCATTTTTCGCATCACTGAATGTCTGAATTATTTTATAGAATCAAATAAATTTTTTTTCTCGATTTTAATGAAATTTCAATCATACCTATCCAAATGAAATTTCGGATGTTATGGACCAGACTTCTAGACTCCCAAACAATCTATATTATACTATTGTAATATATACAGGATGGAAAAACCATTACATTCCTTCTAACATGTGCTTCATAGAAGCATTACAAACAAACAAGTCCAGTGGCATTTTGTCGTTTGATCAGCCGATTTCAAAAAAATAAATAGTTGTTTTTTTTTTTTTTTTTTTTTTTTTTTTTTTCAAATTGGATGCGTAGTTCCACAACGGTAGTTTGATAGTTTGTTACTTGTAAGATGCGTAGAGTAACTTATTTCTGACATCGCTTCGGTAGTAATTACAGGAGATTCACAGGTTGCGAAATAATTAATCACTTAGAAGACGTGAAGGAATACTCCGTGCTGTTCTTTCAGACGTAAAGTAACTCGACAACGTTGCGTTGAGGTTGGTAAGGGAATTGACCTGGTTTGTGAATGTAAACAGCTTTCGCTTTCACGTAATGTTTTGAGAGCTAATGCTTGTGATTTGCCTACACTCGCACAGTAAACACAGAAGGACAAGGCAGGGTATGAGTTTGTTTTCAAGACGCACCGTTACGGTGTTTGTTTATGTACTGACCTAGGGAAAGTGACCACCCACACAATCTGCAGTGTTGCCAGGTTGTTTTCGACAAAACTAAAATATCTCCATAGGAAATGGTAAGACAAGATGTGATCCAAATACCGAGATCTACCACTGGTTTTAATTAATATAATTACTTCCGTTCCATCTTGTATATGTGTGTGGGTGGGTGTTTGTGTTTTAAAAAAATTCACATCAGCACAGCAGGCTGGTTTAGTGCTACTTTCCAGAACGTACATAGGAATTTTGTATAATAGTGCAAGTGCTGTCACTGTTCAATTGTTACTCCCAATCTCATGGAAAGACCATGGCATTTCTAAACAGCATATTATAGTCTCCCGGAATAGTCAGCGTCGTCTGTATACATTCGGTTTCCTCTTGTATCTTAAACGAAATATACGAGCATTCCCAGTATTTAAGGAGGTCAGAGGAGTGAGTTTGAGAGAGTTAAGTTACGGACATGATTCGGTCAGTGTATTAGTGAGTGTCAGACAGCTGTATGTGTGTGTCGGCGTGATATGTCGGTCGTCGTAAGCAGATTCAACGAGCGTCGCGGGTGACTAACGTTCTAATCAGAGTGTAAGACAGAGGAAGAGAAGAAATACACTAAAAGCACTGAACAAGGTTATGAGAAGTAAAAATTGTAAATTATGATAACCCAAAGAACTGTAGACTGTGTAACGAGAAAAACTGTGTGTTTGTGCTAAAATTTTAGAATATAATAAAGTGATAGAAAAGTAAGCGGACTGGATTTGTCCTTTGTTACTTAGTAAATAAGTTTGTGTAAGGATATTTATCGAAGTTATATCAAAATAAATTATAATGGGTAGAGAACATTGTTATTGTTGTGGAAATAATATTCTATATGTTTGACAGATGACACAAAGAACAAAAGCAGCGCTGTGTTAACTGGAAAGCGTGGATTGTTTTCACGCACCTGAGCAGATTTATTTGGCGTACCGTTTTGTAGCTGACGTACCTTTTGAAGATTGCGCGAATCTGGCTCTCTGTTTAAAGTAGGGCACCTGACGTTGGCGTACACGTGCCGTTCTGTAGCAGGGGGATGGGGAAAGCAGAATACATACGTGATCTCTCCCACGCAGACCCTCCCTCAACTCGAGGGAGCCTAACGCAATCACACAAATGAGGGAAGTCTTGCCTTCAAGGATTAGCTTCGTCAAGAGTTGCTGCTGCTGCTGCTGCATGCGTTTTGTCACCCTCGTGTAAACAACCCTCCCTGCCTGCACCTCTCGCAAAAATATCACTGTGAAAAAAGTAGTCGCTCAAGAGATGAAAATAACTTTCTGATCAGAATTTTAACGACCACTATGCAATGGCAAAGCAAGATTTTAGGGAGGATGGGGGGACTGATGTGTTTCATTCACATGACTATCACACTTCTGTAAATATGTTTACAAAAGCGTGTTCTTCCATCTAATTATTAATCAAGATAATCTTTCATTACTGTTTTTCACAGCAAAGGAAGTTCCCGGGAATGAGGCGCGGGAGAAATTGCTGATTAGACACGGGAACGATACCCTGCCTACCCTTGTTTATGATACACAAGGCAGCTCAGTTACAGCCCATTCAAAAACATAGGCCAACATCTGGCGCCTTCTACTCTTATGAAGAATACTTATCTTCTCACCTATTGAATCTATTTCTTTGTGCACAACAAGCGGTCCTGTGTTTGTAGAAGTACTAAAAAGTGATGTTTAGCATGTGTTTACAGTGAGGCGCGGCCAATAGGGTGATTTTTGAATAGTTTTACTCCTTGTGTAGCATGCATTCTCCGTCATACACATTCACTGTCCTTATCGCACTGTTTCCAAACAGATAAGGTCAGCATATTCCTGTCAGGGACTTGCTTTCCGTTGGTGAACAGTGCACATTTACACATTTTGTTGTAGGTGTAAGGGTACAGTAGGTTAAACGATAGTTGGATGTTTGAAAAGCGGGTCATTATGTGATGACTATGAAATGTCAAATTCCTGTATGACCACTATTGAATAATATGTTAGTACCTAGCTAAGAAAAATATAAGTATTTGAAAATTGAAACTAATAACAAAAAATATCTTGAAAATGATTAACGTCTCAACAAATGTTATCTGACTTGAAGTGTGTGCTTTTAAGAGATCTACATTATGTGTAATAAGATTGTTGTCTATTTGTTTGCAAGTCATTCGAAATGAAGAGGTCTTCACAGGCTATTCCTAGAGATTCAAGGTATGCATTTTATTTGGCTTGCAAATATATTAAACAGATGGTATTTAATGAAATCCTTGGAGCTATTTTTAGAAACCTAAAGCTGACGTTGCCACATGTACGTAGGGCCGAACCTTTGATCCCCTCTCGCAAAGGAGTTAGTTCGGATTGGGTGGGACTCGGTGGGGAAGCTAGTCTTCCCTTACGTCCGGTCAGATTCGGGCAGAGGTTTCCGTGCCAAAGAAGAAAGAAGTCTGTCCTTGAAGCACTTTCGCAGCGTAGCAGCACATGGTCGTCTATCCTAGCCCCGGAACGCTGACACAAGATAGAAAGTGATATGTGAGGGGACGTGGGAAAGGGACACGTGATAGTTTATAAACCACATCAATAATCGCCATCTGATCTGGGAAAACCATGAAAACTCCAAAGTCAGCGTGATGGGTCCGAAGAAAGTTCAACCCTAGACTTGCCGATATTTGAGCCTTAAGAGCAATCCCCTGGGACCTCCCCTCAGCTGCTTGCTGACCGCATACCAACACTTATCCATTGTAGTCAGAAGTAGAGGATGCAGCGGACGTGAGGACGGTCGACGTATGCATTTTGTGCTTTTGTGGTAGGAGAGGTTAAAATGTTTAATTACTAAACTAACCCAAACTGACGTAAATTGGTGCTGTGACGGATTCATTCCAAAATTCGTGATTATTAGTTTGATTGACGGAGACGATGTTTTTAACTCATTTGTTGAGATCCATACAGTCATCCTCTGATAGTGGACTGCGAGGTCTCTTGCTGGACATAGCGAAAGTCAGCAAGAATGACATCGTCTTCACCCTGGTGACTGATGTTGTATCACTAGGAACCGCAATAACGACAATTGTTTCATTCATATCCCGCCTTTAACTACAAAAGTCATATCGGCAGCCTCTCCTATGGAACATATTGCCTATCGACAATGGTGGTGCTCGTTTAACAGTGGGTTCTGGATTCTTAGGGTTTTAAACACACACATTCATACTTCCTGATTCTGGGGAGGATAAGGAATAATCTTGGCTCGAGAAAAATCCTAACCCCCTTCCCGGGAATCGAACCCTGTACAGCAGGCAGGTGCTCCACCGACCGAGCTACTTCTATCTTCTGGCTTCAGTAACTGCAGAATTGGATCAAGTGGTGGTATTTCAAAATTAACAATTTCATTCAGATTGGAAATAACGAAGATTTTCCCGCAAATGTCCAAATGTGAAGACAACGGGATTGGCTTTAGTATTTTTATATCTTGTCTTATTTCATGGTTACAATTCCAAAAATGATCGGCAACCGCAGATTTATCTACTTGTTTTAAATTTAAGTTTCTTTGATGTTCTCTAACTCTTGTGTTTAAATTTCTTTTAGTTCTACCAGAGACGTTTTCGGTACATAACAAAATCGGACATTGAATCGCCGGTTTGTAAATTAGCTTGTAAAATCCACTTCCATACTCTGAATGTAAACAAACGCGCAGTCATGCAAAAATTGAAATCACAGTGAACTCCCAGAACGAGAAATTTATTGCTGCGATACATTATTTTCATTATTATGATGATTGGAACTTCTAACCGCTGATATTTTGTATTCATGGTGGTGTGCGTATCGTGTGTCGAGTCTGGTGCAGAGTTTTTCTTCCATCTCAGGTGTTTCATACACTTCATTTAATATTCTCTTTTTATCTTCATCTCCCCTCATATCTCGCCTCTTCATCCACCTCTCTCAAGATGTCTGTCCGCGCCGCCGCCGCCGCCACCGCCACAAGGAGAAGTGGAATGCATCCAACTGCAGTGGCTGATATGTTGCTAACTCAGAAAAAAGCAGAAAAAATCTCCGCTAATATCCGGCTTGCTTCCTCTCACCCGGGCTCTCTCTCCAAGCGGTGAAATTTCCCATTTATTTAATTTTAATGGTGTCGTATTGTTTTAATTTCTTAACATGTCATAAGCGGTTCCCGGGTAAATCTGGCACTTTCGAGCGTATGCCGATGGACCTGATACTTTTAAAAGGCCTTGATATATGTCAGTAAATGTAATGCCCATCAGTTGAGCTGCAGATAATTAAAATAGTTTAACCCATTTAAGCCTAATACAATTTTAATAGCGGTTGTGAGGGCAAAGACCGATCTTCCACGTGACAAATGACAACACAAACCATACACCACAGAGCACATGTTTTGCCATTGTCCTGGATTCTATTATGATTGCATACCACTTCTAAGTGGCAATGGAAACGGAATTAAACAGAACAGCTTAGGTATTTATTTCATCCCGCATTTCGTATAGTATTTACTTTAGTTATATCAGACACAACATTTAATAGTGGGTGGCAGGGGGCGCTGGTCAACACAACATCCAATCAGAGACTTGCCACGCCTTCCATGTTGAACAGTTAAACACACTGTAAAGTCGGTGATTAAATATCATTTGCGCACACACAATTTATTTGTACAACAGTAGAGAGAACAGTAGAGATCAGCTATCGGTCGCCAGTTAATTTTGTGTCTGCCATAAATGCATCTTCACTGGACCAATTTTAAAGTTGCCATTTTATTTTCTCTTCCGCAACGGAAACATTAGAAACAAGGCGTTTTTAAACACTATTCATCCATGTTGCGTTTGCTGACACGGGTAGCCGTGATCGTTAATGCATGCACTTGTGAACGGGAGGTCCGCTGTTCAAAGCCCGCCTTCCTGAATTTTTACAAGTTTTCCTTACTTCTCATAAGTTGCAAACGGGGAGGTACCCTAAATTTAGGCTTGGTATGTTTCCTTTAAAAAATTATTCATTTAATGCATCGCCGGCTATGGTGCCGTATGTAGTAAGACTGGGTGTTAAACACTATGTTCAAAAGATCTAATGTATTACCCTCACATAACTTTTGCTATCTATTCAAAAAACAGTTCTTGCAAAAGCGTATTCTTGTATTTAATGTTATTGGAGATAAACATTTGCAGAAATGGTTTATTACGTATTTCTATGTAAGCAAATAGGAATAGGGGAATACAATAGGCTTAACCAATAGTACATTCTTTTAACAGCTGGTCGCTATGTAAAGGCTTTAACATCTTTAATTGACGAGGAGAAATAAAAATAACGACTTTCCGTTTAGAAGAGTATAAGTATTTTGAAAATTGAAACCAATAAACGAAATATCATGGAAGTGAACTCCAAAATGAATAAATAAACAAAAATACCTATATGGTGTAAATTGTGTAGTATAACGAATTCAATTTTTTTGTGTACTAATGTTTTGTCTATCTTGCGGTTTATAATTGTGTAAAATCATTTGGAGGTTATTGCCAAAAAAATTCAATATATACATATACATTTTTCATGAAAATATCTTAAACATATGGTAATTGAATCAAAATTATTTGCACCATTTTTCAGAAAATCAATACTTTCGAAGAATTTCCATATAGAGGGTGTTTTAGGATTGAGAGGATTTTTTTTAAACCTTCCTGTCGCATCCTTGGAAGGTGCTGAGCTTAATAAAACTTTTCTTTTTAATTCAGAGAAACTCGAAGCATGTTTTTCTAGTGAAATCCCAGGTTGTCAAGCACATTGGAACACATGATTGCCTCTTTCTAAAATCGACACATTTAAAGTATTATTTTTAAACTATAATTAATGTACATGTAATATATACTTGTATCCACAATCAGATTATGACAATGGTAATATTTCTTCGTGTATATTTTTAAGCTACAATTTCGTTAAGGCTGTCTCTGTTAGCTTGCCGGGAAAATGGAATGAGGTTGGTTTGTCAGGCGACAAGAGGGTGTAAAAGTCAAACTAAGGGTGCGAAGGAATGCAGAAGTTAATGGGATCCAACCCACTTTGACATAAAACAGAAGGCAGATACGATGCAAACAACAGCAGTTGTATAATGTCACATTTGAAAGGACGAATTAGTGTATTAGGTTCTTTGAAATTTCAACGTTGAGAGACCAGAGCCAATCATGAACAACCATTTTAAATGTTTGTGTATGTTAGGAATGAAAAGACGCCAAGCGTAGAAGATAGTTATTTCAAGTTTTGTCTTCAGTGCGGGCGGATCGGGTGCAATGCTGTCTTAGCAGATAGGGTAACATTAAGTTAAATAAAAATAAGAAAGCGCCGACACATATATTTAGGGAGTCAATCAAAGCAACACCCCTAACTCGCATATGTGGTACATAGTTTATGGTGAAACCAGTGTAATAATAATCCAATGGTGTAGGAAGAAAACGAGCTGTTTTTCGTCTTAATATAGTAATTAGTCACAAGAACATTTAGTTGTAATTTATTTCGTCAGTACTACACTTCTTACCAGTTCACGCGTGACTAGAGTTACATGCTCAACTATGAGTATAACTGAGGCAAATTAAATACAAAAACTGAACCGAATAGAATTATAATAGACGCCATAGAGCTTCCTGACCTTGTTTCTTTTCGGAGGTTTCCCCGGTTGCCAGCCAAATGCGGGAAGGATTTCCATATCCTCCGAATTTCCTGTTCCTCTATTTCATTACATCAATCATTTCATTTCAGCCATCATCCCATTAGATTTCTTTCAGGATTGAAAGCGTCGGTGAGCGTCGCGGCAGCAGCACGGCAGGGGGAACAAGTGTGTACTGGAAATCTCGTCCCCTGGATTGGAAGGCGAGCTCGGCATGGTAGAAGCACGAGTGGGGGAGGGAAGCCGGTTTCCGAGTCCCGTGCCCTCCTGGGTAGTACGAACCTGAAGTGGTGGAAGAGGACCTGGACTGAACCAGCCTCCGCCGGGGTACTTCTGACTGGGGAAAATGTAGGGACCCTGTAGTAGCCACCTTCCGGCCGCCCTTCTTATCCATTCGCCTCATCCATCCTCCCGGGGGGTGCCCAGTCAGGGACATAGGCACAAAAGATTGCCTTTCGGTCGAGGTGCTAAGACCCCAAGTGATCATTGAGTCGTAATAGACATTTTAGGCGCCATAATTACCTAATAAATTAATATTCGCAAATAGAGCCATAAATACTTCCGCAGATACTTCCTTTACTTGCTGCAAGTACGTGGTAGAAAAACTAAAATTGGCGCTTTTCACACAACTGTCGCTATCCGCGTGAACCATGTGAGCATTTCCCCATGTAGTTCCCCATGCCTGGCGCCTCAGTCGTCGTAAAAACCGTACTGAGTTTGAACAACCCTTTTAATTTTGTAAAATGCAACCGTAGCTCGTAAATACGCTACCATTCTTTATGTTCTTAGCAAATGTGAATCTGAATTGAGTAATAAAGCAAAAGGTTTAAGGGTGCGGTGCTTCATTTAATGGACGTATGGAGTTCAAAGGACGGCCACCTACATTAACTTAATTAAATGTTTCACAAAATCATGGAGACTAGACGTGTCTGCCCAAAATAAAAATAATAAAAAAAGTTTTCCCTCTAATCCTTTTAAAGCACAGGTAATTATATCTGCTACAGAAGCATGTTCATCACTCATCCCATGTTTTCACGGTCTTCCTAAATAGCCTCTTTGGGAACTGCAGTGTAGGCTCCTTTTGCACGTCCATTCAGTGGATACTTACTTACCCTGCTATATTTAATCACAAGTAATATCATAAAATGACTCGTCTGAACAAGATCAAGCCATCGAATGTTATTTATCTGGATTATTTCATAACTATAATATGAATTTAAATACTACATCGCAAAGATTAGACCAGAAAATTTTAAGTTCTATAAAATAATAACCTAAAATATATTTATTTGGTTAGTGTAGTTTGATTTACTCAGCACTGCCAACTGAGGAAAACCAATTACCTCTATTTTGATCTTCTCTTTTAACAGAACACCAGTTTATAATCTGAAGTAAATCTCACTTTATTTTTAACATTAACAAATAACCTTTCTTCTGGAGAAATATATTAGTTATTAAACTAATAATTGTTAAAACCACAGTTATCAAATTGAAATGGAATTGTTAATGGACTGTAATGTGTAATAAATTATTTTTCGATGTATGAGATGCAGTTGGCGACACTGAATAAACAAAAGAATAACCTAGTGTTAAGTTGTACAAAACAAAAGATTAGCCAAGTGATATTTTAACGCTTCTATGTATGAAATAGTTACTGAATACCTATCTATACTACTGATTTTCTGGTATATCACTCAATAATTTGCCGTTGCAATGTTATGAAATATCCCAGCTACTGCAGTCGTGCGATTGTCTGCTTACTATGATTTATTTTCTTGCCTATTTTGAAAATTATCCATAAAAACTTAGTTTTCTGTTCATTTCCTTTTAATCATGATACATTTTCCGAAATAGTCTCAAAACACGTTTTGTTTGCGCTCTACACAGAACCATATAGGACACTAGGATGACAGTTGAATGTGAACTGTTAAAGCTACAAGGGAGAAAAGGGAAATAGGAGGAATTGACAAGTAAACAAACATAGATAAATAAACATAAAAACCAGTTTAAAAAGGTAAAGTGTGCATTTTATTGATAATGTAAATATCTCATTTATATGGTTGTACTGAATCGAAGATGTCATAATTTTATGCCTTGGCGGTAATCCCCAGCCGTAATTTAAAAAAAAAAAAAAAAAAAAGAAGTAATACACACACATTATTTAAAACTTTTGTAAATTCTCACGCCAAACATCCATTTTATTGTTCTTTTTCTTTCCAAACAACAGAAGTAATTTTATTAAAATAGGTAGTTAAGATCCAATTATGATAAATAATCTGAATTTGTCGTCGAGTGCCTTGTGAACGCCTCTTCACTCTTATTACGGTTTCTCTAATTGGAAAACTGTAAGAGGAGGACAAAAATTCGTTAAAACATGCAAAGCTCACCAAAATGTTAACATATCAAATAACTTTCTCCGGAATTAACCATTCCAGAAATTGTCTTCACTTTTTTCTTAGTAGAGGTTTGTTGCTTTTAAGTTAATTACTAATGTGTGTTATGTTAGACTAGTGCTTAGTGACTCTTTATATGAATTTAAATAGTATATTATATAAGGGATACCAGTACGTTTTTAGGTGGGCAGGTCGTGCGATTACTATTTTTTATTAATATTGCCAAATATTTTTCTACATTTTCAGAAAAAAATTATGTGCAACTTTGAGAATGAAAATCAGTCGGTAATTTTCATAAAAATGAAGTTATACATAAAAAAATCTGATGTGTTGCACTCACATGACTTACTCTGGTATAATAACAGTGAATATCATGTGTGAAACTGTGATCTACTGTGAATATGAATCTGGAGACCCAATAAATAAGGCTTTACAACAGTCAAAATATCAACTTAATAAAAGGGCTTGCAATGTGAGGAACAGTTTTTCATTATGCCAGTATTTTGGTCTGCAAGAGCAATTATTCCTCTGCTGTGGCAGAACCGCCCCTGAAAATAATACCTTAACGCGTGAAATAAATATTTTGTGGTAATTATTTTGAGAGCGTTACGTTTTCTGAAAGTGCGTGTGAAGTTATTTGAGTGCGTCAGGTTGGCGGTAAGGTACCTCCCGCCGCAAGTCAATGGAGGCCTGCTGCAACTGGGAAGGTTGTCATGGCAACGCCTGCCGCAGTGCAGTGAATGGTAGAGTACTACGCTATGTTGTGACGGACGGTATGGGTCGATACCGGCCCAAACACTGCCACCGCCATGTTACGCAATAACCCGCCAAATAGGCCACGGTCACAGCGTTCCGCGCAGCACTCGGCTTTATTGACCTGCCTGCCTGCAGCACCGCACAGCACAGCTTAGGAATCCTCTCCTTCTCCGAGCTACGAACCAAAACAAACTACTGTCTGCAAGTCCATGCTCAGGTTACACCTACTCTATGCTCACTTGTTTTCCTAATAAATACATGCTGACCCATGCTCATCTTCACAGCCACAATAAAGTATAAGCAGCTCTAAAAAAAGAAATTAACATAAGAAATAATATTACTATTCATATTCAACCGACTATTCTATTAAATAAACCAATTTTAATAATTAATTATTTTGTAATAAGAGTTAATTCATTATATGTATGTTCTGTTGAATCAGTTAAATATAAATGTTATCAGTACCCTTTGACCATATAGCTTCGTTTATCATGTTCGAGTCTGGGCATTAGTGGGACAAGTTGTTCAAAACATTTTGTTGCATTTGGTTCAGTCTCATTAACTACTTTGCAAAACTCATCAGGAAGCATTCTGTATTGAAAAGCCTGAAACGTAATATAAAGAAAATTAAAGAAATTAACACGCATTGAATTAAATTACCAAAACTATAAATATAAAATGACCGCCTACGTAGCACAGTTGGTAGCGCGTTTGCCTCTGGCGCGGAGGACCCGGGTTCGATCCCCGGTACCAGGATGGAGATTTTATCCCCTCTGGGAGGTCTGGCACGGGGTTCACTCACCCTCGTTAGGACTCGGCGGGACCAATTGAGGAGCTACTTGATGGAGAAGTAGCGGCCCCAGGTCGAGAAGGCCGTATAACTGGCCGGGAGGGCTTGGGGTGCTGACCACGTCCCACCCTCCAGTACTGCACCACACCAATGACGCCTGTAGTTGGCAGAGGTGGGAGACGCAGCGGCTGGGCGGTAGGCCTTGGCCCTTCAAGGGCTGTTGCGCCGGGGTTTAGTTTTTAGTTTTTATAAATATAAAATAAACGTTATATGCGAAAATGTGACATCAATAAATCGGGCAATAACATAATCACGGATTGAAAAGTCATATTTCACAGGTGACGGATAGAGCTTAAAATCCAGTTGTTTCTAGAATCACAGGGTATTTACATGTTTGTACTATGATACGAGTACCTATGAACTTATACGCAACTTGATTTTGAAGTTTACGTTATACATAGCAAGCTTAATTAATAAAGCCGACTTTAAATGCCATTCCGTTTTGGAGTTAGGGTGTTAGCGCACGCTCGCGCATTCGCACACGCACACACACACACGTAGTTTCTCTGATTTGTCCCCCTCAAACCGTACACACATTTCCGGTGAAACCTGGATGTCTTTCTATTAAGTGGAATCCAATATTTCGTCTACTTGCTATAAGTATATGTTAAATTAAAAATACTTGCAGTCGAATTTAGGAAGGGAGAATCCTGATCTAGACCAACACTATAAGGAGAGAATATAGTTGGTGTGTGCGCCCGTGTCTGTATGGTAATCTTTAAAAAAAAAATAAAGCGATTTTAACAATGGTACCATTAAAAAGCCTGTTGGTCCAGACAATCAAATTTCAGCCAAAAACTGAAAACAGAATTTATAAAGCCAATATATTAAAACAGAACATGCAGGCATTATAGATGATGAAACAAAATCGATCATACTTTATTTACAGCAGTGTGCACAGATAGCCATGATGTAAGAGCTAAAACGTGGAAGAATAATGTGTAAGTTATGTGTTAAGACAGCGAAACAATTGATTCGACATGTGATATTTCCTTCTTGCATTGGCACTTATGAAACACTACACATGTTTATAATGAAGCAGTAAGTGAGCTTTATTGTATTTCTATAGCTGTAAGTAGCGAAACGGGTAGACAAAAAAG